>CAJNDT010000652.1:0-87500 GCA_905221615.1 Symbiodinium sp. CCMP2592 | reverse complement strand
CTTCCGAGAGGCCCTGTTTGAGGAGCACACGAGCGTGGCTTTGCACACGCCGCGGTTGGGAGGACGTGAGGGACTTAGTGGAGCTCACGGTCGACCGGATGGACGTCTACCACCTCGCCACTTGGCAAGAGAGCAAGAGAGAGAAATCCACGCGGCTCCGGGGCTCCGGCTCCGCAGAGGTTGGTGCCCTCTTTTTGGAGTTCTGCATCGTTCTCTTCTGCGAGGGTCGAGTGCAGGCCAGGGCCAGAGGGGTCGCCACTGAAATTGAGGGGCGGACCTTTCAGGCATCGGCTCCTCCTTTCTTGCTCTCGCTCTTCCTCCTCTCCAACGCCTGCGCCTTCATCTACCTGCTCCTGGCGGTCTGGCTTTCCATGCATGCTGGGCTCCCTGAACTCCCTGGGCTTCCTCTCTCGGGCCCAGTCAAGTCGGAGTTTCTTGCGTGGATCCTGCTGAGGCCTCGATCGCATCGCACAGCTTCGGGGTCCGCCTGCCAGCTCCCTGGAGACCAAAACTAAGAGTGGCACGGTGCCCAACACTCTCACGGAAGACGCAGAGAAAGTGCGGCGGAGGCTCACGCGCTTCGTGCGCCTGCCGATCCCTTCCATGAAGCAGATCGCCGGTCTGAGGAGCCGAGCCGACGAGCCATGCAACGGCGCGCGGATCCGCCGTCGGGCGTCGGATCTCCTCGATGTTTTCTTTCTTGGCACTTTGGCCCGCGTTCCTTCGACGCAACTGGACTGGATGTGATCGCAAGTCCGCCCACGCGAACATATGGGGTGCCGGCTACCCGTCATGCGCTTCGACCGTCGGGATATCAGGGCTGCATGTCAGAAGGCCGACAGTTGCACAAGGCAGGTCCTGGTCCTGGTGCGCCGAGGGACTGGCAGCAAAACCCAAAAACTTGTGCACCGGCCAACTCTTTCGTCATGCAGAGCAGCGGCTGCTTATCCTGATCGCCCAAAAGAACAGCTTGATGCCCGGAAGTAGCTCGGATAGGTCTGCACGAGGGACAAGGGTGAAGAAGTCATGATGCGACGTCGGGGAGTAAGATGGAGCCGTGACGGCTCATGCACCGCAAGACGCAAGTGGCAGGAGCAACTTGAAGGACTACGAGCGACAAGGCGTCGCCAATCTGCTCCGCCTGCCCTTCCAGGAAAGGCGGAGGGAGGAGGGGAGCCGAGAGCGGCAGATAGCGGCAGCTGGAAGTCGCGCCGCCGCGCCGCGAGGACCAGCAGGAGTGGCAGCAGGTGCCTGCTTCAGCCTTTTCCGGAGTGGCTTGCAGAGGGGCAAGAAGTATACTCTGCCGAGGTGCACGGCGCAGACCCTCCTGAGCCTTTGCCCTAGGCCCGGCTTAGCAAAGCGAGCGAAGGCAAGTGGTGCTAAGGCGGCCGAAGGAGGAATCGTGGAAAGACACCCCCACGCCCTTGGCGCCGCCCGCAACGTTCGCGCCCCAAAGTTCAGTCTGCGCTCAGCTCGCGCTCATCGCGGGAAGCTTTTGGAGGCGGGAGAGGCGTGAGGTGCCGGAGCTCTCCAGCGGGGGTGGCCAGACGAGCTCGAACTTCGCCGCCGGAGCCCCGACAAACGGCTCCCAGGCCGGAAGTGGGGGGGGGGGCCTGCCCCGAGGCTCCAGCAGCGACCACCCTGGGAAAGCCGATTCCTCGAAGAGCAAAAGTGTTACCAGATTTTGGGATTGGAGACGTGGAGACGTTTGGCTTCCTTCTTCGAGCCGAGGCCTGCAGATGCACAGGCAGGGAAATGTCGAAAAGGGCCTGTGCATCTGCGGGTTTTGAAGCCATGTGGTGCTCCTCCACAGGCTTCTGGGATGTCCTCGTCCTCGAGCCTCACCTCAGGCGCGGACGATACTTGCTGAAGTCGGGCAGTGAGCACGTCGCAAGGCCAGAATCTCTTGCCGGAGAGGGAAGAGACGGTCGTTGGCGGTGAGGAGAGAGAAGCGAGTGAGTCGAGTGAGTCGAGTGAGTAGAGAGCCTGGGGCCCATTGGGGCCCATTGGGCGTGTCTGCACTCTGCACTCAGCCGCAGGATTTGCTGTCCTGTTCGAGGGGAGCACAGCCCGAGCGTGGGGTTCTCGCCTTGCCCACCTTCTGTCTTGCCGCTTTTAACGCCTCACTGCAGGTCACGTGCAGCTGTTTCGACAGCTGCAGTCCGGCCGACACGGCTTGGAAGAGAGATCAAGAGAAAAGAGATATCCGCGAGGCGTTGCGGCATATGGCGGCTTTTGAACCCGAATTCTTGCATGAAGCGAACGTGGTTGCCAGGTCCAAGTGGCAGTGTTATGATGCGTACTGCAGGGTCTGCATGGGTTTGGGTCCGCGACCCGGGGAGAACATCTCCCCGCCCTTCGCGATCTGCGCTTCGCTCCGTTGAGTGCTGAGGTGTGAACCAAATCCTGCAAGGCTTGAGCTATTACTGCATCTGTGCAAGCCTCAGTCCTTCGTCCTTTTCACAAGCGAGCCGGAGCCGACCGGAGCCGACCTGAGGTCACACCTTGGTAGAGAACCATTCTCCCACGACGGGTTATGCCCTGGTAACCCTTTTTCAGTGGATCCGGCTCTCGCTTAAGCGACTCGCTTGGACCGGCTCGACTCGCAGAGGCCATCGCTTCGACTCTTCTTGGGTCTGCCAGGAGCACGACCATTGCCTTGGCCGTCCTCGACCTGGCGCGTCAAAAAGAGAGGGAGAGGGGAGATTGCCGGAATTGGCAGGGGAGACAGCTTCTGCTTTTGGCAGGCGGGGCTGAGGAGGCGCGAGATCCTGGCAGTGCAGGCCGGGCCATGCCGGGCCGTGCTGGGTGTAGCCGTGTAGCCAGTGTAGCCTCAGCTTCGCTTCTTTTCAGGTGGTGGGCATCATGCCCTGCCTCCTGACAGCCTGGGGCGTTGCGCACGGCCACCGCAGCTCAGAGATAATCTCTGCTGTGCGCAATTCCTACAGCTTCTTCCTACCCTTGCTGAGGTATCGAGGGTGGTGTGCTGGACCCTGCGCAGACGCCGGCTGCTCTGGCCATTGCTTGAAGGATTAGCAGCAGAGTATGTCTGTTTTGCGTTCAGGTACATGCTTTCGCCACTGAGCTTCCTTTGCCAGGCCTCATGACAGCCCCATGCAGATTGCAATTGGGTGGGACTGTTCTGCAGGTGCTTTGGTTGGAGCTGTGGCTGCGTGTTGCAGCTCCTCACGGCGATGATCAAGCAAAGCGGCTTGGCGCAGTGGCGAGGGGCGCAGGGCCGTTTCACTGCAGCTCCATGTGGGCTGCCTGTCCCACTCCGAGGTTGCCACGGCGATTTCGCCAGGTGGGTCGTGTGTGACTGCAAAGAGCGTGTCCTTGCATCGGTTCGCAGGTGCTCTTCCTAGACGTCTTTGGAGACTCCTCCGGTTCTTCGCTCTGCTTCGCTTATCGCAGCTTCATTGCAGTCTTGTAGTCGCAGGCTGGGACCCGCACGATCGCGACAACAACTGCGAGGCCCGGCGCAAGGGTAGCCGCCTGGGCCCGAGCAGCTCGGCTCTTCCTCTTCCCGCTTTAAAGCGAGGACGATATGATCGAGGGCGAGATGTTTAAGCAGCTGGGCGTCAAGGAAGAGAAGGACGCGGACGAAGAGGCTGAAGAGGCCCAGTTGCAGCTCCCTACCCCAACGCCATCACGCCTACCGCGTTTATGCCCCCGAATAGCGAGGGACAGACGGACAACACATAAACACACAAGAGGGAGCAGAACACGCCACAGACCATGGATTGAAGCGTGAAGCAGCATCAGTGTCAAGGGAAGCCAGCAGGAATGGTCCGAATGCGTTGATCAACTTCTGCAGCAGCAGACAAGGGTACATTGGGCACTTCAATTCGGATGACTCTGACAGGAGTATTGTCAACTCTTCTTGTCGAAGGTTGGAATAAAGTCAAGACGGAGAAATGGGATCTGCCCCGGTGTATTGTCAAGAGATCTAGATGCCGAGGTATTGTCAAAAGCCTTTTCAGAAGGATAATAAACGAGCGTTCTGGATACAGGTTTACAGAACCAACGATTCGGGCCGGGAGCCGCATTGTCCGCCGTGGCTGTAGCTTCCAGAATCTTGTATCTCAACGTGACAATACACCGGGGCGGAGCCATCCGAATGTATCGTCTCGTTTTCTTCCAACCGTCGTGTATCTATCTAGAACTCTTGACATGACTTCAGCAGCATATTGAGTTTGGGTGTGTCATTACTGCATTCCGTTTAAGGCCACCGGTGTCTTCCTGAATAACCGTGTCCGAGTAGCGTCGTTCCGTATTTGTTCCAAATCAAAGATGCTCATGCTTCTAGCGTCGGCAAGATCCGAAGATATAGAAATGCCCAAAGATGTTACATGCTGCTGTTTCTTGACTGAGCTAGAGAAGCCTGCTTAAGATTGTTTTGACAGGCTTTGCTCGCGGCAGCCCAGAGGGCTGCTTCACAGCTGACCATGGCCCAGTGGCTCGGGAGACAAAGTCTTGGGGCTGACAGCTGATGAACCAAGGGTACACGGTACTCGTACTGGCACAGAAAGAATTACTTCGAGGGGCATGTTCCACAGCCTTCGAACTTGTCAGGTGTGCTGGCAGACGGTGGAACGCAGCACCTTCCTGGGCATTGTCGAAGCAGCAGTCGAAGGAGCCAGAGATGAACCAAGATCCCCACGCACTCGTCCGTTGGGAGAGGAGCTGGATGATGTGCGGGACCAGCTCAAGTGCCCTGACTGCTTGGTTCTGTGGTCGGGCGCTGTCGCCTTCGTTGCATCTTTGGCAGGAACTGGGGCAGCACCATCTACACAGAGCTAGAGCGGTGCTGTCGCTTGAGAGGGTCCCCCAAGCCTCTTGCAACTCTTGCGTCTTGATCTTCCTTTTTTGGGGCGCTGCGCAACAGGATTCCTGAAGCGCTCCGCAACCTGGAACGGGATCTTCGCCCTTGGCCTGCTGCCAAGCTGCCGAGCGGTGCCAAGGGTCGCCCACTGGCAGAATGTGCGATCGTCGTGCTCGTATGTCGATGGCTCGAAGTCAAAGGCCGCGCTGCCCTGTTGCCGCTAGGATCTTCATCCTCAGACTCTTAGAACATGGCCCAGCTGTTCCTTCGATGCTGGCGGTCACCTTGCCGGCTAAAGTCCAAACCATACTCCCTGGTCTGTAATTATCCCAAAAACCCAACCCTAAACCCGAATCCTAAACCCTAAACCTCAAACCCTCAAGCCCTGAACCTGTATGGGTTTGAGAAATTTTCGTCTGTTTTGCAGTCCGTGGTGACAGTCCTCACGTCTTTTCCTGTATGTAGTACATGAATCGACTGCACATGCGAAGTTGCATGAAGAGTCTTGCTTTTACAACCGTACTTTCGCAGACGTCTTGAGCTCGAAGCGAGAAAATCGGCTAGCTGTTTGTGACGGACACTCACCAACTGAACTCCAGCTTCTAGTTGGTAGCGGAGCAGTTGAGGACGTTCACTTAGGTGTCTCACCCCCGAGAGCTGTCTGTCCGGGGACCGTAGGGGAAGTAGTGATAGTTGTGGAGCAAAGGCCCCTGCTATCTTCGCCATGTCAGTCGCAGGACTTCGCTACCAACCGAACCACTGGTCTCAGAACCTAGTGCCTGCAGCGGCTCATTCATATATGATGGGACCGCGCCAGGTTTCCACGACTGGCAATTCCGGACACAGATCCGAGTGCTCCAGCACTGCGAAAACCAACGTCGCGAGGCCTCGAAGGATCTGCGAGCCGCCGCATCGGCCAGATCCAAGAGCGATTCGCCCAGGAAGTGGCGTGGCAAGGCCAGTCAAGGGAGCAGTGTCCACCCCACAGAGGGTGAGTCCAGCAGCGGAGTACCCACTAGTCCTTCGAGCGCGAGAAGGACCAAGCCTGCATCCGAGCCCGATGAAGATGATGGTGCAGAGTCAATGCCTCACCCGAGCCAGATCCAGGGTGATGAGGATGAGCCGGACACTGAGCCGGCGATGCTGACCATGAAGGACATTAAGGATTCAGATCTGGACATGTCCGAATGCGTGCAGAAGGTACTCGAAGGACTACGTGCCGATGCCTTCTGCATTGCTCGGGACATAGTTCTCGAACGTTTGTTGCGGTACGATGGGATAGACCATCTCGTTGAAGAAATCAGGCGCCAGGCCTTCCCGCTACAGAGCGAAGAGGCCTCAGAGCTTTTCCGTCAGGGACAGCTCCTGACGGGCCCTCTCGCGAAACAGCCCGGCGAGCCAATGTTATCGTACATAGCCCGCCGAAAGCGGTGGTGGTCGACCCTTCTTATTCTTTCCTAGCTGGATCCCGATATCCGCCTCTCCGAGGCGATGCGGGCTAATCTCCTTGTTGAGCTTTCGGGGCTGGAAAGAACCGAACAGTTAATGGTCAAACCCGCCGCCCGAACACATAGTGTTGAGGAGTACGCACGCGTCCTTGTGCAGCACCACTCAGTGGTGCACATGAAAGAGCGCCTTCTGACACAGAAGGATCCCAATGGCCGGCTAGCTGTTCGTGAACGGACACTCACCAACTGAACTCCAGCTTCTAAGGGTTGCTCCCGCCTCTTTCCGGCTGTGAGACGCTTGACCGTCTGTGTGTTTTCGGGGTTCGGGAATTTAAGGATTAGGGGTTTGGGGTTGAAGGGGCTGTTGAGGTGTAGCCGGGAGGAACATGCAGGGGCCCCGTGACTTTCCCTCCCAAGCTTTGAGGGTGATTTTAAGAGACAATAAGCAGCGAGGCCGAGGCTCCCGCAGAGGCGGGTGCTAAGTTGTTCGGAGGACCTCCCCCGAGAAGAGCCGAGGCTACCTCGACCCGGGGGTCCAAGCACAGCCTGGGTCATCGATTCAAGTTTCTGGGCAAATTGTGCCGCTGCCTCGTCCGAGGCTTGCCGGCCCTCAAAGCCTCGTAGCCACGTCCAAGATCGACGCCCAACTTGCATTTGCACTTGCAGTTGCGTGACCGCATGAGTAAAAGTCAGGATCTTGTGTCGGCGCTCAGCACGATTGTGCTATAGCGGCACATATCACAACAGAAGTTGCGCGCGCAGTGTTAAACCAAATCATGTAGAGGCTCAGTGCTCCACCCTTATGGTGAAGCTGTGCATGGTACGAAACTCTTGCAGAGACTTCCACGCACAAACACTTGCAGGGATAAGATTCGAGCTCCTGCGGCTAGGGAGAAGAAGCAGATCCTCCGCGAGCTAATCCGGTGTGGCTAGATCGCGTTCTCCGTTGTGGGGGATATCTCCAAGGCGCACAGGAGATATATAAACACCAGGAGTGGGAGCATGGCTACATGGGCTGCCAGATCGACACGGAGGAGACGGTTCCCGGCGACCCGGATAGCCAGATCGTCCACGTGAACGCTGTCGCCAGCTCGTTACTGATAGCCGCAGGGTTACGGGCGACCCACCACCTTTTGGGCCCCGGCTATCCCATCGACCTCCTGCCGATGACCGGGGAGGAAAGGGATTCCCCTGAGTTACCTTCCCTTTTAAGTGGGCGAAGACTCGAGGTGGCTCTAGGGAGTGACCAGGGTTCCTCTTGGAGCTTCAGCTTGATAGGCCAGGTGCACTGTAGTCGCTCCTCTCTACCCTACGCCAGGGATCCTTGGTTGATGAGACGCTTCTGATTCTGCCCCTCGCCCCTGGCCGGTTCCGGTTCGCTATGCTGTTGGAGATCTATCCCTTCTACTGCCGGCCGCTTGCTGAGCTTCACCCAGGCCAACGACGACGCCATGTAGCCGGAGGTCTCTCCACCACGTCTCTGGCCTCTCTTGCTTTCTTGTATCCACAAGTAGATCGAGTCGATGCACTCGTGGTGGCCAAAGCCCAATTCTCCAGCAACTTGCTGCCCTACTTCCTCTGCGTCCTCTAGGTCGAGGAACACCGAAGCCCCGCGATACCAAATGCTCATGGCATTTATCCAGCACCGCTCGCTTCTGTTCAAGAGCACTATCCCTCAAGGACGGAAGCTCAATCGGCCTTCCTATCCCCGCGAGGACCGCTTCAAGCCTCTCGCCCAGGTCGTCCGGGACGACCGTAGGTTGGACGGACGGACTATCCGGCTGCTCGCCCTCGGGACGAGCCGGAACCACTGTAGTCGCCGAAGAACTAGGGCTCGCCGTTCTTGAAGCAGCCGAGGGGGTCCGAGGCGAGGCTGCCATTCTCGCTTGGCTGTTAGCCAAGTACCCCTTCCTCACCCCTCTACTTCAAATTTACACCCCCTGAAGAGGGGGACTTTTATCCAGAATGGCCACGGAATTCGTAGCCATTCCAAGTCACAGCTATCTCAGCTCTGCATGTCAGAGGCAACTCTCCTGCAAGCGACGATAGCAAACGAAACTTCGTTTCTGGCGAAGCTACCTTCAATATAGCTTCGAGTAGGTATAGGTAAGCTAGCACACATAGTCTGTCGTACCTCGTCACGAGGTACGGAAAGATTTCAGGTGCAGTATGAGTACCATTCTTGCGGCGGCACTCGACGCTGTTGGCGAAAAGGTTTCTGCTGTCGAGCTCGCTCCAGCTCGATATTCTCGCGCAACACTTCTGCATCTGCGCTTTCAATGGCTGTCGCGGCACCTCCAGTCATAGACTTCTCTCAAGTCCATGCGCTTCTCTCCTCCGCTCGCATTGGCTTCCAAGAATTCCTCGATTGCTTCAATTTTACTAAGTCGGTTGAGTTCTTCAACTGCGGCTTCCTGATCCAACACATCAAGTTCTTCAGGACTTAGTTCGGGAGGTCTTCCTCCTTGGTCGTTCTTAGGAGTGTCTTCCATCTCTTCTTCCATGCGACCTTCATACTCTACGTCTTCTCCTTCTACATCTTCATGTTCATCCCAATGAAATAGATCTTCTTCCCGAGAGACCCTGCCTGCGAAAAGCGGTGGATACATGGTGATGAAGGGTCTGCTTGGTCCTCTCGAGACTTCTTGGGCTGTGACTCTTGTGCTTGTCCTTCTTCAACAGGGCGTTTACGAAATACATCCAGCATAGTGTCGTGACTTACTAGTGCTTCCTCTCCTAGAGGTGCATCTGCCGTACCTGAGCTTGATGAACCACTCGAATGAGAATTCGATGAGCTAGCCCTGCCTCCGCTTGAGGCTGACAAGTTTGTGTCCAACATGTCCAACACTTGTTCGATCTGTTCTCCTTGTGAGTGCCCTCGATCGTCCTCACGAACTACTGGTTCTTGTGCTGTTGCCTCTTCAGCAAAGCTCGCTATTCCATCCTCTACACGATGCATATCCTGAGCATTCTTTCCTAGGTAGTTACCACCAATCCAGTTTGCTGTTCCTTTCGTCTCTGGCTTCTTCAACGCAAACACATACTCGCTGAGCAGATTCCGACCAATGCTGGGGTGTCCTCTTGCAGGAACAGAAAGTCCAACTGAATAATGGGATATGGTACTCCCACTGACTCTTAACTCTTTGCTTCAACGCATGACTCACACGAATGAGCAAACGTAATGTGTGTTGCTTCATGTGCTTTTCGTTCCTCCTCTGAGGGCGTATACGGTTGAGCTTCTACTCTAACCTTCTCCTTCTCCTCACTTTGTACCTTCTGGGCTGATTTCTGCATTTCCAGTTCCGATAACGGATTTCCGTCTCCGTCATAGGTTGGTCCTAAGACTCCTTCGCTCCTTCCTGGGGCGATGTTCACCGGTACGAACGTCGTGCTCAATTCCTCGAAAACTCTATGTTCCGGTTTTGCAAAGGTGTGTCTGGTCCACTTGCAATCATCACTACCTTGAAGTCACTACAGAACGTGAAAAAATTCCACTCGTTGCGTGAAGGATTGTACAAATTCTCTTTGCTGCTCCATGACATTCCGGAATACCAACACTGTGGCTCTTCACTGCGTTGTAGTCTGAATACAACTCGACTATCGACCATTCACTTCCTCCTCCTGCAATCATCGCCGTTCTGTACTTCCATCCTGGAAAAGCATCCTTAGCATCCAGAAATGTAGTTCCTTTGTTCACGATGAAAGGGGTTCCATCTTCCATGATCGTCCACTTACCGTTCGGAGCGCTGTCCAACAGCTCCGTGAAGTAGTTTGGAATGCGTACAGAAACGCTCCTCTCAACCGCAGTCCGACTGTCGGTACTACTTCCACTCGTGCCATAACCTTGGCCTGTTCCGACAACTGATACCCTACCTAACAAACAAAAACTGTTAGGCTTGTAAAAGATCCTTGCGCTTGCTTCTCCATCTGGGCTAACCCATACCATAAAGGACACCGTAAGGTTCCACTGAGCACTAACAACTTTCTCTCCTTCAGGTACTGAGGGTTGATACTCAAGTCTCCAACCACTTCAAGATTCGTCCCATTCACAACAGAATGTTCGTGGCATCACTTACTATGAAACTCTCAGACATACTGGGGGCTGTCCAACAGTCCTGTCCCTGGTTATCATCCCTGCTGCCTTGATAGTGTTTCCTTGTGCACCCTCTAGCAGAATTCCTGTTGTTCCAATATTTACGCGTGAAGCTTTCGGGTGAGACATCGCAACTGCATGTGGGTATGAAGCTGGTCCATCAACAGGACAAGGATTTGCGAGGGCGAGAGCTGGAAGCAATCACACTTTCATTCTGAAGGCCGACTCGAACCTGGGCAAGGCCCTCCTCAACGGCATGACAAAGTGGAAAGCCAAAAATGCCACACAAGGGACCACATCCACTAGACCCCCCCACCGTGGACAGTTGCGGCATGCCCAGCGCAAGCACAAGTGGAAGAGTCCTCTCTCCGCAAGAAGCTCGCGAACTTCACCAGTTTCCACGACGTGTCGAAGGAGCTAGCGGTAGCCAGAGAAGCTCGAGATGGAAAGGTGCTTCTGAAACTGTGTCCTCAGCTCGAGCGACCTGACTATCCCGAGCAAGCTTACATCCAGCCTCGCCCCCCATCGCCATTCGGAAGGCCTCCGTCTCTAGCTCAGCTTCGGAACCAGCTCGCCGGACCGCAATCTCCCGGATGCTGGCCCGTAGCCAATCCCAGGATGCTATAGCGGCATAGCGCATCAGGTGTCGAGGCCATCGCCCCAGCGAGCATATAGCCCACCTCCATCATGGAAGTTTCGATCCCAAGAAAGTGATAGCGGCGCTTGAACTGCCACTGCTAGCGACCCTCGTCGGGATACGTCTCTGGGTCCGGGAGGGCGAGGATAGGAAAACCTCGCGAGTTGCCATCCGTGGATACACGGATAACAAGTCTAACGAGGCTCTCGTTAGAAAGGCTACGACAACCAAGTATCCTTCCATGCTAGCTAGTTTTGATGGAGGTAGCTGAGGAGCTATCCCAGAAGAACTGTGAGCTACAGCTCCAGTGGATACGTAGAGACATCAGCGGACGATCTTACAAACGAAGAGTTTAAGGAGTTCGATCCCGACCAAGGGATAGACTTGAAGGGGGAGAACTTCCAGTGGCGAGTTTTGGACCGGCTACTCGTGCATGCAGATAGCTTCTACCAGGAGCGAGGCACGCGGAAGCGAGGGGCCCCGGAGAAGGTGTCGAAGTTCAGCCGTAAGGTCCGGAAGCTAGATCCCTGGTAGCCTGAGTGGCTGTGCATGGGGATAGATAGCCGAAGGCTATCGAATATCTCCAGTCAACCAAGATATTTGCCACTTCCGACAAAAGTGCGTCCGTGCTAGCTGAGTCTGTGTCTCGCTTGGTTGTCGCTCGGCTAGCTCGCTAGCTACTTCTCTATTGCTATCGTCCCGGAGGAGATCCTGGGGATGGTGGAGGGTGAAAAAAAAAGCTAGTGCACGTACTTCGTGACGAGGAACGAGTTACGACTATGTGTGCTAGCTTACCTATACCTACTCGAAGCTATTGAAGGTAGCTTCGCTAGAAACGAAGTTTCTTTTGCTATGGTTCATGCAGAGCTGAGATATAGCTGTGACTTGGAATGGCTACGAATATGCATTCCGTGGCCATTCTGGATAAAGTCCCCCTCTTCAATGGGGGGTCAATTTGAAGTACCCACCCTGCCAACCCTGGGGATAGATAGCCGAAGGCTATCGAATATCTCCAGTCAACCGGGATATTTGCCACTTCCGACAAAAGTGCGTCCGTGCTAGCTGAGTCTGTGTCTCGCTTGGTTGTCGCTCGGCTAGCTCGCTAGCTACTTCTCTATTGCTATCGTCCCGGAGGAGATTCTGGGGATGGTGGAGGGTTATAGGAGCTAGTGCACAGATTGGGTTATTGTGGTGTTGGACATCAAAGATGCCTATCTGCAACTACCTCAACAGTAGGAAGTCCTAGTGACCATATCAAGCTGGATGAAGAGCGTGTGCAACATTGCGGATGGTATTGTCTGGAGACCGAAACGTTGTCTACCAGGACAGAGGAATGTCGCAACGCGATGGTGTGAGCATTTGCGAGGTATCCTTGAGAAGTTAGGATTCGTATTCTCAGTTTATGTACCTGCTTTGGCGAGACATGTCAAGAGGAGCACTGAAGTGTTTGAGGCACTTGATCTTGTACCTAAGTGGAACGGCCACAAGAGCCACCTTGCTACCGTATACCTCGATTGGATATCGATTGATCACCAACTTGAATGGCAAAGAGGATGAAGAAATTGCTCAGGACACAGGACATGTAGTGGAAGCCTACTCAGATAGTGATTGAAGACATCAGAGAAAGCCCGAAGGAAGAGTACATTTTCTGGTAGCATTGTACTGAACGGAGTAGAAGTACTACCCTTTTCAAGAACTCAGAAAGCCACTTCATCGTCAAGCTGCGAAGCTGTGAATTGTGTGCTTTTGAGTGGAACGTGTGGAGAAGCCATACTGGTCGGACGCCTGTTCGAATTCTTGATCGAAGCACCAGTAAAAATTGAGGTCTTATGTGATTCAAGCTCGGCTAAGCCCGGCTGGGCAGTGGACACAAAGAAGAGGAGTTGGACGTTTGAAGCACGTGGATGTTCGGTTATGATTGGGTACGCGACAATATCGTATGACTTGGAACAGCCAAGACAGCATTGAGTGTAGCCGATCTGAACACCAAGAAGTTGACGTGTGCTAGAAGGTCATTTCTTCTTTATTTTTTTTGTCACAAGTCCAGTATTCTGAAGATGGAGAGATCGAACACACTGAAGAAAAGGAGTATGAACAACACGAGCAAGAGTATGTCGGAAGCGACCAAGTAAAGAACCTCATTCGGTTGATTCAAGTATTCAGTGTATTCCGCCCAACTACCGCAGTTTGGATCAAGGAAAGTCCTGAAGGTGTAGAAGCCCCAGCGTGTAGAAGAAGAAACATGGAAGGTATGAACTTGGAGGAGAGGAAGTTCAGCCTGTACGAAGTGGTGACGGTACTCATGGTAGTGCTACTGGCTATCCCGTATCTTTTGAGTGCATTTCGTAAGATTCTACGTTTGTACCCACGGATGGCAACGATCGGGATGGTGAAGATTCATTCTGGTCCACCAACACGAGGACCTTGTCGTGGGAAGCCTCAGGGATTTCCCCCGCCAGAACCCAGTTGTTGGTCTCCTTGTCAGGGTTCGTCAGCCTGGAGATCGCGAGCTCATTCTGTGGCACCTGCAAGAACTCAGCAATCTTCTTTGTCACTTCCTGGATCGTGTCATCCACGCGCAGGGCGATGTCATGGTGTCCTCTTTCGACTTGGTAGCCCAAAGGCTGTCTCGGCAGGGGATTGGGTCTCTGTCGTGGATCTTCATCGTTCGGAAAGGTGTTCCTGCAGACGGCATATCAGCACTGTTCCAAGCAATGACAAAGAACCTCTGTCTCTCAGCCGGGACCATGCCCTCACTGTCCACAAAGCCAGCCCATACAACCCTGTATCCAGCCCACTTCAGGAGGTTGGCCACAAGTTGGTGGTCTTTGTGCCTCGCAAAGCCTGGAAATGTTTCCATAATGACCACCCGCCGCTGCAAGAAGCGAGCCACCATGAAGAACTGGAGCCACGCAACTGTATTCATCACATCTTCAAGGCCTGGTGCATTGGCTGAGCTTGCATAGAGCAGCACATCACCTCCGTGTTGGTGCCATGCAAGCATGCAGTCCACCTCATGGCCGAAAACTCACCCCAAAAGGTGTTGAATGATTGTTGTCCACCTTCATTGGCGAAGAGGATCGACTTCGGGTCATTGAGCAAGGAGGAGGACACAGCCATTCCTTCGTTGTCGATTCGAAGGACCGACTCCGCTGGTAGCATCTCACATGCTCTTGTCCAGGCACTGTAGCCTCCACAGCATGCCTCCATAATCGTAAACACCAGGTCCTCACGGTTGGAGAGGAGGATTGACGAGGTATTTTCCGTGATCAGCGGGAAGCGAATACAACCCTCGCACATCAACAAAAATTCTTGCCCCAATCAGGAAGTAGACCTCAGCTGCAGCCACCTTCTTTCCAAAAGCAGTACAATCAAGGAGAGGGTGTCACCAGTGAGCTTAGGCAGACGCACATCATCAGGTGGGTCTTCAAAAGCATTGTGCAAGTGGAGGTCAGCGATCTCTGCCTCACCGTGGTGGGTCGTCGTCATCGTCTTGACCTTCAATGCACAATTGAAGGTATGTCCCACCTGGATGTCCTCAATCTCCCTGGTGATGTACCATCCAGCATTCCTCAAACCATCAAGTCTATCCAACAGCGTCGTAGCCGCCGTTTTTCCGAAGAAGCCTTCCGTGGCTCAGTGCTAGTGCAGCCTTCCATGGCTCAGTGCTAGTGCATCGCAGTGCTCCGGCCACACCACTGGGAGGTCCTGAGCCTCGTGGCTTTGGAGCTGATGGATCAGCTCGAGGCCATTGACCCGCGGAATGGATGACGTTTGGTGGTTGGATGTCATCTTCGTGGGTTCGTTGTGCTTAGCAAAGCAAACGTTTGAGACGATGGCATGCAGTGAATCAGAGGTGCTTTTCTGGCTGCGATATCAACTTTGAGGTGACCATCCGCAACGTGGAGGCCGACCATCGCCCCACATAGTATGCGCAGATGTTGGCGGCTCCCGTCCGCGGCTGCAGCAGGGCTCCACCCCGTCAGTTAGGCAGTGCATGGTATGAGTCAGTTCGATCAGCGAGGAACAATGCATTGATGGGGTGTGGCGGGGTTTGGGGCTTCAGGGTTTCAGGGTTTAGTTAGTTTAGTTTAAATTTAAGATTCCAACATGTCGTGGCTGGAGTTTTCACTGGCGGGTGCCTTCGGCCCCAGTCGGGGCAAACACTTGTGTTCAGGGCTTCGGGTCAGTAGGCCAAACTAAGGGTTGGAAGAAAGGGCGGTCTCAAAGACCCGAGTCCTTGGAGTGGAGACCTTGTGCACGACAGCGTGGGTTCAATGCGGCAGCACCGTTATGCAGATGAGTCAGAGGTTGAGCTTTGTACTTTTGCAGTTCGAGCAGGTGCACTTTGAATTTTGTGCGTTGTGCATGCACTGTACAGTGGGCCCAGACCATTGCGAAGACAGGGCATGCTTGTGCTGCCGACTGGTTCGTGCGATGTGATGGTAAAGGTTCACCCGAAGGTGAAAGATGTCCTGATTCGTGACGTTGTGACATGTGCTTGATGCATCCGACACAGACTGGCGGGGGCAGGGGCTTGTCATGTCTCGCTAGAGGTCCGATCTTTCATCGGAAGAGCAAACTGCAGACCCTTTTGCCGGCTGTCTGCCGGGCCGTCCAGTCATGAAGAAAAGCTGCGTGGCCTAACATCGGTGAGCTCAGGGTGGGCCCTTTCGAGCACGATGACGGCTATAAGACGTCCTGCTATCACTTTGAGGTTCGTTTAGTCTCCTGCGTTAGCTTGCCCCCTCCATGCTGCGTATTTGGCAGATCGAATCCCAACGGACGCTTTTCGAAGATGCTGCCCGGCAGTGTGGAGATCTCAACAGTCTAAATTTCAGGCGTGTGTGGTAGGTGTAAACGCTTCGCGTCGTCCGCTTCGGATCATTGGCGGAACGGAGCCGGAGCGGGGGGACGGAAGGGGTGCGGTTTTGTACTTTAGTTCCGTGATCGTTGTGTAAATCTTTTCCCAATGAAACTATGGTATTGAGACAGAATGTCCTGTGCATGGAGGAAACCTCGCGCAGTGCATCACTACTGTTTAGGGATCCAAACTGGCTTCATGGCTGCAGGGTTTCCGTCTGGGTTCCGGCAGTTGAGGGCTCTTGTGAAGTTCCGACGAGTCAGGGATCCAATGCCACCGCTGCTAATGCCAACATAGTCATCACATTCCATATCTAGAAACCCACCATCTCACTTCTTGATCCCTTAGATGCCGATCCTTCCTCACTTCAGCCATTCGTAGTTGCTCCGGCCTGCGTGCCTGCATGCCTGCTTGCCTTAGCTTGCTTGCTAAGGTTGCTGCCTTAGGCAACCCCCAGACGGACAAACACAACAGCTTCGAACGGGGGCCAGCCCGACCTGGCGGCCTGAAGCGGTGGGGGGGGGGTGTCAGGCATTGTGAATTTCCGGGAATCCAGATGGACTTCCGATCGAAGCGACCTTTGTGGGGAGCGTATATCTGTCCAGCCCGGGCTGAGATGCAAGTAGCAGCACAGAAACTTGATCTTGGATCGGCGCGAATGTGTCAGCGTGGCGGATTCATCACGGGATACTTCAAACACAAGCGGCAATAAACACCGTTGCGGGCCTGTCGCACGCTCTGCGGCCGCACCCGGCACCATCTCCTCTCGTGTGACTTCTTGCGGAAGAGATTCGTGTTGCAAGGTCCTGGCGCACTTGTCCTGTCACTCCAAGCCGTCAGAGCCATCATGAAGGCCTTGCGGCCTCGCGCCTCGCAGCCTGAGCAAAGCGTTTTTTCGAGCGTTTTCAGACTGGTCTGAGCATCACAGAAGGATCTGGAGGATGCAGCTCGCAGCTTGTTGGAGCTGCGCCCGCCGCCCAAGTCAACCGTTGCGTTCAGCACTTGCTCTTTGTTTTATGCTCAGGGATCATGTCCGACCTGAGAATCACGATGCAGCGTCGCCGGCTGCAAAGTCCTCCGGCTCGCATGGGGAGCGAAGCGGAAGAGACCGGAGTTATCAGAGCTGTCAGGTGAACTGAAGGCCAAAAAATCCAAGCGCCACAGCCGTCGGAGACTTGGCCATGAAAGCACGGGCAGTTGCAGCATGGGCAAAGTGAGGCATGGCGATGCAAGCGGCGGCTGCAGCGGGGCCTCCGGGTCCCACTTTCTTTTCGCTGTGGTCTGTTCGTGTCGTGCGAAGGCGTCCTCTGGTGGCGAAGCGACACGGGGACAGTTTCCGAACCTGGCACCTCGGCCGGCGGAACGCAGCCGGCTCGCCGCGAATCCGGCGAGCGCCTGTGCAGGTCGCCTTGTTCAAGACGAGGCTCTACCAGCGCCGGGAGGAGCGAGAGGCGAGGCGGCGAGCTGCGATTGGCGCGGCGGCTGGCGGCTGGCGGCTCGCGTATGCTCGCGTGTCCGAGGCTCGGCTCGAGCTGCTCCGCTCGGAAGAGCCGGCTTCCGGCGAGCTGCACCGCGAGTCCCGCGAGTCCTCGCCGGAAGGCGACGGGTGCGGAACTCAGATCCGAGCCTCTCCGCTCTGCTCCTCTGCAGCTCGAGAGTCGAGAGATGTCGAGAGCAGTCCGCAGAGGAGCGGATACAGCAACACAATAGCGGGCAAGGTGCCGAATAGTGCGCGGAACAAAGCCGAGCACAGTGATGGTCAATTAAAGCAAGCGGTGTTGATGGTATGTCGCAGAACATGCAGTGGAGTTTTAGCCGAGACTGCAACGCAAACTGTAGCGGCAGCAGACATACAATCGAACTCAGTACATGTTCAGAGCAAGATGGAGCTTCTCTCTCAGCAATGGCTCCAGCCTCCAAGTGAAGGGGCAGCTGGACAGAAAGAAGCATTAAGAGAGTCATACGAGCCTGTTAAGCAGGATTCGGCTCTCAGTCTGGTAGAACTTTAGGGGGGCGTGTGTTGCTTCTGTGCAGTCGAACCGTTGAGTCGTTGGGGGGACAGAGGCTACGGCCAAGGTTCGGAAAGGGCGGTTTTTGACGGTTGAATGCTCATGTGCTTGTGCTGCAGCAGTAGCCTTTGCTGTTTGCAAACACCGACGATTGGCTGCTCCGGCGGTGTTTGCGCTGATGCCAAGACAAAGACTGTCAGCTCAAATGGGGAAGAAGGGCGAACACCATAGACTTGGCTTTCTTAGATAGAATCGGAGAGTGCACTGCGTGATGTTGTAAGTCTGAAAGTTTAGCCTTGTTTTCTTTGCTGTTGCGAACTTTGGTCCATCTTCAGATGCGCGCTAAGTCAAGACTCTTGCATGCGAGCGAAACAAGCGCCTTCGCTTGCACAAGAACAGAACTTCAGCGAGCAAGGAGTGCTGTCAGCTTGTCGGAGGGCCTAGGGCAATGAATTTGGCAGTTGGTCGATCCGCAGCCCAACCTACGGCCGTTGGATACTCCGATCCGACAGCATTGAGATTAAATCAGCTGGCTGGGGAAGTTGGGTGTGCCGCCGTTTCGGTTCCAACATCTTCTGTGACACAGCACCTTGGCCGCCGACGCTGCGGAGGCTCATGAGAGGACGGCGTTCCGGAGTCCCTCAGAAAGAGTCGAGGCGACGAGAGCTGTTGCCGGAGTGACGACGTGAATGACTTGGAGTGCTTGCAGAGGACGCAAGCAATGGAGGCCGGCCGGTCATGACGACACCCCTCAGCAAGACACCGCCGGTCGCGACCAACTGGGTTCTCACCGTGCTCACGCCGAAGCAGTTCTCCTGTGCCTTCGAGCTGTTGGAGGCCGAGGGTCCCTTTTTCCTGGGTGGGGAGCTGAGGATGAGGGGGCTGAATCTCAGCTGCGCAGGGACAGTCCTATTCACCCATTCCTTCAAGGCTGTCCGAGGCGATGGTACTTGCATTCGCCACAGCTGGAGCGAACCAGGAGGTGTGCAACGAGGAGGGCAAGTGAGTCCTGGATTGCAGATGCAAAGTCCGGTTTCCTTCAGGAAGGCGGAGGACCCTTTATGGTTCCTCATGGCTGCTGGGACGGTTTTGCTGACCTTTACGAAGTACTTGGCGACGGATACGCTGCCAGACGCAGCGCGTGTGTGTGACAAAAACGTACATCACAGAGTTGCAGACTTCTTGAGAAGGGCTTCATGCAGCGCGAGTTTGATCGGTGCCGCCATCATTGCTCACGTGGGCTCAGGTGGACGAGTTCAACTGCACCTACCACATCGAGTTCGATGACGGCATCCTTGCCGATCTGTTTGTTTGGGGCTCCACACACATTGTGTTGAAGGCAACCCGGGCACCTGCCGTGCAACGAGACTTTCTGTGCAGCGAGGGCGCCCCTACACCTGCGAGGTGAATCAAGCAGCCTTCGGACTCAGGCCGCAGGCCTCAGGCAGTTTAGCAAGAGGAAGGTCACGTGCAGGCGAGGCCCTCACGACCAAGGATCGCTTCGGGAGCTCGTCGTAAGTCGTAAGCCTTTGGACGAAAGGCCGAGCGACACTCGACTTCAAGCGGTTCTGCGAAACGGTCCGAAAGCAAGCCCGCCTTTCCCGTCGCAAGTGTTTATTCACGACCTCCATCCACGCCGCAGATGCGAAATCCTAAAGTCTCCGACAAGGGGTCCCTTGTGAACATCAGAGGTCTGTACAGCAGACGGTCGACGTTCCGACGGGCCTCAAGCTCGATAGCAATGTGTTGATCAGCGTCGCCAAGTAAACCCTGCTGTGTTGCGAGCCGCTGCGTGTTGCTAGCCGTGGATGGACCAACACAAACTGATACCAGTCCGACAGTTTGGCTTTGTTATTGTGCCGTTGTGAACCTTGGTCCATCCGTCGGCCTTGGGGCTTCAGATGCTGAGTCAAGACTTTTGCATGCGAGCGAAACAAGCGCCTTCGCTTGCACAAGAATAGAACTTCGTGTACGATGTGCAGTGCAAGAGTGTGCAGTGCGTGGTGTTGATTGTGATGTGTTTTGTCACTTCTGCGAGGTTTGCACCCAGCCAATCGCGAGGCCTGGCTCCTTTTTAAGCTGGCATTCCCAGGCTAGTTTGACGGAGGCTTCGCAGACCGCGGCGAAAGCGGCCGAAGCGACCACCGCATCCGCGATGCGGCCGGGAGAGACGGCCAAGCGCCACAAGTGTGCAGTTTAGATCGCGCACCACGTCTCTCGCCGCAGGGAACAACGGACTCGAGCCTCGACCCGACTCTGGTGGCCATGGCCGGAGCCCCAAAAAAGCGGCGCAGAGCGCGCTCGGCGCAGACGCGCTGCGCAGCGGCGCAGCGGCGCCGCGGCTCCCGATCCTTCGCGCCCATATAGGCGGGGGCCAACGCCCAGCATTTCGTGCCCGAGAAGCTTCCCTGGCAGGCCAGAAGCAGGTTCTGTTCTTTTTCTTGGCGCCGCCATGACATAGTTTTCTTTTCGGAATGATAAACTCATCCTCGTGCTGTGGGCTGCGGCTTGAAGTTGAAAGCTTTCTCATGACCTGGCATCTGCTGAAACGTGTCGCACCCAGTGTAGCACCTCGCATGCCGTTCTCTAGTTCTTGAGTCTTCGTTTTCACCAGAGACAAGCTCGGCGAGCCCTCCGGGCCCCTCCGCGCCCGTCGACGCCGAGATCAAGCGCCGACGACGCCACTGGCGCTTCGACTTTGCGGCACGTGGGGCCGGCCCGGGCCTGTCTTTCTCGCGCCGCCACCTTTAACTCAGTGCCACTGCCAGCGAATCCGAGCTTCTTCGTGTGCTCGCTGCGTTTCGCTTGCAACAAACCTGAGCTTTTTAGGATCGCCGAGCAAAGGTAGACAAAAACACCACCATCAGGGCTTACTTCTTCTGCGTTACGCCGAGACTATCTGGCATGGTGAAGCCACCTGGCGTCACCGGAAGAGAGCCGGGAAGTGCGACGGTGCCTGTTCGCGTATAGTCAGTGTAGTAGCAAAGGGCGAGGATATTGAACTATCTGCCGGCGGCACATCCTCCCCTAGGGCCTTTCCATGCTTGTTGCTCGCTCTCGGTCTTCACATGCTCTGCGCGGTCTCTGTCGCTCGTTTTGCGATTACTGCATTCTCTTCGCCTGACGGCAGCCATGCAGCAAAGCGCACGGTTTTCTTTCAGTGTCAGCGAGCCCAAGTCTGTATTATATAGCTTTGGACGTGACAGGGCGACGAGCTGCTGGACCTGGACAAGAAGAGACCCAGAAAGTATCCTCATGAGAGCCCGTCTTGTGTCCCCTTGGTTCGCCATCCTCAGCTCTGGGATCTCGAAGAGTCGGTCTCTTCACATTGTGGCTTCGCCACTGGCTTCGAGTGGCGGATGCCGTCGTGAGTGTGTTGTGTGCTTCTCAAACGGTTAACAAATCATGGCAAAAGCTAGACCCGCATGCTAATGCTTTGCGAGCACTCTCGAAGTAGGTGTGCTTTGATTTGCAAACGGACTGCATTGTGTTGTCTCCCTTACTTCTTCACCTGGCTTCAGGTGCTTCGGAACATCACGCGCGTGCTGCAGGTCTGCTGGTTCTGGTGGAGAGCTCGGTGTGTGGAGCAGAGAGAAGAGAGAGAAGCCGTGAAGCAAAGGTCGGGTCTCATGGCTTTTCTCAAGGAGGCGATTCTCGTCTCCAAAAGAGGGTTTGGGGTTTCTTTTTTGGTGTCCGCGTCCGGAGGTCCACGTCTACCAGGTGGACTTCCAGCAGCACCCGGCCCACGAGCGCAGGCGGGCGCGGTGGGCGCGTTGCGTCGCAGCTGTTCCGGCGTCGTTGCAGCGTCAGGTTAGAGGCCAAAGGCCCGGAGCCCAGCCGCGTGCGTTTTTGGCCGAGTGCCGTTCTGCTCGGAACGCTTAGTGTGGCTCTTCGATCAGATGGCCATTGCCGGTGGCTCAGCGGCTCAGCGCCAGGCATTGAGCTTCGTCCTTCGGCGGTGCCATATAAGGATTGGCCTCATGGGAGCTTCTTCCGACCACAGGTCATAGTCACTATAGTCCTCACGCCGTGATGTGACCTGCGTGTGAGGGACTTCTCTGCCCTTCCGGGCAATCCTTTCACGTCGCGAGCCCTTTCGTGGGTCCCCAAGACTCTAAGAGCGGGGACAGCCCGCTGCAGCTGTCCAGAGTCCAGGCCGTGTATGCCGCAGCGGAAAGAGCCGCGGCAGAAGGTTCGGAGGGTGACGGGTCGTCGGTGCGCCTGGACGAGGCCCCGCAGGGTCTTCGTCCGAAGCGGATCGCTGCGTCGCTGCGGCTCGGTTGCAGGTCTGGCGTGGCCGACTGCCTGCCGTCGGTTCTGCCTGTGTGCGCTCCTTCGCCCAATGCCTCCTCTTCGCACCAGCAGAGGCCCTTCAGCCGTTTTGCTACATAGACATGGGTCATGGGGTCATCGACTTTGGATTTCCGCCAGGGCCGCATCGAGGTTTGGCGTCCAGGCATTTACGATGTGCGCGAGCTAATGGCCCCTGCCATTTCTCATCCGGAAGGCCATCCCAGAATTGCCTTGGCGTTGGAAGAAGCGCTACTTGGCCATTGCAGTGGAGCGGTCTGGAGCAGTGATAGCAGTGGTATGCTGGGCATCGCTGGGCCAAGGCCGTGGTTGCGAGTGGCCGGCGGCATCACGACCTGCAAGCAGGCGTGCCGGCCCGTGCCGGCGTGCCGAGCAGAGTGTGAGCGGGAAAGGTGGCGACGCTGTTGCCGCAGGAGGTGCAAACTGCCCGAGGCGTTGCTTCCGTCCTCCCAGATCCCCCATTTCCGAGGCCTCGGCGGACTTTTGTTTGCTCCTCGCAGGTTCGGCGGGAGAGTCACAGAGTCGGGCACACCGCGACGGCCTTGCTTTGAGGATGGGACGGCCGCTTGATCCCTGTGGCGGCTGTTCCGCTCGCCGGCCTGAGGGGGTTTTCCCCGTGGCAGACGCTCTCGGAGCGCTCTCTCTCTCTCTCTCTCTCTGACAGGGCATCCCGAGGAGGAGGGCGGCCTCCATCTCGAGCCCACGAAGCTACAGCCAGGAGAAAGGGAAGGGAGGAGGAGAGTGAGAGCATGGTTGGGGTCTAGTGAGTCTAGTCGATTCTCCCGGGAAGGCTTGGATGCTCCGCTGCAAGACCCCTCCAAGGCCGGAAGCGGAAGCGGAGCTCCGCAGCCTCCGCAGCCTCCGCGCACTTCGCTCTCTGTCTGAGGATGCGGTGGCCGCTTTGCACCTGGAGCCGGGGCCGGTGCCACAGAGGGCCACCGCCACAGCGGCGCGGTTAGGCAGAGCCTCGCTGCCGAGGAGTGGGGTGCTCTGGGCGCTGCTGGTCAGCGGAGATGTGGAGGTTTTAGAGACAGAACTCTAAGAGTCTGAGAGCAGGACAGGACAGGAGCCGCTCAGGCCTGGGATTTGCTGGCTTCCCGAAGCCTCGGCCGCTGGAGGCACGCCGCAAACCGGAGTGCTTGTTGCTTCGCCTTCGAACGGCCCGGCGCGCCGAGGGCGCGCTTCTCCGATGGTTCTGGTGCCGCAGCCGCAGCTGGAGAGGAAGAGAAGGAGAGAAGGAGAGAGGCCAGAATTAGGGTCTTCTTGCATACCGTGGACCTGTCATGCATCGACTTAGGCGATGCGGGCCGGGCGGGGCGGGGGGGCGGGGGAAAAATATGAAATCAAAGGTTTCTCCGGCCTAAGTTTCAGGGTTATATCGCTACCCACTTGTCCCTCAGCTCTGTTTTTTCTTAGCCTTGTCCTCTCATTTAGTTCTCTGTTCTTTCGCTACCTGTTGCATTTCCACAGTCCAATTTCCCCGTATTTCCCGCCGAATTTTTTCAAATTTTTAGCCACAGAATTTTTTAACCACCTTATCTATTTTTCAGCATTTATCACCTTATCCATTATAGACAAAGGCTTCTAAGGACAAGCTACCTAATTCATTCCGCTAAACCTACAAATAACAACGTTCCCAAATTTCAACATCTCCACCTTATGCGTTCCTATATTCTTGAAGTCCTTCTTATATCGTTGTTTTTTAATGTTTGTTCTTGTTATGATTTATAGCAAGAAAAAACCTATTTTACTACCCATTCTGTCCCCTCATTCGTTCTAATCTTTTACCAACTTTTTAAGCTTCTGGGGCTTCCCGTGTTATAGTTAGTCCTTTTTATTTGGATTTTCGTTATTATGTAGTTCATTCAGTTTTTCTTGGTTTCTTATGTGTTTATTCTTTTCTCTGTATTGTTTATTATATTCTTTAGTTTTCTCTTTGTGTGCTTCTCTGTAATGCTTTTGATACAGTTTCATGTTTTCTTTATGTGTATTTCTGTATTCTTCCGCTTTCTGTAATCGTGTTTCTCGTGTTCGTTGATACCATTCTTTCTTACGTTCTTTAAAGTATTCATGGTTATCCATGTAGTATTTGTGCTTTCGTTCATATGAACTCT
Source organism: Symbiodinium sp. CCMP2592 (assembly GCA_905221615.1). Lineage (NCBI taxonomy): Eukaryota > Dinophyceae > Suessiales > Symbiodiniaceae > Symbiodinium > Symbiodinium sp. CCMP2592. Next base: position 63,199 of record CAJNDT010000652.1, on the reverse strand, counting down.
GACCCATGATTGACCGATTTACACAGTCGTTTTTGAGAATGTGAAAACCTTCTCGTTGATACAACTCTTTCCTACTATTACATGGAAAATCTTCGATTAATTCAATTTTACAGTTTTTAATACCGTATTCGTCAAACATATCAAACACTGTTGCCCAATGTTTGCCGTGGTTTTTGTAAGACCTATATTGACATCCATGTCTTAACATTCTTTGGTGAAGGCTTTCACACGTGCTTCCGATGTAGCACTTACTACATTTCTCGTTAGTGATTTTATATATTTTTCCTGATTTATACCTACAGGTTTCCATTACATGTATAAAATGTTATCTCTTTAAAGCATCGTATTTCTTTTTAGGGTTCCTTGACTTCTTAATTATAACTTCTGTCATATTATATTATTTATACAGAGAAGTCAGTTTCACAAAGGTTTGTAAAATACGAGTTAGTTGCATGAAGGTTAGTTTCACGAGAGTTTGTAAAATGGGAAGGTGGTTTCACGAAAGTTTGTGAAATGAGGGTTGGTTTCACGAAGGTTAGTTTCACAGGTTTATGTGAAACGAGAGGGTGGTTTCACAGGTTTATGTGAAACGAGAGGGTGGTTTTACAGGTTTATGTGAAATAGAGTTGGTGGGTTTTTGGTGGCTTGCCCCACAGTGTCCAAACCCAACCCAAACCACACCCAAACCCAGAAAAAACGCTACCCAAAAGGACTTAAAGACTTGAAGCCTTATAGGTTATACGTCCATGGTAGAACCCCAGTTAAGTAATGTAATGAAGTATGTATTAAGTAGTGATATCGGTAAAATACCAAAGAGAGGAAATAGAGAATTAAAAAAAGTTGTAATTAATGGTAATGAATACAGATATAATAAACAAGAGCCGTTTTCATCAAAATTAACCAAAAAATTACAATCAATTTCTAATACACAAGGTTTTAAACGTTATGAGATATTACATAGAGCAGGACAACAAGCAAAAACAAGACAAGCTATTAAATCATATGCAATAAGGAGAAAAGCAACAATCACAGACGAAAGACAAGCATTAACAAGATACGCGAACACATATTCAATTTCTAACATTCATTTAAACGGTTATCGTGGTTTATCGTATTTAAAGTATCAAAAAGAAAGATTAACTGAATATTTGAAAAAAGAAAAACAAATGAAAGTGTTAATAGAAGTGGATGTAGCATTTACTCACCCAGAAGCGGACGACATAAGACACACAATAAGAAGCAGAAGATACAACATATTGAACGAAGAAGATTTAAACAAAGCCATAAACAACATGGCAGGCGACATTGAAGAACAAATAGAAAACTCACAATTAAAACGGTCAGGATTAACAATAAAAAAGATAATGAAAATAACAATCCATTATGACAAATATGACCCTACAAGGGCAGGGTCTTATATTGAATTACCGAAGTGGATATCATTAAAGAAGGCATGTATAAACATTAAAAACGAAGACGATTATTGTTTCAAATATTGCGTTCAATGCTATTTTTACAACATCTTTAAAAATCACAATCCCGAAAGAATGTATCATTATAATAAGTTGAAAAACAATGATTCTTTTTTAAAATGGGGTGATGTTAATTTTCCAGCTTCTAATGATGATATAGATTATTTTGAAGAGATTAATGAAGGTAGTATTTCAATAAATGTTTATGTTATAGACGAGGATAAACAAAAGATAAGGGCAGACAGAATAACAAAAAAATCAAGACCAACATGCCATGTAAATTTATTACGTTTAGAAAAGGATGATAAAAGTCATTATGTATTGATAAAGGACTATTCGAGGTTAATGAGTATGCAAACTAATAAGAACAAAATAAAACTTTTTCATTGTCAATATTGTCAAAAAGGCTTTCAGAAAGAAAACTTATTAACACAACATACTATAAAGGGATGCATGGCAAATAACATTCAAAACGTAGAGATGCCAGAACATGATAAAACATTTTTCAAGAACCATTATAAAAAGCTTAAGTGTCCATATGTTATTTACGGTGATTTTGAATGTTTAACCACACAATCAAATGAAGGTATAAAGGGAACCTATCAGGAACATAAACCATCGGGTTTTATGTTGAACGTCGTTAATTCAATAACAGATGAATGTAAGCCTTATTTATACAGAGGTGAAGATTGCATGAACAAATTCTGCGAAACAATGAATGAGATAAGAGAAGAAATAATGTATGTAATAAAACATCCTTTACCCATGAATGACTTAACAGAACAAGAACAAAAAGAACACGACGAAGCCAAAAGGTGTTTTATTTGCAACGGTTGTTTTGATAACAAAAAAGACGGGAAAAAGAAAGTGAGAGACCATTGTCATTTTACAGGACAATATAGAGGCCCAGCACATGTAAAATGTAATCTTGATTATTGTTTTAAAGATTTTAAAATCCCAGTCTTCTTTCACAATCTTAAGAATTATGATGCACATTTAATTATATCCAACTTAGATAAGTTAGACACAGAAAAAGATGAAATAAACGTAATCGCACAAAACAGCGAAAAGTTTATTACCTTTTGTCTTAAAGAGCTTGAGTTTAAAGATACGTTCAGTTTTTTATCTTCTTCCTTAGATAAGCTTGTTAAGCTAACAAAATACGAAGAAAATGACAAGCGCGAAAATTGGACAGAAAACTTCAAGTTCAGCAAAACAAGCAAATACATAACATCAGATGAGGATTTAGATTTATTAACAGATAAGGGCGTTTATCCATATGATTACTTCACAGATTTTAAGAAATTTAATGAGACATCCCTACCATCAATTGAAGATTTTTATAGCCAACTTACAGAACAAAATATAGAACAAAAAGAATATGACAGAGCAAAACACATATGGAAACATTTTAACATAAAAGACTTAGGAGAATACCACGACTTATATTTACAAACCGATGTGTTTTTATTAACAGACGTCTTTGAAAATTTTAGAACCAAATGTTTAGAAGATTACGGCTTAGACCCAGCACATTATTATACATTACCTAATTTTAGTTGGGACGCGATGCTTTTAAAGACAGGCGTTTGTTTACAACTTGTTCAAGATGAAGAGATATATAAAATGTTTGAAAAAGGGCTTCGCGGTGGCATGTGTCAAACATCCTTAAGAAAAGCAGATGCAAACAATAAATACATGGGTGAAGATTATGATAAATCTAAAGAATCATCATATATTAATTATTTAGATGCTAATAACTTATACGGTTTAGCCATGTGTCAAAAATTACCATACAAAGATATTAAATTTGAAGAAAAACCCCTAACAGAAGAAGAAATAATTAATTATACTGATGGTTCTCTCGGTTATATTGTAGATGTTGATTTAGAGTATCCCGATGATGTCCATGAAAAACATAAGGATTACCCATTAGCACCGCAAATAATGAATGTTACCGCAGACATGTTATCGGAAACACAGAAGGAAATTTATAAATCTTATAATCACAATAAAGAACCTACAGATGAGAAAACAAACAAGTTAATTTTAAATGTATATGATAAACAGAGATATGTATGTCACGTTAAGATTTTACAGTATTATCTGAAACAAGGCTTGAAAATAAAACGTGTTTGGAGAACAATATCTTTTAAACAAAAAGCTTGGTTAAAACCATGGATTGATTTTAACACTAACAAAAGAAAACAGGCAACATCAGATTTTGAGAAAGATATGTATAAATTAATGAATAATGCAGTATACGGTAAGACGATGGAAAACGTAAGGGAACATATAGATTTTGAACTAGTTAATACACCTCAACGTTATCAAAAATGCGTTAATAGTCCTACATTCAAGCATAGACATATAATTAATGAAAATCTCGTAGGAGTTGAAAAGCTAAAACACACAGTATTATTAAACAAACCCATATATGCGGGTATGTGTATCTTAGACTTATCTAAGTTACATATGTATTCGTTTTATTATGATGTTCTTAAAAAGAAATACGAAGACAACGTAAGATTAATTTATACTGATACTGACAGCTTCGTTATACATACTAAAACAGATGATATATATGAAGACTTCCAAGAAATAAGTAATCACATGGACTTTAGCGGTTATGATAAAAATCATAAATGCTATGACCCAAAAAATAAGAAGGTATTAGGAAAATTCAAGGATGAATGCGACGGCAAGATCATAACAAGCTTCATAGGATTAAAGCCTAAATCTTATGCATTCAAGATACATAATGAACAGAAGGAAGAAAAGAAAAGCAAAGGCATAGTAAAACACAAAGTTAAGAAAGAATTCAATTATAAAAGATACGAAGACACCTTAAACAATGAATGTATAGATAACAGCGTAACATTTAACAGCATACGTTCAAAAAATCATCAGATATATAGCATAAAACAAACAAAACAAGCCCTAAGCAGTTATGATAATAAAAGGTATTACTTAAATAACATAGAAAGTTTACCATATGGGTTTTATAGCATAAAGTAAAAAAAAAATAGATATTGATAAAATTAATTATCAATATTTATTTCATTGGTGCATGCCCAAACATTATTGATTTTAGAATCTTGTCTCTTGCTTCATCTTGCATTCTATCTAACTGTCGTGACTTACACTTTTGAGTTAGATAATGACGGGATTTGTTCGCCTTTGTGCTTATGCATGCACCGCATCTATCACATGTCCAACCGACCTTAAGATTTCTTTGATAATAATCTCTAAAATAACCGTTTTCCTTGTTCTTCATGTTATTACTGTCGTTTAATGCTTTACGCTTTTGCTCCCGCGTGGGCTCTTCTTCTTTCTCGGTGTCTGTGGTAAAGCTTCCTGCATCTTCTACCGAATTCCATAGAATATCAAATAATTCGTCGTCTATCACTGACTTTTTGCCATTATTCACAAAAAAGCTTGTCATACAATTAATCTATAAGGCGTTTAGTCTTTAAGCTGTTTTACCGCGGTGTATATCAGTGTCTCCATTCACCCACACCGTCCCAGCATTTACTGACTTGTTCCTTGATACAATATAATATTTTTAATCTTTTTTCATTATCCAAGTTATTAGTTTTAAACATATATTTTAAAACTTCAAGTAAAGTATAATAATTACATTGCATAACAAAAGCACCGCCTCTTTCATAGATATTCTCACCATTTGTTTTTATAATGTCTTTATCTAATATGTTCTCATAAATTTCTTTCATCCAGTCATGATTTAGTCTTCCATATTCAGAGTATAAATTAAGATAATGCATAGCAAGTTCTTGATTTTCATGATGCTCTTTTTGATTGTTTAATAATATTTCAACTACATCAACATATTTAGGATAAGGGTTTTTTGTGATAAAATTAAGAACAGTTTTTTTGTTATCGACTACCATGTTACTAATATTACAAAGTGTTACGTTTTTAAGTCGCTTTCACGTGTTGCATACATTTATTAGTCTGTTGGTGTGTCTTCATGTCGCATTTTCTTACAATTGCCCCGCATTTCTCACACGTTGCTTTTTCAGACACTTTATGCTTGTTGTTCTGTCGCCACTCACTATTATATTTCTTAACGTGTTCTTTGTTGTCCTGCTTCCAATTCTTATTATATTCTTGATAATGTTCCTTTCGCTCCTCTCTATATGCTTTAAGCTTCTCCATGTTGTTTTCTCTATAAACTTTGTCTGTTTCGCGTTTATGTTCTTTTGTTGCATCTCTGTATTCTTGTTGTGTTCTTCCTGCTATTTGTCTGTTAGTGCATTCAGTATTTTGTATGTAAAAGCCCTCCCTTCGTCGTAATTCATCTCTACTATTACATGGATAATTCTCCACTAATTCTATTTTACAATTTACTACATCATATTTTTCGAAAATATCAAAAGAGCGTGTTTTGCCATAATTTCCACGTAGATAAGAATTATATTTCTGTCTATGTCTTGCCATTCGTTGGCTTAAACTCTCACATGTGCTACCAATATAACACATGTTATAACCATTATCAACTATCTTATAAATTTTCCCGTTTTCATAACTTGTCATATCTCTAATTATCATTCCTTTCGTGTCTTTAAGATGTTTTATTCATTTATTAACAGTAGTTCGTGTCTATTGTATCTTTTAGTTTTTCCTTCTAACATGTAGAACTTATTTAATGTAATATCCCTATCTACCTTAGCGACTGTATAAACTTGTGGTTTGAATTTGCTCCTTGTCTCCTTGCGTGAACTATAATTACCTTTCCCTTTGTCATACACTTTAACTTTATCCCCTTCTTCTATTTTAGGATACTTTCTTAAATATTGTTCCTTTATTACTAAATTAGCTTTTACATTTACTTCGTTGTCGTCTTGATGTGCTTTATTTGGTGTATATCCCGTGCTCGAATGAACCATAGTAGAATTGTATTTCTTTAATACCGGCTTCAACATTTCAGACCAGCTATTTTTAGTAAATTCGGCTCTGTCGCCTATCATTTTCTTAATGGTTCTTATCGCTCTCTCCGCTACGTTAGCATGTGTCAATGTAACTATATGATTAATACCTTCACCTTTAAAATAGTCTTGGAGTTTTTTAGAATTGAAACTGCCTTCATCGTCTGAATAAATACTAATTGGATGTCCTAACGTTTTGAAACATTCTAAAACTGCATCATATACATCATTACCGTCTTTACTTTTCAGTGGAACTACATGAATTTTTTTGCTAAAAATATCAATACATAATAAAGCATATCTTAATTTATCTGTTGTTTTTGTGTCTCTCATTAAGCTTTGCATATCCATGATATCAGTCTGATATTCAAACCTGCTAAAGGGTGCAGAATAACTATTATAATTTTTATAGCCTTGTTTCTGCTTGTTAGGTTGCTTTTTGACCCAATCTTTAACAAACTCAAGACTGACACCCGCACCATCTTTATTAGCTTCTTTATACAAATTCTGAACACTACCATAACCGCGTTCTAAATCATAATATATATTGCTTAATATTTCTTCCTTGCTTAAACTCATATAAAGAGTAGAGAAAAGAAGAACTGATTTAAAACGACTTAAAAACGACTTAAAGACTTGGTGCCTTATTATGTTAGTGAAATGAAAGCTAAACGCTATGGTTGTTTAAGATGTTGGGAATTAAAAAACAAAATTAAATTAAATGTTCCTGATAATGTTAATGAGCTTATTTTAAGTTTCTTAACATGTCATGATATTGATGAACATTTAGACGATAATTATTTGTTTATACAATTAAACCGTTGTGATCAAATACCAATAAAACATTTGAAAGAAGTAGTCCATGGAAATCATAAACATTATGAAGTTCTCAAAAAATACATAAATACCGATACAATGTTTGAAATAAGAACGTTTTATAGTGAGCTTTGGGATGTTCATTATTTGATTCGTAATATAAATAAATGTTTTGTAACAAATGGTAATTTTTTTGTTTATAGAAAAAAGTTATACAATGATGTAGAAATAATATTGGATATAGTTGAAATAAGGATAGATTACTGCTCTGATATTGTGCCACATCTGTTTAAGCATTTCAAAAGCAAGGAACATTTAATAAAAGCACATTTGAAACATAATCTAAACGCAATTCGTTATGGTAAATTTCTTTTGTAATATAAATTATCTACGATACTTTATATTAATTTAAACTTCATATGTTTTTTCATATGAAGTTTGCATGTAAATAACGATATGTTTTAATATTATAACCAATATTAAAACCTATCTCACTCGCTACTTGTAGCTGGTGTTTTACATTCATACTTTTCGTTTTCCTTGTTAAACTCAATTTCATAGTATTCTAAAGTTTGTTCTTTTGGAACTTTTATTTCCTTTTTATTTAATCTCTCCATATAGGTTTTTCTCTTCTTTTCCCATTCAACCTTATCGGTTGGTTTTGATGTGTTGCTCTTTTCATAAGTGGTTTGTTTCTTATCCTTATCCTTTGCTAACTGTTTAACCAATCCTAAAATCTCATTAATTTTTAATTGTGTCATATTGTGATTTTCTATAACAGTGTTATAAATCTCAGTTGTGCTTACCTTACCTTCGGTCATATACGTTATTACGTGTTCTACCCTTTAAACCTTGTTTTTAATAATAATAATAGACTTTATTATTATTAAAATCTATAGGGGTTCAAAAAGCGACAAACTAATTAAGCAACTGCTTATGAGTTGCTATTGGATGTTCCTCATTTACTTCCCCTTTCAATGAGCTCGTCCAACGTGAAACACTGGGGAAATGCTATATCGGGGTTTTCTCCTTCTTCCAAAAGCTGGCAATGGTGCCCTGTCAGTTTTAAACGAATTTATTTCTTTAAAACTGATACCGAAAACACTATTGTGTTTTCTCGTGTCGATATATATTAAAAACATACCTTTAATATTAGTCTATACTATTAAATGTATTTCTCTTAAGTTTTTCTATTTCTTTTTCAAGACATAACAGTTTCTCATTCAATTCTTCTAACTTGTCTTCTAATGTTAATGTTCTCGGTTGAATATCTGGGGTTGTTCCTCTACCAAATTTTACTGTTGTGCTATCTACGTTTTCTTCAATAACTGTTATCCCATCGTTGTTAATTGTTTTCTTCTTGTTTTTCTTATAAGAATTTTTCCTAAATTTGCAAGGGATGCATTTTATAGTTTTGGGTTTTATTATAATACCTTCATCGTTTTCATTATCCATTAATACTACTTGGATTTTTTCATATTCTTAAGATAATAACAAACAGCTTTCAAAAACTCTAACAAACTACGGCAACACATTCTATATCTTGGTGTTTTTATTACTTCATCTAATTTCTCTATTTCATTTATAGTCTCTATATAGTTTTCATAATCGCACATATATAATAAATTATAAAATATTCTATGTATTAATAATAATGTCAAACATTCCAATAGTTAAACCTGTTAATGTCAAAGAATACGAGTTCAAACAATCCAAATATGAAGTAGCTCCGAGATTACCTGCATCTATGATTATATCTGCCCCTTCTGGTTCTGGTAAAACTATCTTATTACAATCAATGATATTAGATATTTATAGAAACTGCTTTGCCCGTATTTATATATGGTCACCTTCAATAAATGTTGATAGTATATGGATACCTGTAAAGAAATACATAAAAGACGAAATGAAGGTAGATACAGAAAAGGAACAGTGTTTCTTTGAAGAGTATATTGTATCAGATTTACAAAACGTAATAGAAAAACACCATAAAGTTATAGAGTATCAGAAAAAGAACAACCATAAAACATTGCATTCGTGTTTGCTTGTTATTGATGATATGGCAGATAATGAAAAATTTAGCAGACATTCAAGTTTGTTAAATCAGTTATATGTCCGCGGAAGACACAATGCTCTGACCGTGATAACAAGCGTTCAGGCATATCGTGCATTATCAAGAATTATTCGTGTTAACTCAAGACAGTTATTTTTCTTCAAGATGAGAAACTATAAAGAGATAGAGACGATGACTGAGGAACTCGCAGCAATGTTAATCAATAAAAAAATGTTGGCAGACACCAAAAACATAGCAGACGCGAAAAGGTTATTATTAGAAATATATAACGAAGCTACAGAGGAAAAATATAGTTTTTTGTATGTCAATTTAATGAAACAGGATATTAATAAAGTTTTTATGAAAAATTTCACACACAAAATAGAAGTAGAATAGTTATTTAAAGAAATAAATACTTATAATACTTAATAAAGCATGCCTAAAGTTCCAATAAACTATAAAAATACGCATTTTTACAAGATTGTTTGTAAAGACTTAGATATTCAAGACTGTTATATTGGTCATACAACAAATTTCAAAAACAGAAAACAACAACATAAACAAACTTGTTATAATGAAAATGACAAAGCACATTATAATATTTATTTATATGAGTTTATCCGAGACAAGGGTGGATTTGATAACTTTGAAATGGTTCTTATTAAAACAGAATGTTGTGATAATGCATTACATGCACGTCAAAGAGAAAGAGAATATATAGAACAGTTTAACGCAACATTAAACAAGATAAAACCAATACGAACAGATGATGAAAAAGTTGCTTACCGTCATTCATACTACCAAGAAAACAAAGACATGATAAAACAGAAAACGAAAAGGTATAGAGAAGAACATGCTGAACAAATCAAAGAACAAAGAAAAGCATTAAACGAAATTAACAAAGAACACATCAAACAAGTCAGACATGAATGGAGAGAGAAAAACAAAGATAAAATCAATGAACAACGGAGACAATACCGCGAACAAAACAAAGAGAGAATAAATGAACAAAAACGATTAAATCATCAAAAACACAAAGAAGCAAACAATCAAAAAAGTCGTGAGTATTATGAAAAACATAAAGAACAAATGAATCAACAATCCAAAGAATACAGACTAAATCACATTGAAGAACGAAGGCAAAAGGACAGAGAATATCATTGGGCAAATAGAGAAGTGCGAAATAAACAAAGCAAGGAATATTATGAAAAAAAGAAATTACAAGCGTTAGAACCCGTTGATTAATAATATTATTGATGTATAATATTATTAATTAAAACAAACTGTAAGAACATATTTGAACCGGAAAACGATAATAGATTTTATCGCTTTTAGTTTCTTCTAACTTTTCAATACGATTAATACAATCTTTTAAGGTATTAAATAATAAAATATCTGTTTTAGTTTTTTCGTTAATATCTAATTCCTTTATTTGTTGCATATTCTCAGTAGCACAAGATTTAGATGATTTAGAACCCATTATATATTATCAATTAGAAATTTATGTAATAAATTTTTAGTTGATGATTTAAAAATTAATTTCGCTAATTTTTATCATTAATATTTTAGAAAAATTAATTTTTACTTTTAGCTTTTGCTTTTGCTTTAGGTTTAGGGGACGATGACCGAGATAGTTGTTTTACTTCTTTCTTTAATTCGTCTATTTCGTTTAATGCATATTGTAAGGCAGACCAAAGCAAAGGAGTAGTCATAGAATAGTCAAACTTTAAATATCCGTCTCTTCCTTCTCTAACTATGTTGCTCCATTCTTCCGGAAACCCTTTATAATCCATCATTTCATTAGCAATAAAGCCACAACAAGACCTATCGCCGTATTTTTCTTTATCAATAAATTTATATGTTTTGGGTTTTATGTTCTTTACTAATTCTACTGCCTTTTTGGTTTCTAATTCTTTTATGTCTTCTTTAAGACGTTTATCAGATGAAGGCCCAATTGAGCCAGAATATGAGATATCACCGATAATATCAATGCCGCCATCATCAACTTTTAAAACATCCTTGCTTTGTATTTGTAAATAAGTCTCACCGTCTATATCATTATTCCTCATATAAATCCTTTCAACACCCCCTACTGCTGTTGTATTTGTAATTTGAAATTTAGTGCCATACATATATATAATATCATTAGCAATACTAAACTCTGGTGTTCCTGATACATTAACATCCACTTCAAATTCTCCCTCACTTGTTAATTTACCAACAGTATTAACTATATCATTGAATACTGTCGGTTTATTCATTGTTATGTTATTAGTATCATTTAAATTTATAAATATATCTGATGGCGTCGGGTCTGCACTTCTGTTACTTTGGATGCAAAAGTTTTGTTCTATTGTTGCAATATGATTTAATGAAAAATTAGCATTTGCTTGTTGATATATTCTTCCCCTTGAATTTATTAAAAATTATTATTAAATGTATTATCAGAACCATTAAAATTACAATTACCACTAAAATTAGCACTGCCTCCACCCGCGACGTTCAATCTCGTAGCACCACCAGCAATAGCACCAATTCCTAAATTATTACAGTATACCGCACCGCCTGCGGTTGCCGTGTTCAATAACAATAATGATTGACTATCATTTGATGTATTATAAGCGTTAATATTAAATGAATGCATTTTAATATATCCTTGTGAATTTTTCACGGTTAAAACATTACTTGCGTCTGTTGTGGATTTAAAAAATGTAAATCCATCGTTATTAAATACATTCATTAATGAACCATCCATATTAATATTTGATTTTAACCATAACGGTTTATGAAACATTGTGACGCCTGTATTATTATTGCATTCAACATATGTATCAGTATCTCCATCATTTGCACCTCCTAAAACTAATCTTATTGCTTCTTGGTCAGTTCTTAAATCTAATGATGTATTAGCTTTTGTAGAATTAACATATCTTTCAATACTTGTATTGGTATCTACTAATTCAATGGGATTACTAACACCACCGCCTCCGCTTACTCCTGCTATTAATCCGTCAACCTCGCCTCTATTGTAATAGTTGGTTGCTAATTGGCTATTAGTTTGGTAATTTGTTGTTAGTGTTGCCGTTGTTGCGTATGGTGCTAATGCCGTTGCATCAATCCAATTATTGGCGTCTATTTGAGTCTTCGTGTAATAGTCGTTATTTAACTGTGTATTATTTTTATAATTTGCTGTTAGTGTTGCTGTTGTTGCATACGGAGCTAATGCTGTTGCATCAATCCAATTATTAGAATCAATTTGGGTCTTCGTGTAATAGTCGTTATTTAACTGTGTATTGTTTTTATAATTATTAGTTAAATTAGTATTAATGGAATTTATAGCATTAAAATTAACAAGTGCTTTACCATCTACAACAGCAACAGCACTATCTACCTGTGTTTTATTATAAAAATTTGAATTTAGTTGTGTCGTAGTTTGAAAATTATTCGTTAAATTATTATTAATATCAGTAATTACTAAATCTTGTCCTGCGTTTTGTGCTATTATCGGAGCTAATTGTGTGTCCAATTGTCCCTGTGTTATTCCTCCTGCTTGAATATTAATATTAGATATTTCATTATCTACGTATATTTTAGTTGCGAAATCTTGCTGTATTGACGACGTTCCTGTTTCACTTACTTTAATAAACTCGGTAGCATAAACTACACTTGAACCGTCTAATGTAATTGACTGGTTATTACTCATTAATATTATTATTGTAGAAATTATAATATTAATGATAATATTTTTAGTCATACACCACAGAAGAGTCACTGCGGATTTCCACAACAGCCTCTGAAATCATGTGCACGAATATTTCCTGTATCATTTCATCGGTTGTTAAGGTTTTAAAAGGCTTGATTTTAGCAGTCATAAGCGAACCCATCTTTGTATTTATACCGGTCATATTAGCCTCATTCATCTTTTCAAATGTAATACCTAAAATAAATTTATTTGTTGCATATTGTTCGTAAGTAATACTGCAACTGTCTTGGTCTGGATTCATGTAATTCAACATTCTTCGTAAAAAATACATATGTTCAGCTAAACTTTGACTTTCAAATTCTGGGTATTTTTTGTTAGCTATTTGTAATTGCCATGAAATATTATAATTCTTATCAGCAAAACCAAAACCGCGGTCATCACCTGTAGCACCATAACCACGGTCATTAAACCTTGAATTAATCATAGGATTATAAAAATAATTAAACCGTTTATTAACATAATTATCTGCTAAATAATAACCGTCTTCTTTTCCATTTGCTAAATGTCCGCCTTTTTGTGTTCGGTAAAATGTAATAAAGCAACCATTTAATTTACTTGCTGATTTTACAACGTTCATATTAATTTCAGTTCCTGACGCGTTAAAAGTTTGTGTTATTGTGTGATACATCGGATAAACAATTTTCAATGAACCACCTTGTAACAAATGACTCGTTATGTTGTTATTCACGGAACTATCAAGGGTGACGACCTCCGCTCTTAGGATAATGTTATTCAATTGCCATAATATAGAAGTGTCACCTTCAGTAAAATAAGCTCCTCCGCGGTCTCCTCCGATAGTCGTAGCACTCGCGGAATTTACACCTTTAATAACTGGTTCTTCAGCATCAGAAACGATAGTTATCTCAATCTCTAACGGGGCATAGCGAACTGGCAAATAATACCCTGACTCTAAGAAACCGTCCTTAAATGAATGTCCGAGACGAACATATTCACCGCCTCCACGAATACCACTGACTGAATGACGAGTATAACGATTAGCAATTTTTCCCCATTTATTGTGATCGGTGTAATCTTTAGCATCTCCTCCCGTTGGTAATTCTGCCCCTGTTCTAACAACATTATCGTCAGCATTATTAACTCTTACAAATTGGTCTAATCCATTAGCGTATTTATGACGCCAATCATCGTCCCAACGGGGGTTAGCACTACTTTCAATATCATCCATATGTCGGGTTTCTACTGATTTAAAACTATTATATAATTCACAATGTCTATTGTATTGGTCAATGTCTTGAACTAACTGACCGCCTACGGTGCATCTATAACGAGAAAAGAACCCGTGTAATCCTGATAATGGTCTTAAGAACTTTCTTTCATCTGTTTCGTCATTCTGTAAATTAGCAAACATGCGAATACTTGATAAATCTAAATATGTTCCATCTTCTTCAGTAATATAAAACCTGATATTTTTATTCCCTGTCGCGGATGTGTATATATTGCTACCTGATGGAAAATAATTAACATGTCGACGGTCTTGCACATATTGAGCGGTTTTAGGTAATCCAAAGTCTAAGGCGGGTGACATTACATCATTAGCTTCTGCAACTATGTTATCCATTATTATATAAATTTAATTAGATAATTTTATTTCTTATATTTCTTTTTATTAATATTAGCTTCTGACGGTGGTAATAGTTTCCTATTAGCTTCTGAAGAAGGTAATATTTTCTTAACTTTATTTTCTTTATTATTATGATAAATTACTTCTTGCTTTTCTTCAACAATTTCTCTTATGCTTTCATAATCTTTTTTCTTAATATCTTTGTTAAGTAAATTTGTTAATTTATTTTTATTATTTGTTAATATTAACTCCTTTTCTGGTCTATACCTTGATTTATTCATTACTATATTATACCTTACATTAAAACATAAGACTGTGTGTAATCATCATATTCAATATTGTATTTTCTTAAAACATTACTATTTACTTTATAACTCTTGTCAGTTTGTAGTTGTTTATAAATTAACATTCTCGTATTATTATAAGACCGTCTTCTTTGTTCCTCTAAATCACATTTAGCACAGTAGTTTGAAGAACGACCATCTTTGTAGATTCTATAACTTTCTTTATATTTCCACTTCTTACAATCATGACAAAATTTAGCGTTAAATACTTTTTGTATTGCTTCATCTGTTACTTCCTCGTTATTTTTACTTTTCCAATAATAAGGGTCTTTTTCATTGTTATGTTCTTTTAAGAATGATTTGATATCATATATAAAATTTTCTTGAAAATTATTCATATATTTATATAAACATGTATTACCTTAATACGGTAATGGAAAGTTTATTCGTCGGTGCAACATAAATTCAAATCTTTAGAATATGAATATATTTAATTATTTATTCCAATTCTGACGTTGTATTTGTTGTTGAACCGCTACCCCATCGACAACTCGACTTTGTCTCGTTGTGACTACGTCGTCTACTCCTACTTCAAACGTTCCCTGTGTTCTGAAATTATCAATTTTATGTGCTTTAACTGGGTTAGCAGTTCCGCTTTCTACTTGTATGGCGTCCCTATCTAAAATACTAATAACATCGTTTGTATTACGAAATCTTAAATGATGTGGATTTTTACCACCTCTATCACCAAAAGCGACGAAAGGAGCGTTATAAGTAGTGGTAATATATTTTTGATTATTACGGTTATTTATCTCTTGTATTACACTACCCGATAAAGAATGTCCAACAAGACGTGTAACATCGGGGTTTTTCTCTAATTCATTCACTACATCTCTATATTTATCAGAAAATTGTAAATTATGAGTAGGAATTAAAAAAATATCACTGAATACGTCATTTACCTTTGCCCCTATTCCTGATTTACCACCTGTTCCTGAAATATATAAAGTATTACCTGACCTGAATAATCCTGTGTTATTAGCGTAAGCCGTTTTTAAACCTTCGACATCATCAATATAATTCTTGTTTTCTACATTAACAACCTCTCTATATTTGGGATTTTGTAATAATTGCTTATTGTTAAAGTGTGCGTTAAAATCGTCTGACCTTTTTAAAAGTCGTTTCTTTTTCTTCTCATTATTATCAATGTGTTCTTTTATAAACTCTTTTAACGGGTTAAACTGTTGATTGCTTCTTAATCTTGTTTGAAGAGATTGTAAAAAGTTATCATCTATATTATCTGCTTCTTCACGATAATTTCTTAAAGCTTGTGCTTCTCTTGTTAATTGATTTGTCGTTCTTCCTGTTCTTGCTAAATTTTGTAGAACTTCTGCAATTCTTAAACCTGCTGTAGCCATTTAATTATATTATAAATTATAAAATTATCTCAATAAATTTATAATGTTAAGCAATCGTAAATTAACTTACAATAAAGTATATGTGGATAGTCAAAGGAGATTACCCCAAAGCGATAGTAGTAGCGATTTTGTTATTCAAATGAATGAAAACTTAGAAACTCATCCTAACACGGTTATGTATGTCATGGATGAAGTTATACCACAATCGTATTATACAACGCCAGAAGGATTTTTTCAGTTTTTATATGTTATAGTTTATAACACCTCAAGCGGGTTAGTTGAAGCTTATCTAACGATTGATTTGAAAAATCAAGTTTTCTTCGCGTCTCAGTTAGTAGGTAGAATATCAACGTTATTAAATACAGAAGCAATAAATGCCAGTCTTCCTTCTAACCTTTTCACCTCAAGCTATGACAGCGACCAACGAAGAATGATATTAAATATTACAGATAATACGTATAGCTTTAAAGTTCCAACTGATAAAGAACTACAAGAATTAGCCGTATGGCAAGGTAATAATATTTTTGACCCTATGAGTGTTAATAGTATTGTAGGTAATTATGAAGAACAAA
Organism: Symbiodinium sp. CCMP2592; assembly: GCA_905221615.1. NCBI lineage: Eukaryota > Dinophyceae > Suessiales > Symbiodiniaceae > Symbiodinium > Symbiodinium sp. CCMP2592. The sequence continues at coordinate 46,290 of CAJNDT010000652.1, read as the reverse complement.
AACCAACCTCTACAACTTGGACAAGTGGGCTGATGAACTTAAATCCGTTCAATTCCCTATATATTGTATGCACCGAACTATCTGATTTTCATTATTCAGCACCCGATGGATTTAGTAACAGTATAATAAAAAAGATAAACATGATGTTCAACGTTGGAGGCATAACCGTTTCAACATCTCCACCACTTGTTAATGATTGGATTGATGTTTCAAATAGGTCGTTAAAAAGGTTTAGGTTTAGAATTACTGACGCACGTGGTAAAACGGTCAACTTGCATGGTCAAAATGTTAGCTTCACTTTATTATTTGTAAATTTATGAAAGTATTTAAACATATAAAACCATATATAAACATAGAAATGCCAGACTATCAAAAAGGTAAGATTTACAAGATATGGGATAATGATTATAATGAATGCTATATAGGAAGCACAACGCAAGAATTAAGTATGAGAATGGCAGGGCATAGGAGGTCTTACAAGCGGTTTTTAAATGGTAATTATGACCATGTTACAGTGTTTAGTTTGTTTGAAGAATATGGTGTTGAGAACTGTAAGATTGAACTACTTGAATTATGTCCATGTAGTAGTAAAGCAGAGTTAGAAGCAAGAGAAGGGAAATACCAACGAGAGAACGAGTGTATTAACAAAATACAAGTTGGTAGAACTACCAAACAATATTACGACACTCACAAAACCAAAATCAAAGAACAAAAGCGTGAATATTATAGAACCAATAAAGACCTAATAAAGACAAAAGAATATGAAAGACGAAAAGAAACTTATACTTGTGAATGTGATGCAGTTTTAACAAAGGGGGCAAAAAGCACCCATAATAAATCACAAAAGCATCAACAATATTTAAAGTCGTTAAACCAACCAACAGACCAAACTGAAAAATAGTATCCATATTTTATTTTTATTAAAAAAGAATAAAATATAGATAAAATATATAGTATGTCAGAAGAGGTTGTTAAACCAATTGAAGAAGCCCCCGAAGAGCATCCAGAAGAACAAAATGAAGTAGCAGACCAAAATGATATTATAAATGAAGTCAAAGAGGAAAGCAATATACCAGTGGAGGAAAAAGAAAAAGAAGCAAAAAGCAAAACAGCAAGGTTAGCAGAAAAGAAAATCACATGTCCTAAATGTTCCAAAACGATGAACCTGCGTTCTTACAGATATAAACATGAAAAGAACTGCCAAGGAAATTTAGAAGATAGACCCATAAAGAAACAAGTTAAACCAAAAGTTAAAGCAGTTCCAATAAAACCAGCAGAAGCACAAAATGAAGTAATAAGTGAAGAACCAATGCAACTAAAGCAAGTTAAGCCAAGAGTTATTCAAGAACCTACACAAAAAGTTATAATGAAAACGCCTTATGAAAACATATTAGATAATTATAATATTTTGCATCAGGAGTATTTAAGCAAGAAAAGGGAAAAGGTTAATAGCTTATGTGCTAATATGTTTTCGGGTAATTTAAGAACTAAGAAAAGGTAATAATATCTAAATAATAATATAATGTTTAGTAAAAGATTTGGAAGAAAATACGTTAAGAAACAACACCCCGACGATGTTAAAGGTTTTAAGTTGAGCACCTCCCAGAAAATGTATAGTCCCTTTGAAATGCAAGACACCAGATATTTAGAACATCTCAAACATCATATGAAATTAAGAGAAACACAAGAAGGTAGTATATTAAAAAGAAACGAATTGTTAGCGAGCAACAAGAGACAAAATTATCAATTGGAAATGGATAGGTTAATGAATGAGTTGCATAGGCCGAATTTACCACATGCAACAAAAGAGCACATGGAAAAACGAATTGAAGAATTAAAAAAACTTAAGTTTGTTTAATAATATTATAATCTAAATTAATAATATTATTAAATGACAACAGTATCACGAACAGCAAGATTTGAACTTAATAATCCTTACCAGCGTTTTGGGTTAAAACGTCGTCCGACATTTGAGGAGATTGTAGGTTTAATAAGTGATGACCAAAAAGCGTTACAACCACTACCAAACCGTGAGGCAACGAGATTTAGAAACAGTCCGCAAGGTAGTTTCTTTGATGGTTCTGATGCTATGGAATTACTTAAGGAACAACAAAACAGAATATTAGACAGACAAATGAGAGACACCATATTAAGACGACAGAGCCAGACAAACGGGCAAACTTATCATTTGGAACGACATAGAGGAGGTGAAACGGGAAGCAGTAGCACAAGTGTAAACGATGATTTCGGAACAGCACTTAATACAGCAAGAGCCCAAGGTTCGGGAATGGATGCTGAAACGTCAATGAGAGAACAAGCAGAACTGAGAAGACAAGAACAAACAAGCCAAAGTTTCGGGCAAAGATTACAAGAAAGAGCACAAACATTAATGAGTTCGTTTTTGAGTCCAAAAGCCGAAGTTCATACGATATCATCCGATGAAGAATTTGTTGATAGTCAGGGGCAGGAAGTATTCGCAAGACAACCACAATCACCTCAATCGCCACCATCTTTACCAGCACCACCACATAGAGAAGAAATTAATTATTCGGGTAATATGGATTCTTGGGATGGTCAAACAGCTGATTATTTGGAATATCAACTTTTCTTAAGAAATATTAGTTTTAAAGAAGAAGACAAAATAAAAGGCAAAGATTATAAAAAATATTTACTTGAATTAGTGCGAAATGAAATAGTTCAAGGTTCATGGACTGACCCAGTATCTGATGAAATGTATGAAAAGCGAAGGCGTGAATGGGCGTTTAGAACGAGAAGCAAAAGTAAAAGTCAAAGTTTATCGTCAAGCGTGGGAGAAGTAGCTTTAGAAGGAGGAAAAGCATTTGCGAAAGCAGTAGCGGCAAAAGGTGGAGAAGCATTAGTTAAAAAAGCTTTTGGGGTATAATTTTCTAATATAGTAATATGAATAGGAGATTAAATTTAGTAAAAGATAAACTACCAAAAAGAAGGAGGAGAAGAACTGATGATGAAGATGATGAACTGTTTATTTTAGGAATGTATAATAACTATTTGAATACAGAAGGTTATGACGTTGATGATACAGCTAATAAAAAGATACAGGCAGATTTTCCCGAAATTGAAGGCGTTGAATGGTTATATGATAGTCAAGTTAAAGACGACTCGCCAGAGGCTCGCGTGCTACGTGGTGCTCGCGACTATGAGAATTTAATGAAAAACAGAAGAAACAAAATGACACAAACATTTAGATACATGTTAAGGCAAAATGAAACACCCTATAGTTCTGTTCCACCATCTAAAAAACAAGATGATGATGATGATGAGGAAAGCGACGATGATAAACCTTCACCAGAAAGACAGTTATTAGATGATGTGGCAACTGTGGCAAAAATGGGAGGTAAAGCTTTATATCATACAGGTAGAGCATTAGGACAAACCATAAAAACGGGTATTGATACGTATAATTGGTTAAATGAAGGAGATGAAGATGAAGAGCCCGAGCCACCTATTAATGAAGGGGTATTTCCACGAACACAAGGATTAATGAGAAGAGGGGCGAGTCGTTCGCGATCGGCTTCGCCAGAAGAAAGAGCAAGCGGAAGCAATGACGCAATAAGGTTATTACAAAGAGGAGCAAGCCGAAGTCGTTCAAGCACACCCGATAAACAACCGAGAAAGAAATAGCAGAACCAAGACAAAGAAAAATCATTGAACAAAAAGACTTAAAGACAAAACGCCTTAGTAAATTAAGAGAGTCATGACATTGAGATTTACTGATGTTGAACAGGAAGAGATTATCAATGAGTTTTTGGATATCATTAACTTGAAGGACTACAAAGTAGAAGTGGCTAATGAAAAACAATGCTGTAGTAAATGCAAGAATTACAAAGAACACAAAAACTACTGTATCATTGATGGTCTTAATTTACCCGATGTAATTACATCACAAATCTTTTCTTATACCTATCAATGTGTTGTATGTAAGGAGAAAAGCCGAACAGTAGAGAAGATAGACGAATTACAAACGATTACCAACCCATATAGAAGAGAGACTAACAAGTTGAATTTGTTGTCATTGGTTCATTGTGAACCGAGCACTGGATACCGATTAAACAAGCCATGGAGAAATTTCAAGAACAAGTCTATGAGGATGATGATTATAACGCTGAAGGCAATCCGAAAAGCTGTAGGCAACGGTTATTGAACAACTATGGTAACATTTTACACATTCAAAAACATGGAAATCGCTATATGTGTAGTTCAGAACGGTTAGAACAGATTGAGTTTAACATAACTGAAGCACCGAAAAAACATGACAGTGCATGGGGTAATGATGGTTAAAAACCCATGCTAAAAGGACTAACTATAACACGGGAAGCCCCAGAAGCTTAAAAAGTTGGTAAAAGATTAGAACGAATGAGGGGACAGAATGGGTAGTAAAATAGGTTTTTTCTTGCTATAAATCATAACAAGAACAAACATTAAAACAACGATATAAGAAGGACTTTAAGAATATAGGAACGCATAAGGTGGAGATGTTGAAATTTGGGAACGTTGTTATTTGTAGGTTTAGCGGAATGAATTAGGTAGCTTGTCCTTAGAAGCCTTTGTCTATAATGGATAAGGTGATAAATGCTGAAAAATAGATAAGGTGGTTAAAAAATTCTGTGGCTAAAAATTTGAAAAAATTCGGCGGGAAATACGGGGAAATTGGACTGTGGAAATGCAACAGGTAGCGAAAGAACAGAGAACTAAATGAGAGGACAAGGCTAAGAAAAAACAGAGCTGAGGGACAAGTGGGTAGCGATATAACCCTGAAACTTAGGCCGGAGAAACCTTTGATTTCATATTTTTTTGGGGGGGCGGGGGGCAAGCGCAAGCGTGGACTCCTTCTTGGCGCGAGAGAGAGAGACAGAGAGAGAGAGAGAGAGACCGTCGACGTCGTGTGGTCGCATTTGATCAGTTCGCGTGCTGGAGAGAGAGGGAGAGGGGGAGGAAGGAGCTTTTTCGGAGCCTCTCAGAGTCTCAGCACTTTGCCAGGTTTCCAGCCGATTGCCATGTGCCAGGACAGGCCGCGGCCTTGCGCCTGATTTGGATTCGCAGAAAAGCCAGGACTCCACCTTCGGATTCCTCGTGCTTGGTCACAATGTCACTGGAGGCGGCAGTGTGGTTGTGTGGCTGTGGTTGTGTTTGCCAGAGCGAAGCGCTCTTCAAGAGACGACGCAGGGGGCGCCATCATCTCAAGAGCGCAGCGTCCAGCAGATGCAGAGTCCGCGCCGAGTGGGGCCTTGTTGTACCCTAGTCACTAGGAGTCGCCAGCTGAGTCGCCAGGCGTCACAGACCTTCGTTTCACCTCATTTCCGATCCTCGGCTGCTCGGGCGAAGTGCCCAAAGCACAGGCACGGCCCACGGCAGCCATGGTCGTGGCCCAGTGGCCCCCCTAGGCCCGCCGCCCCCCGCTTGAGGTCCCTTCAAAAAGCAAAGTTGCCATCAACTGTTGCGGCAGATCCATGCACGCAGTCATGACAATTAAATCCTCACAGCACAGGGGACCCTTTGCGGCATTTTGCGGCTCAGAAAGCTTCTTTGTGGGTTTGTGCGTCGGTGTGGTCCTTGGACAGCCACTCAGCCACGCAGCAGGCTCCAATGAGCCGCTCCACTCCAACATCGTCTCTCTGTTTGTATCTGAGGCCACATCTGCTCGATGTGACACCAGCGTCTCGGTGGCGGTGGCTCTGAGCCACCCCGAACGTGCAAGAAACGGGGGCCTCCTTCGTCTGTCGGTGCGGATCGCAAGGAGGTCCAAGCAGATGTTGGGGTCATTTCCATGAGCCTCAGGTGTCGGCGACACAGTCAAAGCGAGGCCAGATGCAAGGCCACAACTGTTCCGGGTCACCGGTTTTCCAACTCGCCACAGGCAGCGGCAGAAGCCTCGCCATGTGACAGGACCGCTCTGCGGCTTGTCTAGCGCTTCCGGCACCGCCTGAAGTGGATTGATCGATGCACCGCGCACCCCCAAACGTGGCAATGCTTGGAATGCGCGCGGATAAGCCGGGCTGCACAGTTGAGGGGTTGTTGCAGCTCGCTGGAGTCCTGCACATGTGATTCCGCTTGAATGCCTTGAATGCGGAGACGCAGTGCGCATTGATGATCTTGATGATGGAGCAATTGCAGAACTGCCACGACTCCTCTCCCTGATCGGATACTTGGAGGGTCGGGGGACTTAGTAACTGGTTATTTGAAGGACTTATAAGTACCATAACCCCAATTAGGGTCCCTTTTAGGGTACTTATAAGTCTACTTACTACTTACTTACTAAGTCCCCCGACCCTCCAAGTACTTAAAATGGCGTGAGCACTGGGTGGGTTTTGCGGTTTTGCGTCAGGCAGGAGAAAGGCAAAGGCTCTCCGGCACCTTTGCGGGCGTGCCGCCCGGAGGCCGGTCCCTGGCAGTCTTGCCCAACCGGGGCCTGCAGGGGTTTCTTTCTGCCTTGAGGCAGCCGAGGAAGGAGCTGCAGAAAAGAGGTGCGCGCCTGGTTTGGTGTCGTGGTGTCGTGGTCAAGCTCTGCGCAGCCCCTGAGGGAGCAACCGGCCTCCCGACAAAAGGCGGAACCAGCAGGTGGCTTGGGCCTGGCTTGGGCCTCCACTTGCTGTTTCAGCAGGATGGCGGCGGCCTGCGCTGTGCCGCCTGCGGAAGGACCGGACCCCGTCGGGCCATGCCAGGGGCCATGATGCTCGTTTTTCAGCGTGGGCGAGGAGCGCCAAGACGCAGTGTGGGCGCTGCAAGAAGGAAGCCTACTGCGACAAAGCCTGCCAGGCAAGGCAAGGCCTGTCCTCCAAAGTGCGGTTCTAAAGGGCAGTGGCCGAGGCGCAGCACTGGAAAGTCCACAAAGCCGTCTGCCGACCCGCGACGAGGCCAGGGCCCCCGGGGCGGGGCTTTCGCCGCCAGGGCCCCCGTTCGCAGGCGCTCCAATCCGACGGGGACCCTCGGAGACGAGTCGGAGCTTCCCCAAGAGCCGAGCAGCTCCGCTCCCGCTCTCTGCGGCGAGGGCTTCCGCTCCTGGCCGGTGCCTCTGCGCTTTTCTCGCTTTGAGGAGTCTCAGATCTTCCGCGAAAGTCGCGAACACCCCCACCCCCCCGGCTAGGAAATCAGGCGGTTCATGCCGAAGCTCTGCCTTAGGCTTCAGGACGATACAACCTGTCACGGTTGCAGAGCCCTCACGAAAGCCATCAAGCAGCAGGCGCTCGAGCCAAGGATAACCCAAGCCAGATCGTGTGCTGCGCCTCGTTGCCGAATCCAGTATGCGTTATAGCCCACCTGAGTGCCGAACAACGAGTGGACACAGGCGCCAGTAGATCATTTTGCACCTGAGCTTGCATCTTGTGACATCGTCCAAGAACAAGCGCTCCGCAAGACAGGAACCCAGGCTGGAGCTATTTGGCCTCCACCACAAGCGTCGCTGCCACTGAAGCCTCGAAGCACAATGCAACCATCTGCAAGCTGCCGGCTTCGATTAACGACCGAATCAACGACTTCCGTCCGAATGGTACGTCCTTGAACGACATCATGCACAGTGGCTGCTATGCCAGCTGCAACGGCAACCGTCACCACCACCGCTCATCTTGTCCCAAGGCTGTGTCCACATTACGCTGTAACTGTTGTAGTCCAACAGAGCACGGCGACGTTCATGCGCATGTTGTCCGGCAGACTCCGAGGACAGCCTGAACAAGTGCAGCATGTTCTCGCAAGGCTATCATGCCACGCACTCGCCTTTCATGAGACCTGTGTGCGAGCAGACGATCTGCGCTTCGCTGCTCTCGCTTGCATGAAAGCCGTGCATGAATTTTTGGAGCTGACAGCCATGCACAGTGCCGATGCACAAATCTTTGTGCTGCGCATTGTGTCGTTGAGCTTCTGTGGGAGGCTCGGCCGTTCGCGCTGGCGGGAAAGCTCGAGCTACTTGGAGGTGCAAAGGGCAAGAAGCACCAAAGAGTGCAAACAGAGAGCTGAGGACGTCTTGCGCTGCAGGAGCCTGGAGTGGGCATTACCAACTGGAGCAACAATTGCTACCTCAGCGCAGCCAGAAACCCAGTCAGCTCGTCAGCTCCATGCCTCGGGCGCCGCTCGCTGACGCCCCTCAATGACCCTGACCTGACCTCTCTCTCGTTGCAGCCCCCCCCCCAAAAAAAAAAGAAGCAACTTCCTTGTGTCGGCTCGACGGCAGCCCGCGCAGCCATGTCGCCACCAGAGTCCGAATAGCATGCGAAAGGGCCAGGGCCTCGGCTGCCTCGGCTGAGGGGGGGCGCGCGGGGCGCTGCGGAGGCGGCAGACGGCAGCCGAGGAGCACCACGGAGGGGCCCGGGGCCCCGGCGGGCCCATCATGGCCACAGCCCAAACGGCCGCTTCGCTCCATGGGGCCGACACCTTGGGTGATGGCCCGGGAGCTCAGAGCTCCGCTCTTCTTGGCAGGCCTCCTCCGCACTGCTCGGCGCTCCTCTGCTCTGAGGTACGACCACCCTGGTCTTGCGAAGCAGCGTTTCGAAGATGACCTACCCGGAGCTCATGACCATGCTCAATGTCACTACAGCAGCCCTCGGCCTCTTCCTCGGACTAGAGCGCCCTTACAGACGTACAGTTCTTTGGGCCCGCCGACCGAGGCTTCCAGGCTCCAAGGTATGACTTTGCCAAGTTCTCAGACTCAGAGGGGAAATTTCGGAGAGCCCTGCCATGCCCCATATGCCGCATATGCCGCCCATGCCGCCCATGCCCTGCCGAGAAGAGCCTTCGTTTTGTCTCCGTTTCTGCTCGCGAGGTCTACCTGCCATGGGCCAAGTTGGCTTTCGTGAACTTCGAAGATCCCGCGAGCTGCAAAGCTTACTTCACCGTCTTCCGGAACGTCTGCAACCTCGGCGGCCTGTTTGCAATGCCCACGAACCAGAAGAGGCAGAGAGAGTGCAGAGTCAGGCGCGGAGCATCCTGGCATCTCCGCGGTTGCGGAAGCCTTCGTCCAAGGACTTGCTCGAAACCTGGCCTTCTTTCTTGCAAAATGCGGCTGGAAGGTGCGCGAAGCGAAGTGCGAGTCCGCGACGCTTGTCGCGCCGTCCTGCAGCGCCTGCGCGCGCGCGAGAGGCCGTCAGCGACCTTCGGGCGCCGTGCGTCTTCAGCGGAGGCGCGCCGCCTCGGCCCTCGGCCCCCCGTCACACTCAGCCTTGGCTTTGGCCACTTCAGGAGTCCAGGTTCCCTTGGCGCAGGCCATCCGCCAGCACGTCAGCCAGGTCGGGAGTCGCTTTGGCCCAGTGCAGTGGGGTTCTGCACGGCCTGAAATTGCGTCTTCAGGAGGTGTTGCTCGACGAGGAGCAGCGAGCCCGTGCATCCGCTGTAGGGACGCTTGGCCAAGCCTTAACGGGCGACCGTCTTTCTGTCTGCCTCTACGCACAAGCGAGCGAAGAGGCGTCACACGGGACCTTTTGACCTCTCGTACGTTGGAGCTCTCACTGCCTCGAACGACTCGAACTCATCCAAACTTCAGCCGCGGAAACCGAGTTCGAACGAGCGTGAAAGTTCCGTGAAAGGTTGGCTTCAAGTTCGGTTTGTGGCCGTCGCCGAGGTCGAGAGTTTGACAGTTCGAAAGCTTCAATCTTTGTCGAGTTGAAAGGTTTGACGGTCGATCCAAACCGAGTAAGTTTATGAGAGTTCGAAAGCTTGAAAGAAAGCTTGAAAGTTCGAAGGGATGAAAGATTGAAAGTTTGAACGTCCGTGGCTGGTCCCCATATCTGAAGCTCGCCCACTCATTAAGTCAGTAGGCGATGGCGGTTGATTCATGTGTCGAACCGCCAAGCAGAGCATGTCTTAGATTCGGCCCTTCAGCAGGCGAGGGCGGTTGATCTCATACCTTGATTCTGTGTCCCACTATGCGCTGATGTTTGATCCTGTGCTTTCCATCCTGCCTTGCCATCGCGGGATGGCGGTTCGGCTCATCTTAAACCCGACACCTCGTTAGTTAGACGATGGCGTTTGAATCCGGCTCCTCAGCGGGCCCTACGACGGCGTATCTCAAATCTGACGATTCGGTAACTGCGATCGCTCATCTCAAACTCGCTCCCTCATTAGACGATGGACGGTCTCAAATATTCAAACTTCCAAATTGAATTGCCGTTCCAAATTCCAAACTCGCACAGGTTTTCAATCTCGAAACTTGCTAGCTTCAATCTTGTCATGCTTCTATGCTTGAAGCTTTTTAGAGTTTGACCGGTTCAAGCTTTCACGGCGTCGAGCTAGAAAAAGCCCACTCCCTATGCTTAGTGCGAACAGGCGCCCGTTCAGGATTCCGTCAAGGGTAGAAAGAGTTTCCATGCAAAAAAACCACGGCACAATGCCCCTCGACACAAAAAGACACGACGCAATCATCTCCATCAACAGTGTTTCTTCTCCACGCGCTGCACGATGACGCCTCCATACACAGCCAATGAATCAGAAGTGTTTTGCTCTCCGCTGGGTTTAGAGTTTAGGTCGAAGTGAAATCTGAGCCCACAATCATCTATGCGGTGTCGGGGCAGTAGAAAGTGGAAGTTCATAGGGCGCCAGGCATGCTTCAACCGGGTCCCTGGTCTCCTTTCGAGTTCCCCCGTTTAGAGAGTTCAATCAGCTAATTCTGAGGACCCAGAATCTTCTCCAATCGCCTAATCCATTCTCGGATCATTTCCGATTAATTTCCCGGAAGGGTGTCGTGTTGCCAAGTCAAGCTCCCATCAGAAATGCCAATCAAACGTCTTCACGACAACGACGCGACGACCCCCGCATGTAGGTGCTATTCCATTGGATCTGTGTCCGATCATCGCTTTGGGCATCCGCCTAATCGAACGACCAAGGAGACCGAACAACCCAGGTCTTGCAGAATCAGGCTGGGCCAGTGCTTATGGTGGGCGCAGGGGCATGAGGGCTTGTCGCTTTTGGGTTTTCGGAGGGCCTATAGACTCCCAGAAGCAGACAAGAGTCACTTCGGAAGTCTAAGAGTGCCCTGCCGCTCTGCCTCAGGTTCCCGGGAAGATCAAAGGCCAGGGCATGTCGAGGCATGTCAGGGCATGTCAGGGCATTTGCTTCTGGCAGGAACTTCAGCAAAGGAGCTCGTGGCGATTCGAGCGGAAAAGGTGCCACTAAGGGCAGGGGAAGCAAGGGGAAGAGCGCCAAAGGGAACGGCGCTCAGACTGATCGAGGCAAGGGTGCTGCAGGCAGAAGCCGCGGCCCTGAACCCGAGCGAGTTGTGTTTCAGCTTTAGGGGACCCGATAATGGGTTTCACAATGGACCCGGTTGTGCTGATTGAGCCAACCAAAGGGCCCGTAAGGGACTGGGGTTCACCTTGACCCCCCGGCAGCACCGCTGAGAGGCAGCTGCTGAGGGGGTGGGACGACTTGCACGCATTGCTCTGCTCAGGTGAAGGCTACGCATCGGTCACGCATCTATAAAGTGTTGCAGTGGCAATGCGTCGCATGAGTGCCAGGGAGCCTTTAGACCAGGCTACCATGAACACGTTTTCGATTCCACACTCCAGGCCAGACGGACTGGGCATGGACAAATTCGGTACGATGTCGGCCGCTTTTTCCTGTACCAAGTTGATTTATTTAGCAACTGGGCCAATCTGCCTGGGTTTATGCTGGAGACCTGAGGGACACGGCGACGACTCGGTTTGCAAAAGAGTCCGCAAATAGCTCGAAAGCAGACAGCAGGTCCTCAAGGCGAAAGGTTTAAGGGGAAGGCGGCCGCGGAGCCGCGGAGCGTTGACTAAGGTTTGTCAGTGCTTGCTCCACACGCCTCTGTTGCGGCAGCATCTGCGCGAAACCTGCCCTGAGCCTCCGGAGGACTCCAAGAGAAGCCGCTGGAGAAGCCTAAGCGAAGCCCCAACCTCCAAGAGCCTTTTCAGCCGTCCTCTATAGGGCTCTCCTCCCTGCGGTCCCTGCTGTCCCAAAGGCCCTTCTCCGCTCAAAACGCTTTTCAGAGGAGCCCTGGCTCGCCGAGCTCCTGAATCTCAGCCGCGCACCCAGACCCCCCACAGTGTTGCGGGACAGAACAAAAATGCTATGATCCAATGGAGGAAACGATAGGAGGCCAGGGCTGTACACTGGGCTCTGCGTCAACAGTCGGCTCCCGGAATTTTGAGCCCACCTTTTGCCTCCCCCTGTGGTGTCCCAGCCTCTTTAAGCGTGTTTATTCCTTGTCTGCCTGGGCACCGTCCTCACAAGCGCACCTGCATGACTCGACCCATCCTTAAGGCGTTGGCGAATGATCCCACTTCCCCTACGTGCTCATGCATTACGATCAAGCCCAAGCCGTTGGTAATCCCTTGTGTGAAGCATTCGCGGAGAGCATTGCATGACAGTTTCACAGAACTCACATCGGCATGTCGCGCTGTAAACGGTAACCGGTTGCTTCCAGTGCTGTCCGCACGTTTCCTAAATCCGCCTCGTCATTTGGCGATCCCGATTGATCAGATTTTGAGTTGGCGCCTTCATTCAGCGTTTATGCATCATCACACTTCTTAAAACCCCCTGTGCCCCCATCCAGTGATTCCGAGTCATAACGTTTCTTAACTTCGCCCCTTCCGGTTGCAGCACGCGCCGTATTCAGCATGCAACCACAAGGTTTTCCTCCGGCCCACTGAAGCTGCTTGCTTGCTGCCGCACCATGCTTGATTTCAGGTCCTTATGACATCGTGTTGTTCGTATATTTGTAATGCTATAGCTTACCACATAAAATACGCGCTGTGAGTTTCACTCGGTCTTGAAGTTTCATGCCCTAGTGCAACAATTTCCAGAAACCGATGTATAAATCGAGTGTCCTATAAATCTTGCACCCGACACCCCGATGATTCTGCCCATTTCGCGAAGCATGCGGCCGGGCGGGACAAAAGGAGACAAGAAGAACCTGGAAAACAGAGGTGTTCTCAAGCGTGAAAAGGCGTTGTCCCGGTTTGAGAGAAAAGAAAGCATGTGGAAAAAAACCATATGGAGGCGTGAACTTGCGAAGCGAGAAGAGAAGCGTCTGGGAAGAAGGCGTAACGAAGAGACGCTAAATGGCATGACCTTGGGGAGAGGGAATCAGAAGCGTTTGGGAAAAGAGGCGTAAAAAGGCGTGAGCGAGGTGAGCTTCTGGCAAAACGAGGCTTATAGAGGCGGCTTTTCGGAGCAGACGGCTCCTTTGCTCTTGTGAGTAGGCCGCCTCATGGACGGGGCGAAGCGGAAGGGCGCGCGTTATGTGCCGGCCCTAAGAAAAAGCTTGGTCTGCTCGAGAGCTTCGGGGAGGGGCGCCGTGAGGTGGATTTGCCCAGGCGGCTCCAACGGCTGATCACCGAGGCCATAGGGCAGAGCAGAGTGCAGCACATGCATGATCGTGATGATCGTGTTTGGATGTTCCGTTCTTGGCCGAGGCCTCGGAGGAGTTTGCCTTTGGAAGGCAAGCGGACGCCCACGAAGCCCTGATGCTCCTGCTCTCGCGCTGGCTCAACGGCTGCGTCAAGGCAGATTCTTGAGGAACTCAGAACAGGAGTTTACTTGAGTCAAAGCGGGCGCTTCTCTGGCTAGCGACTAGTGGCTTCAAGAAAGGTTTCGTTTTGAAAAGGTCGGCGACGGATCTGGGGACTGCTCCAAGCTCGGGTGCGCAGAGCGAAGCGACAGGAAGAGCAGGGGCCTTCGCCGGATTCCTTCACGCAGGTACGCTGAGAAGGAGCAGCTGGAGGAGCCATAAGTGTTGCAGCTTGGAGTGAAGCCGGCAATCCGCAATTTCATAACAGGCCAGCAGCATGGTTGGCCACGTGTTCAGCATGTTGATGGGCCGTCTCCCTGGATGCCCAACATGTAATGCGTTTGTGCATCGGAAGTTCTGTGACTAGCTGCCCAGCATCAGGTTCTCGCGTGGCCTGCAACGCCTGTAGCTACGAGTCCTTGGTGACGCGGGTGGGGCAGGGAGCACGGGGTTCCTGCGCTAGTGCCAGTTATAAGGGTCGCTGCTCGCTGCCCTACCATGACATGGTCTCTGCTTTGCGCTTGGAATGGCAGGTGGAGTACTGTCTATGTCTCACGGTGACACTGGGCATGACGGAGGAAGAGCTGCAGAAGTGCCGGCAGGCGGCGAAGCGGAGCGAAGCGGAGCGAAGCGGAGCGAAGCGGAAAGGGAAGAAGGCGAGAAGAGTTGGGAGGTTGTTTGATCGCTGAGGAGAGCGCCGAGAAGCAGATGAACCGCTGGTGTCTTCGACGGCCGCTGGGCCCCAGCAGCCCAGGCCCCAGAACCAAGCGCTGGGGCGAGCTCTCTCTTTCAGAGAGCTCTCCCGGCGTAAGGAGCTGCTGGCTGTGTTCTTTACGCTTCTCCTTTCGAAGGCCGGACATCAGAGTCTTCGGCGAGCCCGACTTCGCTGGCGAAGCTGTTGGACGAGTGCCCAAGAACCCGCTCCCACTGCCACGCGCTGAAGTCATGTTCTGGATCCTGAAAATCTGAGGTACACCAAGGAAGAGCACATTGCAGATTTCAAGTGTGAAAAGCCATCATCTCGGGAGGTTCTCTGGCTTCCATCGGCAGTTGCTCCTCCTTTGTGCAGGTGCAACAAGCGGGGTGCCTGTCGCACGTCCTTCCTACGTCGGAGGCCAAATGCTCTGGCCTCGGCTTCGAACGTTGGACTGAGCGGACTTCAAGGCAGCCAGGCGAGGTTACCTCCGAAACTCAGCTGGACTAGGACTAGAGTGACTAGACGCATCAATAGTTCAGCTAGTCTGTTAAGTTTTCGTTTTTGTCGTCGAAATGGTGCTCGCGGCTTTCCAATCCATGTCAGGGCCCACAATCCAGGCCTTCCTCCGCTGCACTATTGCACCCTACTGTCGCAGGCAGTCAGATCCGATCCATCTCTCTGAAGCTGATAGTTCGGCTGCCATGCTTGGTTAGGGTCCTTGGCTTTCAAAAAGTCTGGGCAAGCATGCAATTGACTTTACAAGGCTCTTCAACACGTGCCCATCTCCACCTGCGCAACTTGCAATGCAGACTAACCATCACCATCTGTCATGATGGCACGATGATGAACGTTGCAGCTTCTGCGCCGTGGTCTTATTGCATTACTCTTTTCGACGTCTTTGCTTCACGTTTGTCGGTTGATATCTATTGGCACGAACCCATCACATAGGAAAGGGAGATTCTGATGTCTCTTGATATTTCAATCGCTCGTGATGCTGAAATCGCGGGCCATCGCGCGCTCGGCACAAGCAGCCGGCCGGTCCACTGTTTCGTGGGTTTTTCGCGAGGTCTTTGTCGTCTACATCGACCGCCGTCAGGTTTCAGCAATGAAGTGTTGGCAAGGAGTTGCGACTCACAGCCCGCCAGCAGGACACGAACTTGTTCGGTAAGATCAACAGGAGGCACTGCAATCTGCAGGTCTATCTTTTTTGCAGCTCCTGTGTGCTTGAGGGTGAGCTTTCCGCTGGAGCTTGACCTCAGCCGGCATCTAATGCTGCACGTGATCCATCAGGTCCGCCTGATATGGTTGCCTTGGTCACCAGGTCCGTGGATTCCTGCCTCTGACCGGAAGAGATTCCATCGAGATCAGAACGGTGAAGGCACGCAGATGCTAAAGGAGCCCCGCTTCCGGCGTGGTGTGCTGCTGTTAAGGGCTTGTCTACCAGCTCTACGCGATGTGTGTTCACCATGACCTGCGGAGCTTCTGGCATGTTGAGGGATCCACTGCGTGCTGCGTGCGAGCCGAGCATGGCTTAGCCAGGGGCTCTACAGCTTCTGGGCACTACGTGGCGTATGCCCGTGATCGCAATGATCGATGGCCCCGGGCCCAGGGAGTTTTTGCCGGAGCGAGCCGCGCTCTTCGGACACCAATTTCCCTTTGGTCTGACGGAGAGACCGAGAGACGGAGCGACGGTGAGACAGAGACAGACAGAGGTGGCTTGTGGAGTGGCAAGATTGTTGCGGCTTCAGAGTCTGCCGAGAATCCTGTATAAAGAAAGTATGCAAAGTTGGGCCACCAGTCCAGCCGTGCCACCACAGGAAAGACCTTTGGTGGAGTCAACAACCTGTGTACCATTCCAGCCGTGCCACCACAGGAAAGACCTTTGGTGGAGTCAACAACCTGTGTACCACAGTCGTGCGAGGCGTGCGGTGTCCGTCCCCCTACGAGAGAGAGAGAGAGAGAGAGAGAGTAGCCATTTTGGCTCAAGTGCTGCACCTTTGCTTGGAGGCCTATGCCGCCTCCTTGCATCGGGGGGGAGGTGCGGGGTTAACCCAAGGCTGTCCACCTTGGGGGAGCCTGCGCACTTTTCCCACGCGGTGCTTGAGTCCAATATCCGACGCTGTGTTGCTTAAGCGAGTGCCGCTAGGGGGCGCGAGCCATAAAGGACACCGGCACGATCGTGACACTTCCCGCAGTACACTAAGCTGGTGACAGCAAGAGCCTCTACCTGGACGCTTCAGTGTCGGAGGGGAAAGCCAACTGCACCTTCGGCAGTGGGGGCGCCAACGCCCTGTTTCGCGAGTACTTCCTCTACGCTGGGAGGGTGACTCCTTCAACTTCAAGGTCGTGACTGTGGCAAGGACGACAAGATAGTGAAGAACATGGAAAAACGTGGGGGAGGAAGCAAGAAGGTCTGCAGGATCTGCAGGGAGGGGGGAGGGATATGTCGTCCGGGTATGCGTAAGGTGCATGAGCGATCTGACTCCCAATGCCGGTTCTTCGGGTCAGAAGCTTTGGGAAACATAAAGCTCAAGTTGCCCGACAGCACCACAACCAACCAGCCACAACAGACCCAAGGGGGACGCGGCAGACGTACACAGGTACCCTTCGAGAACATGACGGCCTGCGTGACTCCTGGGGGGATAGCCTTACACTACCTCCCAGGACCACTGGACAAGTGGAACAATCAAGAAGTGGTTCGCAGCCCGGATGGTGGGGGATGGTGCCACAGCCCTTCCGGGCGACCCCTCACACGTGGGGACCAGTTCCACAAACGGCACCAAGCCAGGTGCCACACGGCCCAGCAAGCAGACAGACTGGCGAAGATAGCGGACAAGTACTTACCGGATGTGGCCCAGGAAACACGTGCCTACATGATCCGCTTTCCGGGGGCGATCAAAGGCCTGCTGCGCCAAGCCCGCCTTATACGTCGTGCGGTTAGGGCACGGCAAAAGAAAGCTTCGCCGCGGGGGAGAACAACAGCAAGACCGACCAGGAGGAAGCCGAGGCCAGACGACCCAAAGCCTGCGAAAAAGGTGGGGAAGAAGAAAGTGAGCCCAAGCAGCAAGCCGGGGGATGCGACAAAGGAGGGGGCGTCAAGCCATGCCCCGAGTACCACGGCAAAGGCCACAGAGACAGTGCAAGACCGAGCTCAACCACCACAGCTGCGAGAACAAGTACCACCACCACCAGAGTTCAGCGAGGAAGTGGACTGGGGGGACACAGAAGACGAGGACAGCAGCACCGACGAGGGGGCGGAAAGCTCCCATGAGTTACCTCAGGTCTCGGGGTGGCACAGACCAAACGAACCTGCTGGTCCACCGCCATGGAGGAGAACGCCGCCACCCACACAAGGCACAACAGGAGGGGGAGCCAGCTCCTCGGCTGAAGGGAGACGACCAAGAGTACCAAGCCGCAGCCCGCAGAGGGGGGAAGTTAGCTCCTCGGCCAGAGGGGAACGACCAAGGACTCCGAGCCGCAGCCCACAGAGGACAGTGAGACTCCAACCAGGTCCGATGTGGGACGCGATACGGCGGGTCCAGGCACATATGAGAGGCGCACCGTGAACTACAAGCAATGAGCGAAGGGGATTTTTCCAGTTCCTTTTTGAACGAGTGACGCAGCCGGCGTTCTCCAAAAGAGGGGGACCTGCGTGACTGAGCCCAGTAGCAGCCAACAGAGGGGAAAGGAGGGACACTGATGCTGTGGGGTGTTGTGTTTCGGTTTGACCTGGGCTGCTTGTTTCGCGGTTGTGTTTTGTCCCTGGCCCTCCTCTTCCCTAAAGTGCCCTGCTGTGATTATGCCGCCACCGTTTGAAACCCAGCCGGGGGATTGCACAATAGCACGCCTATGTAACATACTCGTCAACTTTTGCAGTGCTCTGCCATGACTTGGCGATTTCACACACCACCCGTCGCTACACGACGGTTTTCTGTCCGCCTGACACAATTCATTGCACTCCGTCGAAAGACGATGACGTTTCCGCCCTACTGCCGCTAATTCGGCCCACCTGCTCCGCTGCAGGGGGGACGTTAATTTAGCATGCTCCCTTTGTCGAGTAATGTGGCTTTCGGGACTAGTGCGTCTTTTTGTGGGGGTGTTGTCTCCTCGAGCGACTAGTGCGTCTTTTTGTGGGGGTGTTGTTTCCTTGAACACCTGACAAGGGGGAGAATTTCGACCGGCTTTTTCCCTTTATTTCTTGCGGCAGCTCCAAACACAGTGCAGCGAAACCTGCTTAGAAGGACCAAGGTACGCGGACTGGTTAGCCATAGGGGCCCGGAGATGAGGCCGGGATGCGGGGGGTTTAGTGTTCTAAGTGGGGATCGCTGCATGAAAACTGGAGCATACTGGGAGCGCCCCTTGTCCAGGTGCCACTTCGCCTCCTCCGTCATGGTCTCGAAGACGTCCGTGTGCCACTTGCGCGCCTGGGCCTCGAACTTGTAGAGCCAGGCCGCCAGTGGTCCGCGCAGCGGCGGATCTGGCTACCCAGGCGGCCATCTGGGCCAGCCAGGACAACACCTCGACAGCGACGACCGCCAACTGGAAGCCTACCTGCACAGTCATCGACCACAGCAACACCACGAACCGGCGTCCTCCTCCACGGACCCCCCTCCCCCCACCACCGACAGAGCGGCCAAAAAAGCACCTCCAATGCAGCCTCCCCCGCAGTGTACAAGGCTCCACCGCTCAGCCCGCACCAAGCAGCCTAACCAAACCACCCGTAAAGAAGCCCCCTCAACGACCGCCAGGAGGACGACCCAACCAGGTCAGCCCCACCTCCCAACCCCGAGCGACGAAGCAGCCACCCGGGATCCCCCGGAATACAACCGCGCACCACCGGCAATGACCCACGCTAGACCTCTGGTTGCAATTGCGAGCCACACTCGACCGCCTTGACGGGGACCCGGTCCTCTCCACGGGGGCACTCTCTGCCATAGCAAACACAACCACACCCAACCACAACCACAGCTCCAGCACCATGCACAACCACCGCAGCACCAGCAGGCGCCAGAGCAGGAAGCGGCAGCAGAAGAAGAGGACGAGGCCGAGGATACAGCAGAGGAGGAGCAGGATGCCCCCCAGCAGCCAGGAGGCCAGCCGGCTGACCCCAACAACCCACCTCGGCGACCACCTGCTACCAGACCGGCCCACCGTAGAGCTGCCCACGACGGGACCATGTCAGCCCGTACCCCACTGCCCAACCAACCTTTGCAGAACGCGGCGCAACCACCACCACCACAGCAACCACCACAGCAAACCAGACCACAAGGGCCGGTCATCACCGACGTGAGCAGCAGAGCCCGGCGCTCCAGCAGACCACAACCACCACCGCAGCAGCCACCACAACAACCACCACCAGCGGCTCATCAAGACCAAACGGCACCCAACGCGCAGCAAGCCCCAGCACAGGAAGACCGCAGCCAGAGACCAGCCGAAGCAACTGCAGGAGAACCGCAATCGCCACCACAGGCCGACAGGGCCCACCAATCACCACAGCAGCCCAGAGGTAACCCGCAGCCACATCCACCCGTGGAGACCAACCACGTAAGCCAGCGCCCTGGCGCCACGCAGCCGCCCCCACAGCAGACACCACAACAGTCACCACCAGCACACCAAGCCACCGAAGCAGCATCCGTGAGCCCACAAACCGCGATCCCACAGGAGGCGGGCCCCTCGCAAGAGGAACAAGCGAGGGCGGAGCCACCACCACAAGATGGCGGAACTCACCGTCCGTCACAGCATTCCACGGGCCATCCACAGCCGCAGCCAGCTACGGGGACCAGCCAAGACCCGCCACCGCGCAGCAACACACCGGCAGCGCAGCAAAGACAGGGACCCATCCACCCGACACCCAACCACAGCAGGTTCCAGCGCTTCACACACACCCGCTTCCACTGCAGCAGCGGCGAGCTCCAGCCACCAACAGGAGACCAGAGAGACGGAGCCACCGCCATCCGGCAGGGCGGATAGGCAAAGCAGATGGTCCGAAGGCCGCGGAGAACAAAGGACGAGGAATAAAAACCACAAATCGGCCGTGCAAGCCGCTTTTCAACAGCGCGGCTGGGTTAAACCAGAGCACCTAAAGTGGTTGTATCCACCTGGCCAGCGTAGCCAGACGAGACCCGCGGAGGAGGACACCAACTGGGCAGAGCTCCTCAATCGCCACCTGCTCCCCACAAAGGGGGACACAGCCGACAGGGCAAGCCACTGGCAGCCAACATGGCCAAGCGGGGACACCACACAGCAGCCAGACCGCGCCAGACCCAGCCCAACCGACGAGCCCTACTGGGAAGAACCGTGGCTTTGTAAGTGTTTATATAGATTGCAAGCATGTTGTTAAATAGCTTGCAACCCGGTTGTATCTATATTGCAAATCACTTATAAGTGTGATAAACAAATACAACTGTTAAGAGACTTAGCTAAGTGTTTACATAAGTGGTGTAAGTATGTTAAACATTTACAAAGGTTAGGGGGTTTAGCTAAAGTTTAGCTAAGTTAACATAACTTTTTGAAGTACAGTTCTTATATAGGGAAATGACTATGTTAGGCACGTAAATGACTTGTGTTTCAAGGGTGCATGTATACAGGGGGGGGGGCAGGGCGGACAATTAAATGCGTATCCTGTTGCCATGCAGCCGTTTTTGTCAAGAGAACTTGGAAAAGATGAAGCCTGCCTGGGCTACGGCCGTGGAGCAGGCATTGAAGAAAGATGCTCCGGCATTGGAGAGATGGACGGAGATCGAAACTATCCTGCAGGAGAGCAGGAAGTGCTACAGGCAGGTGCTGCGGCCGGGTCAAGTCCTGGTGCACCCGTCGAATCGCTCAGGGTTAGGATTGAATGGAGCCCAAGTTCACAAGACAGGGGCCCAAGTGCAATCTGTAGGCTTCAGCTCCATGGAGCTGAAGCGAAGTGTTTGCATGGAAATATCCACGGATAGAGCTCTGAGCCAAAAGGCCTTTAGTTTCAACAAGCGGCAAGTGGATATGAATGGAGGGCTGCTAGCTGAGGTGCGAGGCGATGAGCGATACATGTCGTTAGCATGCAGTCACTTTGCGGCATTTGGCCGTGCCTGCATTGCAGCATGTCCCTCGGACCAAGAGACGGTGTCGGACAACGGCAAGCTCACGTTGCAGCGATTGTCTACGGACTTTCGGCAGGCCGTGGATAATGGATGGGAGTGGCTGGTGCTGTCAGCGGAAGTTGATGCAGTACTGCCCTCGCTGGCCTCCTTCGTTCAGGAAGTCATGAATGCAGCCCAAGGAGTTGCAAGAGCGGCAGGCGAGCTGGAGCTCGCCATGGCGATGGTGACCCGAGCAAAGTTGCTGGCAGAGCAGGGTTTGTGCATCGACTGGGATGTTGTGCAAGCTGATGTAGCAGCCACGGTGCCGGATGCCTCGCCACAGACCGTGGCCGCTTGCGGGTTGTTCTGCAGATTCTATGCAGGAGGAACTGAAGCACCTCTGCTGAAGTTTTTGCACGACTTTTCCTTGAAATATGGGGCAAGCAAAAGATTGGGAGAGGAAGGGCTGCGATGATCGCGACGAACCTGACAGCCACAAAAGTGGTAGACGGTGTGGCTCGGCTGCTGAGCAAGAGCGATGTCAGCAGGCTCTGTGCGAAAGGCATGGAAGATGCTGTAAAGGATTGGGAGGAGCTTCTTGCTCGTGCCTTGGCTCACACTCAGAATGTGACGGATGCAAGTGCACGTGCCAAGGCAGTTGAGTGCTTCGGTCGCCTGATGGTTCGCAGCACCCTCTTCATGTGCAAGAAAGAGAAGTCGGGGCAAGAAGGCCTTGAGCACGGGTCATTGGCCAATTTGCTGACTTTGTACGAACACGAGATGGGTGGCAAGAGTGCCGGTGCAACACCGGCTGCTGCTACAAAAGATGGGCCGTCTGATGCGGCCCCTGCGACCTTGGAGAACATGCAGGACCCGGCCTTCCTGATGAAGCTGCAAGGCTTCGCAGAGGGGAACCTGTACAAAGGCAAGCAGAAGTATCAGGACATCTGGCCTTGGAAGCTGGAGAAAATCGGCCAGAGCCACGGCTCTTTCTCGCTGTCTTGCCCAGTGAGCTGGGACAAGAAGGTCGAGGTGCCTCTGAGCGAGCTCAAGAAATTTTTCGATCTGTATAGCGGAGATGCACCCGAAGTGGTGTCTGACTCTGTGGACCGACTGCCCCATAATACGGAGGCTTGCAGCCAAGAGAGACTCCGAGGAGAGTTCTTCGAGCTCTGCTGCGAGTATTTCCTGAAGTACTCGCACTGTGAAGAGGAGTTGACCTTTTTGAAGAATCCCACGTGCTGTCTGTTGGAGGGCAAAGCCAAGACAGGCAAGCTGACGATCTTCCCCTTCACGGATCAGATTTCAAAGGTTGGCTTAAAGCCGGCAGCTGGCAGTGTGGAGGTTTGGCATTCGGCCTCGGGCACAAGCTTGTATATTTCACCCCCGGCTGCAGCCGGAAGTTTGCTATCTGCCTTCTGGCAGATCCCGGTCGGCTCAGAGCCGAATCTGGCGACAGTCCTTCTGAACGAGAAGGGCTGGAAGATTCCCATTTTGAAGAACACTGCTTCGCTGAAGGAGTGCATCCTGTACAGGCCGAAGCCTGCCGAAAGTTTGAGGGCCTCGGCCCAAGAGCTGGATCAAGGATCCGCTGCCTCGCGAAAGCGAAAGGCTTCTTGAGTTACTCGACAGTTCTCGCTTGCTGAGTTTTCCGGGAAAAGGAGCCAAGGTTGATGTCTGCAATGGAACTTTTTGGCGCTTTTGCAAGTGTGAATTCAAGGATGGTTTGCAGGCACGTGTTGTTGATCTTTCCATAAAGTTCGGCTCAAGGCTAATATAGGTACAATGCCGCTGGTAATCGAAAGAGTATATGTCCTGAAGCTGGATGGTGCCAGCTGGACTGTGGGTGACAAGGAGCTAGAACCAACGGACCATGGTCCGTTTGTGGTACTTCGTCCATGGAGCCCGGGCTTGTGCAAGCTGCTTTCTAAGCAGCATAGCATAAAACTGCCAAAATACCCGGCAAAGTCATCGTTGTCCCAGAGCGATGTTTATCTATCGCTCGTGGGCTCCCGAAACGATGCCTCCAAGGAGCAGCAGTCCAAGCGGCAGGCAGAGAAACTGAAAGAACAGAGCTCTGGCCTTTTCGGCGGGGAAGACAGCGAGGCTGCTCTAGTGTCTGTAACAGGCAGCTCTCCGAGAAAAGCAGCGAAGACTCGCTTGTCCCGCCGTGCTTCCAGGGAAGCAAGAGCAGAAAAGAATGTGCTCAAGGTTACCTGGATGGGAAAGGAGATCCGTGTCCTGGAGGCGGGCCATGTCACGGATGTGCCCAAAGTCCACTTGGATGATATGGCACTGTTCTTTGAAGCAACACAAAATGCCGTGCTTACTGCTGAGTCTTTTCAGACTAGAGCACGGCAAAGCTTTCCTAAGGGAACTGCTGCGAAGGACAAAGTCGTGAAAATCGGCCAAGGCCGCCAGGCTCAACGGACAGGCGACGACAGAAGGTATTCGCTTGTCAAAAAAGCCGGGGCCAAGGCCCGGCCCTTGGATCCCCTGCCGCTGCAGGAGGCTGAGGCGACTGCGGCTGCCAAAAGGGCAGCAAAAAGCCAGGGGCAGTCCTCCCAACGGAGGAAGCCTGGGGTGCTAGTCAACTCAAGGTTCGTTTGCTTCAGGAAAACCATGCAAAGCCTTGTTGTCTCATGTGCATGCAGTTGTTTGACTTGTAGCCTCGCATGTGCAGGTTGTGAAGTTTGTGCCGGTGTTTGCAGCTGTTTGGGCTCCTGTAGGGAGCCCTTGGATGGGGGCTGGCCTTTTTTACGAGGCCAGGCAAGGGATCCTTTTAAGTTTCTTTCAAACGAAACATATATACATTGGTAGTGCCCTCTACCACGTTCTTGAGGGCTGTCTTTAGAAGATATCTATCCAGCCAGCGGGGGTCTCTCACTATACATTCAGGCGTGCCTTACTATACGTTCAGAGGTCCCTTATTATACATTCTGAGGTCTTCCATTATACATTCTCGGGCCCTTGGTTATACATTCAGAGGTTCTCTATTATCCATTCAAAGGCCCCTTCTTATACGGCTGAATTCTGTACTTCGGCTAGGTTTGCTGCCTGTCAGGATGATTGCACGCGACACGGTCGCGGCTGCAACGGCTCGACATTCCGAATCCTATTAGATATATATCTGTGTGTATCTGTGTTATCTATCTGTAGCAGGTATGTATATGATATATGATATATGTATACTATCCCCAAATCTAAGGCTTAGATTTGGTTCTTTCCCGTATTCCAACTCTCCGGTATACTACCTGCCATGGATGTCGACTTCTTATCTTTGCTGGAAGATGAAGAAACATGTGATGTCCAACGTGATGGTGACGGCAGTGAGTTCAGAGTGGCGGAAATCGGCGCTGCGGCAATGGAGTTGCTTGCGCCAGAAGCAGAACTTGCTGTAGTGCCCGCGGTGCAACCTACTTTCCGAGCACGTACAAGATATCCACAGATGAAGGGGAAGGTTGGTAAAGGCCGTCATGGTGGCTTCGCTGAACGATCGCTGTTGACTTGTCATATGAGCAACTCAGCGTCATACGGTTGATGGACAAAATCCTGCATTACCCACTATAAGGAATATACCATAATTCCCATAGTTTAGAGTCCTTAGGGTCATGCAGGATTTTGTCCATCAGCCGTAGTTAAGCCTTGATTGGCTACTAAAACTGTAGATGCTCGTTTTCAAAGTGTATGTTATATGTTACTTGCTTAGGCTTTTGGGGTAGGCTTTTGGGGTAGCTAGTCCGATAAAGAAGTGGGGTTGATGAGGGTTCTTTGATTCGATGTTGTCAGAGAACTTCGGCATCCAAATGATCTTTGCGTTTCGTTCTTGCACATCTTCAGGATCGGTGAAGCTGTCGAAGCGGGTGGAGCAGTTTTCCAAGGATGTCAGCGATATCCTTTCAGAAAGTCAGTTCGTATTGAATTCTGAAGTCATCAAGCTTCGGGTTGCTCGTGCCCCACAGGCCATGGGCCTCGCTCTTCAACTGACCCAAGTCAGTACCAAGGGGAATCGATACAAGCGAAGTCTGTCGTGGTCGCAATTTTTGCAGGCTTCATTTGGAAAGATTCATCGCAATGCTTCGTTGGCTCTGCATGTAGGGGTGGCCAAATCAACTGTCAGGCGCATGCAGATCACAGTAAGCGCCGCATTTATGAATCATCAAGCCAACTTTCTTGCAAAACTTGCACAATGGTGTCTGGCTGAGCCGCCGTTGCTTGTCATAAAGCATTTCAAGTGGGATGAGACGCAGCTTCAGTGTACTATGAATGCTGACAAGTCTGGTTGCCGTGTTCGCTCCAGCTGGCAAGTCTTGGTTTGTCGTATGAGGTTAGTGGTGGTTTGGCCCAATGGCACCAATGTTGTGTGCCGAGTGGTGATGCCTCCGGTGACACTTCTGGCGACAGGTGCGGAGCATCAGTATTACGCACTGCTGCACCACCCAGCTTACAAGTGCATAAATGCACTTGTGGGGCTGCTTCGAAGAACTGCACTTGTCAACATCGACATAGCTGAGACAGACGGTGCAAGCAGCAACTTGAGGCTGTTGGCACATCTGTCTCAGAAGGCCAAGTTGAGTGTTTTCGGGCCGCCAGGCTCACGGCATCCTGTCCTGTTTGCACATTGCAGATGCATGAATCATGCGGTGCAGTTGAACAATGCTGCACTGTTGGGGCTCATCGGTTCTAATTCATTGAACAGGATTTACGGACTCACTGTATTCATCCGCAACCTGGGGTATTGGCTTCGAATGAGACAGGCTGTCCGTTCTTGGCTTGATCGAAATCTGGTTTTTCGCCAGCAGGTTACTGCTAGCGACGTCGCCTCACACGTTCAGCCGAATCCTGCACTACGTGAATTGATCAGCTACCTTCGCTTTTGGAAAAAGCTTGATAAAGACTGTCGCTCACCGGAAGATGAACGTAGAGAGACTGCTCAGGACGACGGCGAATCCGCTTTTGATCGTGCAGCAGCTACTTTCTTGGACATGTTTAACGGACCCATTGTCGGCCCCCCGTGTCACATCTGTTCCAGCTTGGATGTTTCTGTTGGTCAGCGACATTGCTCTCATCGGGAGTCAGCAGTGCGGAAATGCGCCGAGGCCATGATAGACTTGTTCCTGACCTCGATGCCGGCGGTGCCTGCACCGTCGAAATGGTCCAAATTATTCGGACCACTCGATTTCATTCTCTCGGGAAGCATTGTTCACAACTGGTTGCAGGAGATCTTTACTGAGGCTTTTGGGGAAATGAGCTTTCAAGAGTTTGATCCAACCCCAGCAGATGTTGACCCTCGGCTTGTGGAATCACTTGCATTCCATGCTGTCAACGGTAGACGATTGCAGTCTGCTAGGGAGTTCTTGCAAGACAGACATGCCAAGTGGGGCGTGTCCTTGGCATGTGTAGCCCTTGAGCCGAATCGCATGCTCACGTGGTACTGGATCTCATGCCTCGGCAAGAGCTTGACTCCCGGTGAGCGGCCTCCACTCTTTAGCATGTTGAACCCGAGGGAAAGCATCTTGGTCAGTCTCATGCAGCACTACAGCAGCTTGCTATGCACAACAGATGGGCTTGGTCGATTGTGCTTGCTATGGATGCCTTTGGGTTATGACTCCTTCGATCGGTTCTGTCGGTCCGAGCCAGGCCTCGTGCGGGAAATCCGTAGGGTGCTTCTCTTTGCTTGCGCCTGGCAATACCGCCGCCATTACGAGTATATCAGCTCCGATATGTTTGCGATTGCTTGTGTTGCAGACCCCGATGCCTGCCCTCGCATGGTTGAATCGTTTCTGGAAGGATGGCGCCGGAAGCGAGTCTGTTGTGTGCCCGGCGGCTTGCCCCGGGCACTGAAGCAGCGGCAAGTGTCTTGCGAGGAATTGCAATCGTCCAGTTGGAAATCATCGCTTTATTGGTATGCTTCTTGCATCCAGTGGTCCATAGCAGATGTTGAGGTGAAACATGCTTTGAATCGCCAAAACACTGATTGTGGCTTCAGCACAATCGCCTCAAAGTTTATCAACTCGGAGGCCTTGTTGAATTCAAGACAGGCCGCCAAGGCAGCGAAAGCAGCCACGGGCGAAGCAAGCTTGAGCTCAACAGGTAGTCGGGATGTTGTCATCCAGGATAAGAGAAAGAAGAAGGCCAAAGGCAAGTCACCATTTGAAATTTTCAGAGCTCATTGGATTTGCCAGCAGCGACTCACTTCCTCGGCGTTCAATCCTTGTGTGCACAGCTCGTGGGAACAGGTTCGCCAGGCATGGGGAATGTTGTCTGAGGAGCAGCAAGAAAATTTCAAGGCTTTGTCAGTTGCAAGCAAGCAAGCTGCTCTGCAAGCACGGAGACACGTGCCTGCCCTTCCGGACAGGCCGCCTCACGAGCCTCACCAGGCAGCAGCAAACAGACCGGTTGTGAGTTTGCCTGATTCCGGTGCCGGTGCGGTTGTGCCGTCGTTGCTGGGTGTCCTGCCTTTGGAAACAGCTTTGACTGCTCGAAATGCTTGCGAGCTGGAGTCCAAAATTAAAGCAGCCATGAGTGATGCAGGCCCAGGCAGAGGGAAGCTTTCTCACCATCGTTTCCCAGTATCCGAGCAAGCTCTGGAATCCATTGCATGTTTCCAGCGGCAACATGGCATCACGAGTGCTGCGGCCGTCGCGAAGTTTGATTGTGAAATGGAGCGTCTCGCACGCCCTCCAGATGGCGACGAGTTTCCGAAGAAGGTTCAGTATGAGTCTTGCTGCGGACATTTGTGCCGCTCATCAGGTGATCACCATCGTCTCCTGGACTTGGGAAGGGATTCTGGCATAAGACTTTTTGATTTTAGTGTGTTGTTGCGAACGGATGCCGGATGATTGTTTGGAGACGTGTAACTAGGGCTGGCTTCTAGATATATCATATACATACGCCATACGGACCATACGATGTATCTAGCCATGTAGCTTGGCATTCTGGGACCCGAAATATGAAAAGCCCAGGTATTCATCTTCATTGCAACTTGACGAAGGCTTTTCTCCAGATTGTGCAGTGCTACGGGCAGCCATTGGATGCAGTACGTGCAGACATTGTGTGCTCGTTCGAGATCTTTGACACATCTAGGCGGAAGCTTGTGCGTGAGTATGCATTTGTGACAGCAGTTTCTGCGAGAAGCGGGGTGCACAAACCCGAGCAAGTGTTTGTTTTTGCAGACGAAGTCGGTCGGGAGAACTTGGAGGTTCAAGGTGAGGGAGATAGATTCTCCGGATTGCTGCTGGACTTACGGACCTTGCCATATGTTCAATCGTATCGGGAATACCTGCCAGCTTCAAGTGCCGGCGCACGAGAGGGTCGGTTGCACATGCTGTCTTCTGATGCTTTCGCTCACCACTTGCTCAGTGTCTTCGATGAGTTCGGATTGACACCGCATCAAATTGTCATCAACAAGCTAGACTTTCACGACCGCAGCCCTCGCCGTGTATGCATTAGTGGGTGCAGCCCTGGTTTCACACGAGTGCTTGTTCGTGCAGACGGTGTAGACTGCGAGGATGGCGCTGGCGATGACGACGACGGCATGAACGATGCTTCTGAGGGTGCTCCAGCAGGTGGGCAAGATCCGTCAGAGCGGGATTTCGACTTCCTCTCGCTTCTGGACCAGGAGGAGGCGGAGGTGAAGGACTCGGGCGAACCGGCTGCAAGAAGTCGCAAGAGAAGGAAGACTACTCCCGCCGTTCCTGATGACCCGGCAGCCAACGACGTTGACGCTTAGCGTTTGGGGGTTACGGTTACGGGGCTGATGCGGGGCAAAACTCCCGAAAAGCAAACCCCCTCTCCCGGCCCGGGAGAGGGGGTTTGCTTTGAGGCATTTTTGGGGCCATAAGGTTGGAGCCTGTGGGGATAGAGGGTTTGTGGGTTTACGAGTGTTCAAGTTTCGGGAGGGACCCGGGTTCGATAACTTGATTCGTAACTTAACCTTTTTCT
The DNA here is from genome assembly GCA_905221615.1 of Symbiodinium sp. CCMP2592. Taxonomy (NCBI): domain Eukaryota; class Dinophyceae; order Suessiales; family Symbiodiniaceae; genus Symbiodinium; species Symbiodinium sp. CCMP2592. The sequence continues at coordinate 17,096 of CAJNDT010000652.1, read as the reverse complement.
TTAAAAGCCCAAAACCAAAAATCCTAAAACTCAAACCAAAAAAGCCCCAAGCCTGGCCTAAAGCTCTAAGCCTGTAAGTTAGAAGTATTGCCGCTGCTGGCGAGGACATTCTGGATGACCCGGAATTGCACGCCGTCTTGGGCGTGGGCGACATCGATGCTTTGAGGCAGGCTGTTAATGTATGTCAAGAGGCGGAAGGGCCCGAGGAAGCTTCCCGAGCGGCACAGATGCAAGAAGCTTCAGACGACGAAGTCATCGACTATGTAGATCGCAGCGGAGATGGTTCTGCTAGGCCAGGACGAGCATCGCCATCTTCATCTTCTACGGGGCCACTTCCTGCTGATCCTCCTGGCTCTTTTGCTCAGGCTGCCCCAAGCTCCTCAAGTCAGGCAGGGCCAAGGAGAGAGACAAAGAGGGCACAGACACGTATCATCAAACAGGACGAGGATGGTGGCATCATTGAAGCTGTCTATGGCGGCGGCGAGGGGGGCACCTCCTACTGTGTGGTTGACAGAGTGCAGGGCGGGAACAGACGCACACTTGGCGAGATCAAGCTTTTAGTGAAGACTGATACCGGGGAAGAAAGTTTTCGTGCATTGTGTAAAGTCCATAAATCGTGCAGTTGCTGGATAAATCGTTCAGGCCATTGCGATATGCTCTTGCAGTGGCTAGCTTCAGCACATGTACAGTCTCAAGAGAAGCATGCCCAGCTCAGCAAAGCTTTGCGCCTATCTGTGGGGATGAAGGTTCGTCATTGAGAAGAAAAGAAGCCACCTCGGATTTATTTCGTGGCTCACTGTTCTTTCTTGATCACGACCCCATCAGCAGACAACAGATGTCCATTCGTGAAGAGCGAATCCTGCATTCATGCATGCTCTCTTCTCTTTTGCGACTGCGTGCTACCGCCCCAAGTCGTACCCCTATTCTTGAATAGTAGCACGTGTTGCAAGATTCCAAGTTTCGACTTTAGGGCCCGGCGAGTTTTATAGGTCAAACATTCTCGGTCATTTTGACCCACAAAAGTGGCGGGCATGATGAGCATCAGCGGGTGAACACTCTGAAGAAGTCTTGCATAGCATGGGTCGTGATCCAGGAAATGGCTAAGTGGTTTTGCTTAAGCACCCGCCTGTTTGCTGCACCAAGGGATCCAGGAAATGGCTAAGTGGTTTTGCTTAAGCACCCGCCTGTTTGTTGTATCGTGGGATCCAGGAAATGGCTAAGTGGTTTTGCTTAAGCACCCGCCTGTTTGCGGGTCAAATATTCTCCCCGTGGGGGGTCGTATAATATACTGTTTTGGTGCCCGGAAGAATGCATAATTTGGGAGGGCCAGGAGACTGCATAATCCCAGCAGTAGTTGGGGAAAGCACGGATTATACGATCTTGGGCCCTGGCAGGTTATACTATCTGGGCGGGGCCGGAGAGTGCATAATCTAGGCAAAACAAAGAGCTTTGGGCAGCTAGTTCGATGGCCTGCGGACGGGAAGGGGAGAAGTCCCAGGAGTTATATACCCCGATGATGGTGATGATGATGATGATGATGATGCTGATTAGTAAAATGGTTACTCACCGTGCGAATTGCTCTTGCCCCAATATGGGCGCTTAGGCTAAGCGCCCATATTGGGGCAAGAGCAATTAGAGAGTCGCTGATAAACGTGGGATTCCGGTGTTGGTGCCAGGGTTGAATTGCAGGGATGCTCACGATGCTCGCTCTCAGCGCCATTGGGTCGACAAGCCTGCGGACAGAAGCCGGAATCCAAGCAAAACCATCCCTTGTGTTTCTGCTCTAGGTAGCCACTGCCAACTTGCCAACCCTGGTGCAGTAGCAGCAGCCAGTTCTGATTTGCATTGCTGCAGCAGATGCAGTTCGACTCTACCGTTGTGTGTTTGTGTGTGCGTGTGTGCTGTGTGTGTGTGTGTGTGTGCTCTGTCTGTGTGTGTGTTGTGTGTGTGTGTGTTCAACTCTTGCAGCCGCACTCGCTAACCAATCGGCCGCTCTTTCGGCACAGACTTGTGCGCTTCTTCCTCTTTTGGTAGCAGTGGGGTCCGAGGATCACAACATGGTGGCTCGTCGCTCAGGCAAAACCCATGTGAGCAGCAGCTGTCGAACGTGCAGACGGTGCTTCGACAGCACCAAGAATCCCATGGTAAAGAATCCGGCCTCAGATGACCTCCTGAAGAGGCGATGCGTTGGAGCAGCACAGTGTCGCCCGTGCTTCAGCTTTATGGAACGGGATGACCGCTTCCAGAACATGTCGCAGAGTCAGCGGCTGACGTTCCTCGAGGATGAAGGCAACTACAAGGAGTACATCGTGGACCTGAACCAGTGGGAGGCCAGCCGTCGTGACGGTTCCATTCGTGGCAAGGCGAAATCCAAGGAAGGTGGAGATCGAGCCGAAGCTTTGCATAGTAGCTCCATCACCACGAAACAGGTGTTGGGCTATTTTTGGCCCCTTCAGCTGTTGAAGGAGCACGAGAAGCCGATGCCGAAGCGAAGCCAGCACATCATTCATCAGGGAAAGAAAGTGAAGGGCATGACCCTGAAGGAATTTGCGGTGGGCTGCATAGAGATCACAAGCGAGAGTTCGAAAACGGCTCGCCGGGTTCATGTCGTGGCCAAGGACGATTCAGAGGAAAGTGGTGATGCTGACGAGATGTTCGGTGCAATGCAAAAGTCACTGCAGATGTCTTCAACTGCGGGAGAGTCTGGGGAGATCATGCTCAAGCAGGCGAAAGTTGACAGCGATGACGAGCTCGCCGCCATCTTGTGGGGGGAGAATGTCGTCGGAGGCCTTGGGGAGATGAGATGCTACTTAGTCTACTGGGCTTGGGCGTAGGCTTCGGGGTTCAGGGGTTTTTAGGCTTGTGCTTAGGGGTTCAGGATTTAGGGTTTAGGGGGTTAGGCTTGGGAGTTTCGTTTTCAGGTTTCTGATATTCTGATTTAAGCTTCGGGCTTGCATGAGGCGCTGCTCGGACAGGCCAGCCGGGCTCTAAAGCATTATGTGACATGTGACTATGTGAGTTTTGGGCAAGCAATAATAGTTACCATCAAAATAAATAAAGACGTATTCCTATGATTGGCAGTGGCCAGGCATTGGCATCTCTCCTCCCGGCAAACCCCCGTCGTAGCTCGAGACTGGGGGGGGGTTGCTTTGCGGCTTTTCAGGTATCGGCGGTATCGGTCAGGGTACCTTGTGTTGGTTTGTTGTTGTATATATGGCGGGGATATGCACAGGAAGCTAGAGTTGTGCCCATGGTAGTTATTCAGTTATTCACACATACCCCGGAAAGTCATGAGCAACTTCACTGACTTGTCGTGTGTAGCTCCGCTCAAAAGTTTCAAACCCCACATCAGCCTCACCCTGACAGATGAATTGATGCTGCTGAGTTTGTAGAATGCAGGTGGCAACTCGAAGGCTTCAAAGGGCGGTGACGATGAGCACGAGTCACCCGCCAAGAAGAAGCCGAGGAAGCGAGCCGTGCGGAATCCAGCAGTGTCCAACGATGCAGTTCCAGAGAGCTCTCCCTCGACTGCACCGACAACTCCGGCATTGGCTTTCAGTTTACCGCCTCCGAATCCCAAGGATAACAAGCGCAGGGGCCAGGGCCATGACTCCAGGGCCTCCAGAGAGTTGGAAAAGAGCGAAGCAATCACTCTCCAGTGCCAGCACATGAAGTGGGCTTTTGAAGACCCTGAGCAGGTCCTCAAGCTCTCCTTGCAGAAGGTGAACTCTTTGCTCGACAAGGTGGAATCAAGGCTTACTGATGACCTCACATCCATTTACCAGGAAGCAATTCGTACCACAGGCCCGCAAGGGCGTGCGACCAAGGCTTGGGAAGGGCTGAAAGAGGCCAAAGAGTTCCTCACCTATGCCGCCGACTTTGTGGAGGCCTTGCACGATGCGGAAGCAAGCCCGACGACCTTGTCTGCTAGAGCTTTGTGCTTTTCCACGGAGAGCAAGGTGACGTTGCCACCCAATGTCAGTGTGCTCATCTGCCGCAAGAGGGCGGAGGAGTTGGTCGGGAAGAAGCAATGGGATGACGTGTGCAAGTTCCTCGACCCTACTTTCAAAGCGGAATATCCGGATGGCATCGGATCTCTTATGCCGGCTGGCCCTGAGACGACCATGACGGCAGAGTTGCTGGAGTTTCAGACCGGTTGCCTCCAAGGCTGTGTTACCAGCCTCTTCATGCGACCAATTCCCGGCAAGACGGAAGAGGAGAAGGACCAGCAGCTTCAGGATGGCATTGAGGACATTGTGAATTTCTTGGCTGCAGTGAAGCAGAGCCCCATGTCAGATGCCGTGGCTGCTGCCGGCAAGGCTTCTATGATTGATGAGCTGCTCAAGCTTTTGACCCTTGCCGAAGCAGCTTCCAAGGCAAAAGGCCCCACCTTTGACATGGAGTTCTTCTCCACGATCGTCTGTGAGAATTTGGAGACAACGAAGAATAACTTTCTGAAGATCAAAACGTCTACATGGTACCCCTCCTTGGCAATGTTTCCCGTGGGGATGAAGGTGTGCTCGAGAATTGGCCATATTGTCCAACTAGTCCGTTCAGATGCGGTCCTCGCAGCAGACATTGAGGCAGCTGCTCAGTATGCCAACTCATTGAAGCCGTGGAAGGTGGAGTCTGTGCTCAAGGAGAATCAAGAAATCAGCATCCCGCAGGTTTCCAAGTTAGCAGACATGGTGGGCAAGTGGCTGGTTGTGCAAGAAAAAGGAAGTGAGAACTTACAGGCATTGCCGGCAGTTCGCGAGCGGATGGAGATGGTGAGATCCAAGGTCATGGAGCTATATTCCGTGCTTCAGGAGGTTATGCAGTTGAAGTACAAGCACAGCTTCGAGAAGATGGCTGCCGATGTCGCAAAGTTGGTCAAGGGTGGCACACAAGAGGAGATGACTGGCTTGACATCATCCATTTCCACATCATTCGCACAGCTGAGCGCTTTCCAGCCTTTCAGTAAAGTCGGTCTTGTGAAGATCTTGGGCAAGACGCTGGCTGAGGCATCGAGGGGACTGGGTAGTGGCAATGGGGTGTTGAAGGGTTCGTTGACTTAAGTTTTCGGTTTAGGTTTAGGTTCAGGTTTTTGGGACTTTGGGTTTGGGGTGTAGGGCTCAGGCTTCGGCTTAGGGTTTAGGGTTTAGGCTAAGGGTTTAGGCTTAGGGTTCCAAATACACTTCTCAGGAGTTGGATGGCATCGTACAGACGGTGGCAAAGTGTGCCACGAGCCTCCAGGCGGCGTTCCCCCAGGTCGCAGATTTCATCGCCAAAAAAACCACGAATGAGGAGATGCTCGCCGACCAGCCGCTGGCGGATGTCTTTGCGATCTTCTTTGATGCTGGGTCAAAGAAAGTGATTGGCCGCACCGTGCCGTTCCTCGAAGTTTCCTTCTCTCTTCTACAAGAAGGCATGACAAGATCCATTTGCGGATGGCTCGCACAGACATCTGCCACATACGCCGCCTTCCTGGAGCAGTTGTTGCAGCCAGAAGTCAATGCTGATGCTTCGCTTAGTGTAGATGTTCTGGGTGACACGACCTCTTTGTCGGAGACAGCCGCAGGGGAAACACAGGATTGCAAGCAGAATTTGAACTTCGGCTTCGTTTTCCACTCCTATGTCAAGCACATCGGCAAGGAGCTTGTGGACATCGCCGTGCACGGCGCCCAGGAGGGGAAGTCCAGGCGAGTCCATGCAGTCTTCCCGTGCCTGGCTGGAGCTCTTCTAACGGTCGCTAAGATGGTTGCTTTCTTCAAGCATTGCATGGTCACGAACGACAAGTTTCCGGGCTTCAATGAGATCTTGTCAAAGTTTGCAACCGCGGCGGACAAGAAGACTTTCAATTGGGATGAGAACAGGAGTTCGAAGCTCCAGTGCATCCGTTCTGTTTTGCCCAAGTTCCATAAGGCTGTGGTGGATTTCGAGGCCATGCTGTCCGCTTCCCGCGAGATCGTCGGCGAGCTCGACGGCATCGACGCCTACTACAAGCAGCTCCAGAAAATCATGAAGGACCACGTTGCTGATGTCATTGGCAATTTTGGCAGGGAGATCGGGGATGTGCAGCTTTCGCTTGCAAGCCTGTACCAACAGGTTGCCAGCAAACATAGCCTAGACATGTTCGCACAAGAGGTCCTTGACAAGAAGGCTGTTGAAGCTTTGTGTTTGGACCCCTCCATGAGGCAGATTGCTATGACTTCCAGTAAAACAGAACGATTCTTCATCGACTTGATCGGGCTCTTGCAGGATGTGCAAGGATTGCCGACTCCTTCGTGGGTGGGTGAAGCTTCCAAGGCATTGGTTAGCGGTGTCGTGACCGATGCGAAGAAATTGCTTGCCCAGGACGTGGAGGTGTCATGCAGCGAGGCGGGTGCGATGATCACAATGGCTCAGCTCCGAGCCTTGCAATCGAACATGACCCTTGCCCAAGCTCTTTGCAGAGACCTGCAGCCCGGTGAGACACGGATGGGCTTGGTAAGCCGATGCCTTGGAGCCTTTCAAAAGAAGAACATCAAGTGTGAGCCACTTCTGGTCAAGAAGGCTGCTGCGATCAAGGGAAAGTGAGGAGATAGCGCATGGTATGTGGTTAGATCCATCCGCCGTTGGTCCAACTAAGTTGCCCTTTAACTTTGAACCATAAACCCTGCCTACACATACAGCCAAAGGGCCAAACCCTTAAACTCTAAGCCGCTAAGCCGTCTAAGCCTAAGCCGTCTTTTAAGTGTTTGCTTTAAGCTTCAAGTTCGGGGCCGATTTTTGCGGGATGGTTTCAGTCGACCTGGTGACAACAGCCAGGGGGTGATGTCTGTGCGACAGGGGTACAACAAGTACGCCGATGCATACGACGTCTGTATCTTTACCTATGGGGTCAATTGGGGCCATTACTTCCCAAGTGGGCAACTGAGTCTTCGAATCTAAGATTCGATACTCCAGGCTCACGGCTACATCCGACTAAGGATTGACGGATTGATCAGTCCGACGAGGAAACGACACTGACGGGATTTCGGATCGCTGCTTGCACTGCTATCTGCTATCTCACCCCCATCACTGTCACCAATCAACACAGTTTTCACTCCTGTTACCAATCACCCAGACCACGACCACCACCACCAGTCCTTTTACTTTTACTGCTACCATCATTACCAGCACAACCACCGCCACCACCCTATTTCTCTACCATCGTCACCGCCACCGCCACCGCCACCACCACCACCACCACCACCACCACCGCCACAGGTCGCACCCGAAAAGGGAAATCGTAAAGCGGTTCCCCGCCCCCGTCCTGGGATGGGGGTGGCAACCGGGGTGCGACCACCACCACCACCGCCACCGCCACCAACACCACCACCACCACCACCACCGCCACAGGTCGCACCCGAAAAGGGAAATCGTAAAGCGGTTCCCCGCCCCCGTCCTGGGATGGGGGTGGCAACCGGGGTGCGACCACCACCACCACCGCCACCGCCACCAACACCACCACCACCACCACCACCACCACCACCACCACCACCACCACCACCACCACCACCACCACCACCACCACCACCACCGCCACGTCGTCTGACCTTTGCTTGCAGGTCTGCCGCTTGGTTTGCAGTTGTTGGACTAATATGGGCGACAGGGCCGTGTAGGGGATGGGTCGATTAAAAGGGAACGTATCCGCGGGCATAGGCGGTGCTGGAGCGAGTAGCCGTACCACGAGAGATTATATGTATATTCATATTCATGTTTGAACTCATGCACCAAGGGAGACTGTATAATGCACCAGGACAAGATTGTACAATTCTGTATTTCCGCACAACAAAGACTGCATAATTGCACCCAGAAAGAATGTATAGTCTGTGTAGTGGTCAGAAGGAGAAGAATGCATAATATCCTATAAAGAAAACGTGTTAGAGGAGACTTCCAATATATACAGATATAGATATATAACTATAGGCAGCCCGGGAGACTGCGGTTTCCTGGACAAAGCCGGGAGACTACGGTCTCCTTATAATTGTGGTGCACCACGGTTTGCCATCTGTCTGTGAGAGGAGACCACGGTCTCCTGCAGAGCTGGCTAGCAGACTACGGTTTGCTTAGTCAGTGATGCATGCAGGGGTTGCTTTTCGGCAACCGTGCTGGCCGGCAGAATGCAGGCAGACCAAGGTTTGTTTGCATCTGCTGGCAAGCATGCAAAGCAAGCAGACCACGGTTTGCTTTGCTTTGGGAGAGGAGACCACGGTTTCCTCGTGGGTGCATGCCACGGCATGCACCAAATACTATATGTATATATATATATACATGTGCTAAAAAGAGTCTGGCTTAAGGGATCTTCCCTAAACCCTATACCCTCCCCGATCCTCTATAAACCCTTTTTTTGTCCTGGCCAGGCGAAGTCGTCGGCCATGCCCAAGCACCGGGACCAGGATAGAAGGAGGAGGAGCTCGAGCTCAGAGGATAGAGAAGAACGACGAGATCCTCGACTACGGTCGAGATCTCACGAAGAGTCCGAGGACCAAAAGAAAAAGGAGGAGGATGGCAACAAAAAGCCAGAGGAGAACGAGAAGAAGAAAGAGGAGGAGGAGAACTTTGAGGAGGAAACTGTGGCCAGAAGAAGAGCAGGCCAGAAAGGAAAAGAAGGAGAAAAAAAGGGAAAGAAGGATAAAAAGGAGAAGGAGAAGGATGAAAAGATAAGCGAACGAGAGAGAGCAGAGAAAAAGGACAAGGAGGTGGATGAAAAATTGAAGGGGGCAAATGAGAAGGCAGCAGATGAGAAGAAGGACAACAAGCCTTCGGACGGGCCCAAGGGCCCGTCCAAAAAGTGCCCCATTTGCTGGAGGTGGATCCAGGAGCATGCGGCCGCCCGTCGCCAGCACCGATTGTCGGTGTTTCACCGAACTTGGAAATACATAGCCCAAGGGCTCAGCAAGGAGGCTGCTGCAGGCCGGGCAAAGCGCCGGTTCCAGGAGCACTGCCAGCCCGGGAGGGAAGAGGAGAGCGAAGAGGAATCCGAAGTCCCAAAGTGGGAGCTGCAGCGGGATTCCGGCAACAAGGGGCCAGGGATATGGCTATGGTGATGTGAGAGGCGGCTCCGGCCCCTCGGGGGCCAAGGCGCATGCCGAAGCTGAGAAGGGCCGTCCTGAGCAGGCTAAGGGCACGAAGAAGAGAAAGAAGCCGGGGGCAGGAGAGACAATCTCCCTGATTGACCCCGAGGATGACAAAGAGGATCGAAAGCCGGTGAAGCTTTTGCCCAGGAGTTTGCCAGCTAAGGCTGGCAAGACCGGCCAGGACAAGAAGAAGGGCAGCAAGGCTAAGGGCAGCAAGGCTAAGGCCAAGCGAAAGCGACAGGAGTCGCCGGTAAGGGACAGTGATCACGTCCCAATGCCGGACAAGAAGGACCCGGAGGATCCCGAAGGAGGCGGCCCGGAGAGCTACGGCAAAGTGGTGACGAGCCTCTTTCAGATAGCTTGTCACGAGCTGAGGCAGCGGTACTAGCTCGGCACAGCCGCCTGCCGTCTTCCGAAAAAAACAGAGTGACGGCTGGCCGTCTTCCGAAAAAAACAGAGTGCCGGCTGCCGTGTGGTGAAAAAAAGAGTGTCTCCGCGCTTTTTTCTCTTCTAGGGTTTAGGGTTTAGGGTTTTTGTTAAAGAATAATTTTCTGTTAACCTTAAGATTGGAACCTTTTCCAAACGTAGAAAATATGATATAGTTTTTTCTATATCATATATATTGAAAGGAAACCATATGATATAGCATATTCTATATCATATGATGGCCTCGCTGGCCATATGATATAGTTTCTACTATATCATCTAAGTCTGTGGGGCCAGATGTCATATGATATAGTTTTTTCTATATCATATGTAATATTTTGGCCTCATATGATATAGTTTCTGCTATATCATATGATTGACTTTGTTTTCATATGATATAGTTTTTTCTATATCATATTTTGGGGGTTTTGTGGGCCTGCCGAAATGTGTTCTCTGAGCAGCGGAAAGCCGGGCCCAAGCAGCCGTGCAGCATGCGTACAGATGCCCAGAGTCGAGCACAGACAAGGTTAGGTGCAGTTGTGTTCGCAGACAGGCACCCCTTCCTGGTGCCATTTGTTGTGTCACCCGTCCTGTAGCTTGGTTTGTTGTTGCCATGGAGACCCAGCATCCAAGGATGCGAGAAGCCTCCACGGAGGCGTGTGGAAGCCTCCACGGAGGCGTGTGGGAGCCTCCACGGAGGCGTGTGGAAGCCTCCACGGAGGCGTGTATGTGGCTGCTTGCTGCTGCATGCACAGGGAGAAGAAGGAACTCTCCACGGAGATGTTCCGGCATTTGCTGTTGGTGCGGTGCCGTGGTGATATAGGGCCATGGCCTCCAGCAGCACCGATGCTTTTGCTGAAAGACCAGCGAAGCTTCAGAAGGTGTGCTCTGAGAAGGAAATTGCCCCATCTCACAGCCTCGGCTTTGTCCGAAGTTTGCAAAGTTCTCCGGGACGAGGGTGTCCCGGAACTCATACAAAGAAAACATATAGCCGAGGCTGCCTGGCAACCCCTGAAAGAAAATAGGATCCTCAATCGTCTGTCACTTTTGCAGACAGATGGTGCAGAGCTGCAGATACCCAGTGTCGATTTTTGGGCTCTGCTGCAAGCTGCTATCTCGGATGCCGACAGCAACTTCGCCCAATATTTTTGGGCGTGCATCGACAAGAATCCTCCGAGCCCCAGCTCGGCGTGGCGGCTGATCCTCTATACGGACGAGATCGTGCCGGGTAATCCTTTGGCAGTCCAGACGAAGAGAAAAATCTGGGCTTGCTATGCCTCGTTCGTAGAACTTGGAAGCTATGCATTGCAGCACGAGGAGTCGTGGCTATGCATAGGACTGCTCCGATCCAGCCTGATGGCCAAGGCCGAAGCAGGTGTCTCTCAATGGATCTCGAAAATCCTGCGAGACATATTCATGCGGCCGGCCAACCATTTGGAGCACGGGTGCATATCGTTGCAGCGACCAGGAGGTCCGCCCGTCCTCTTCCGGGTGGTTTTGTCAATGATCGTTCAAGACGGTGGTGCCCATAAAGCTCTATGGAGCTGCAAGGGGGATGCTGGCACCCGCATGTGCATGCTGTGCAGGAATGTAATAGCACAACGATGTGATATCCTGCACAGCAGCGGGCTCCCCGTGGTCGGTTCCTCTGAGATCCGAGAAAGTAAGCTTTCGCTTGCGACCGACCAATCCATCCACGAGGCCATGGCTAAACTGGCAGAGAAGAAGATGCTTCTGAATGCTGCAGATTTCAGCACGTGGCAGCAAGCCACCGGCTGGACTTATAATAGTTGTTCCCTGCTGCAACAAGAGGATCAACGATGGCTGGTTCGGCCGGTCTCACAGTATTGCCACGACAGCATGCACACCCTGCTGGTCTCCGGTGTCTTCCAGACAGTGACCTGGCTTGTTTTGGAAGCTTTGCAGAAGCAGTTTCCCAATCTCTGGGAAATCGCCGACGAGTACGTGGCCAAGTGGACCCTGCCCCGGAACATCTCGGCCAAGGCCGAAGGGATGCTGGGTCAGTCCCGAGCAAAAGCATGCAAGGAAGCCGAGACCTTTAAATGCACGGCCTCCGAAGGCTTGACACTGTCTCCAATATTGGCTTGTTTCTTCAGGCAGCTCGCCAGGGCAAATGCAAATGTTGAGGCAGTGCAAGCGATCCAATGTTTCTTGCAGCTGGACAAACTCGTGGCATGCTGCCAGAGAGCTCGCAGTGAGGGAGCGGTTTCGCCCGGCCAGATGAGAAAGCACGTTTCCGATTTCTTGCAAGCAGTGCATGCTGCTGAGTGGCAGGACCGCATGCATTCCAAGTTCCATTGGCTTCTCCACTTCGGTTCGCACCTGGAAAAGTGGGGTTTCATGGTTCAGTGCTACACTCACGAAAGAAAGCATCGCACTATCAAGAGATTCGCCGAGGACATCAAGAAGACTTCTGCTTACGAGCAGGGTCTTCTCCGAGAAGTTCTTGGACAAGAACTATATTGCTTGGCAAGAGCTGATTGTTTCGCAGCGATGCTGCAGTTGCAGGACCCGAAGCCAGCTTCTCGGAGGAAGGCGGCAGCACTTCGCAAAATCATTCCGGAGCTGACCTCGGCACAAGTGATTCATGTGGCAGAAAAAGTCAGGCTGCCCTCCGGGGAACGGATATGTCGTGGCGATGCGGTGCTGCTTGAAGGGAACGGTTGCTTGGAGTGTGCCCTTGTCTGGGCATTCGTGGAACTGGCAGGGCAAGCCTACAGTGTTGTGCATTCCATTTCTTCTCTGCTTTGCGATGACCTCGTGGGGGAGTGCTCCTGCATAGACAGCCTGCATCTGCTGCCATGCAGAGACTTTCTGTGTGCATGCACATGGAGAGGCCGACGACAAATCATCCTGCCTGCTTCCCTCCGATGAAAAAGATTGATCCTGCATGCATCCTGGATTTTGGGAATCTGCAAATACACACACATGCAGGCGACCTATACCATGCTCTTTTTCCATGGATGTGCATGCAGCTGCCATTTTGGCTCCTGTAGTGGGGTTGTAGCATCTTGGCTCCTATAGAGGGGGCTTCTGGATTCTCCTTTTCTGGCCACGGCTATATATATCTCGCCACGGCGAGATGGCCCGAGAGTTGCAGGCCGAGTTAAGCCCTATGGCCGAGTGGGCGCAAAGTGGGAGCAAGGCTTCGGTCGATGCTTTGATGAACAGCTGGTGCACCCGGCTGGAGAGCCTTGGCTCTCTGTCGTTAGGGCAAGCCATGCAAAGGAAGCAGACGATCCAGGATCTGAGCTTCGAGAGCACCCTGTCAGAACGGTTGCTTGAAAAAGTTGAAGCCAAAGTTCTGGCAACGGCCACGGCTGCAACACCGCCGCCAGATACTACATATACGCCGAACAAGCGAAAGGAGGAAAGCAAGCCGCAGACCTTGCTGAAGCCGGAAAACTTCATCACGGTCACTGAGTGGTCTATGCTGGAAAAGTCGCCAGCACCGGCAAGGCTGGAAATCCTTCTGAAAAGGTATCTGCAGCTGGGCCTGAGGAACCTCACAGAACAGACGGTCAAGAAAGGCCTGGCCTTCCTCTTGGCACTGGCAGCCGGCGAGCTCAGTCAGATGCCGACATATGAAGAGATCTACGAAGAGGTCCAGGTCTTCAAGAGATCTTGGGAATCCGTGAAAACGGATGCAGAGCCGACTGAGGTCGGCCTGCTCACGTATCCCGATGACCCCAGCAGCTTGCCGAAGGCTCTGTTCGACCGAGCCTACAAGGCTGAGGACCCGCCCATGGGCAAAGACGTGAGGGCTGGGATCTGGCTAGCTCACATTCCGATGCGATCTACTTCCAAGCTCTTGCAGAAGAACAAGAGGCCAGATGGCCAGGCCGCCGTGTCTGAGCAGCATGCGAACGAGTTCCAGAGCCGCATGGAGCAGTGCTTCGGGCGACTGGAAAGAATGCTGGACCAGGGCTGCGGTCAGAATGCCATCCAGGATGGTGGGCGAAGGGAGCTGCAGCTTGCTGCAGGCGCCAATATCTTGCAAAGGAGGACTGCATGCTTCTTTTATCTTTTCCTTTGTTTTGCATCTGTATACACAGCCCATGCATGCTTTTCCATTTGTATACCTGCTGCAGGACCCCTGGACGGAACTCCATCACAGGAGGCGACCTGAGCAGCAGCAGTGCCGGGGTCGGCTTTGCTCTGGGCAACCCAGCCCAGGCGGTTTCGGCTGCGACACAGCAGACCTCGCCAGGGCGACAGTCGGCCTTGCAGCTAGCCCTGCCTCCAGCCGAAGAACCCGAAGCAAGGGAGTCGCTCCCTGCCGAGAACGATCTCGAGGACGAAGATTTGTTCCGAAAGCTCAAAGATCGCAAAGCTGGGATTCTGAAGAAGCCGGCTGCTGCAGCTGCAGCGAGTGGCCAAGGAAACTTGGCCAAGAACAAGACAAAAACGAATGGCCAAGGCCAAGATCCAAAGAAGAAGGGCAAGGGCAAAGGCAAAGGAAAGTCCAAGGACAAGAGTGCTTCGAAGAAAGGCCAAGGCAAAGCAAAGGAGCAGCAAGCCCAAGGCTCGCATGGAAAGCGAAAGTTCCAAATTGTCTGGGAGGACGGCTGCATCCAGAAGAACTATGCTTCTCGCATGTCCAAGCGAGCCGGAACGTGGGCAAAGCAGCAAGGCTTCTCGGAGCAGCAAGTGGTAGAGTGCCAGCGAGAGGCCCACAGAGAGGCCATTCTGCTGTGGAAGAAGAAGAACGGCTGCTAAGCCAGCTGTGCAGGGCTCCAAAGCGATGCCAACCAACTTTTTGCTTCTATGTGTGTATGCACACATGAGCACTGCACCGAAAATCGGTTAGCATGCTGCACAGATAGATCATTATATACCATGCAGCAAAGTAGCTGCTGACACACGAGTGCATCGCAAGGAAACATGCAGAGGCATGCGAAGGGTTTTCACTGGGTCATCGGGCATGTATGGGGGTCGTCAAGCATGCTGTCTCATGTGCCTTATATCATGTGTGAAATCTGCTGCCGCCATGTGATTCAAATGCTATAATATTATTTATAGAGCTTGCCGTTCGCCTGTCTTCGGGCGATTGCTGTGATATCCGGCCAAGGCCAAAGGTGCTGCGAACTCTAAAAACAGACTGCGAGTGCATCGCGGCCAAGGCCATCCTTATAAGCTCCTGCACACGTGCAGTTTGAAATGGGAGGCGCCTGCAGCCGCCGTTTGAGGATGGACCCGTGTGCAGGACCCTGCACGGAATGCGGTGACCCCAGTTGCTGCAGAGTGAAAAATGCACACCAGAACCACTGGTGTGCAAAATGCACAATCAAGTGGTACAATGAGAGGGATGTCCGTCGCAGCAACTACAGAAGGGCATGGAGGGAGTACGAATATATGAATATCGTGGAGTCCGGGGACGAGCATGCTCTCCCTGCCGTGCCCGAGCAGTCCTCTGCAGAGTATGAAGATGTGCATGGGAATTCCCAGCAGGAAGTGGCTGAAGAAGAGGAGCATGAGGAAGAGGAGTCTGAAAACTCAGCCTGAAAGCAAGCTTTCTTCCAGGCTACGGCCTCTTTTGCTGCAGAAATGCAGAATGGGATGCAGAAGGCTACGGCCTCCCAGTATATTATATATCTGCTGAAATGCAGAAGTTCTGAGGCTACGGCCTTAAACGAGGGTGAGGTTCTCTATAGCCGGAAGACCGTGAACGACCGGCATGCAAAAAAAAAGACTTGTGTTTTGCTGCAAAAAAAAACTTGTGTTTTGCAGGGTTTGGGTTTAGGGCTTGAGGCTTTTATGTTCAGGGTTTGGAAGGTTTTAGACGTATAAGGGACCCCTTATGTTACTTAGACTAACCCCCTTTTCTAAGCTATGCTAACCCCTATAGCTAAACCAACTTAACCCTTTACATTTGTTTGTAAACAGATAGCTAACCTCGTAAAGTATGTTAACCATTTACAAGCCACCGGTTCTTCCCAGTACCAACACCGACACCACAGCCGCTACCCACGGGGACATCCCGCAACTGCACGAACCACAACCAGCAGCGCCAACCACAGCAGCGGGGACAACTGAACCGTACGAATACAACATGCCAGCGCATCCAGCTGAAGACCCACGGAGCAAGCAAGGCACGGCAGCGCGAGCAGCAGCGGAGGCCAGAGGGACTGTAGAACCTGCTGTTCCTGCGGCCACCCCGCACCCGGCAAAGCCGCCACGAACCGCACGCAGCCAGGAGAGCCACCCCCAGACAGTACCGTCAGCGCCTGCACCTTCGGCCGCACAAGGCCCTTGTGACGTGGCTGGAAGCAGGCACACCGCCAACACTCCCCCCTACGTTCCCTCTGTGGCGGAACAACAATTTGGTGTGTCTTTATCGGGGAAACGGACGCTGGGATATGCGGGTCATACTGACCTCACGTGGGGGCCGCCCCTTTGTGGCGCAAGGCACATACCCGCAAGTCCTCCTCGACCCAACCAATACTGCCGGCCACGACCTCTACCTTCCAGAAGGGTGTCCATGCTGGCCACCCCGCTCAAGCTGCGACCGTCAGAAGTGGGACCTGACGATCCTTGCTTCCGAGGGCTTGGCTCATAGAGGTGGACGAGGGGCCGTCCAGGGCGCCTGGAGTGGAACTTCCATAGGAACCCACGGGGAGCCCTCCATGCCCCGACTGTGCCCAAGGCCACGAGGGGCCGTCCAGGGCGCCTGGAGTGGAACTTCCATAGGAACCCACGGGGAGCCCTCCATGCCCCGACTGTGCCCAAGGCCAGGCCCCCGCTCGCACCACCATCCCCCCCAAACGGGGCCACAGACAGCGGGGACGACACGGAACGGAGTTGGCCCAGCAGCGATGGCAGTGAGAGCGGAGGCCCACCGGACAAGGGTGACAGAACAGAGCTCCTGCAGACCACTCCCACAACGACATGCCGACACTATCACACAGCGACAAACGGGGACCCCACTCGACCCCCAGTTCAACCACGAGCAACCACAACCACAACCACTGCAGTACCACAGCCACCGCCATGATGTGGGACCCCTGAACAGCAGCCTGTTCCCCGACAGAGACAGAAGGACGACAGCAGACCAGCAGGAGAAGCTACAGCAGACCCGCCACACCACAAGCAAACCAAGCAAAGTCAACAAGCGGACACAGAGCCCAGAAGCCACCGTCCTCATGCAGACCAACATGCACCTGCAGAGCAACCAGCAGCCGGAGCCCCAGCAGACTTCCGAACACAACCAGGAGCAACCACAACCACAACCGCCACAGTACCACAACATCCGCCAACTCCGCGAAGCATGGCAACAGCCGTCGCAGGCTCCAGCAGACAGGGACTCCAGGGACCCATTGATAACCTGGAGACCAGATCAGTAGCGCAAGACACCTGCCCTCCTAGGAGACCAGCCTGGCTCCTGCCTAGCGAAAAGACGCAAGAAGCAATGCTGCGCACCATCCTGGCCATCGAAGCCGCAACAGCAGACTCAGAGCAGCCCGCCACCAACCACCAACAGCCCACAGTTACGCAAGCAGACAGCGGAGAGACGACACAGCCCGCCAGTGAGCGACACTTCCCCCTAGCTGCCGTTGACGCCGGCAC
>CAJNDT010000651.1:102500-163554 GCA_905221615.1 Symbiodinium sp. CCMP2592 | reverse complement strand
TCCAATATAAGCGCATCGTACTCTTCATCTTCCAATATAAGCAACCAGCAATCTACACGTTCCAATATGGACGAATCGTACTCTACAAGCTCCAAAAACTTCTGCGCATTCTATCGCATAGAATAAATATTATTCAATTATTCTGATATTATAACTTTATAACGATCTTGACATATCGAAAAAAAGATTCCATTCTCGTCTCCTCAGCCATCGCAAACGTGAATTCAGCTATTAAGCCTGTCTATGAAGCGACTTTTGATTCATTTGCGGCTTCGTCGGCCTCGCAATTCATGCAGAAGTCGGAGCCCTTCCTGGGTGGCTCAAGTGTTTTGGGACTCAAGAACCCTTTGCCTCGGGCCTCGCACGCTGCCGAGGCATAGGCTTTAGGATTTAAGGCTCTGAGGGTTTAGGGCTTAGGTGCTGATGCAGACGACGCGGGAACTGATGCTGGCTACAATATGGTGATGAAGACGGCGGTGGTGACGGTGATGGCGATGAGGATGACTAACACTTCGAACGGTTCTGGGATTGCATTATGACAGCCAGCACTGTCACAGGGCTGGGATGTTTTGCCACGAACTTTCGAAAGCAATCCTCGACTCTCGACCCCTGCACGCTTCAACGGATGTCCTGGCGCCAAGAAGTACGCGAGATGGCAGACATCCGTGTCGGGCTTTGGGGAATCAAATTTGGGCTTCGAATGTAGAGCCTGTGGGCCTGCAGAATCGCAACACTGCGTTCCGGAGAACTACACTTGAATGATTTGTTTGGAACTTTATTGGGGGAGCTGTTCGTTAAAACCTGGGTCGCAAACTCCGGGGAAGGGATGAACTTAGAAACTCATTACATCCTAAGCAAGGCCTCTGCCCGATTGTCAGCCAAAGTCGCTCGTTGATCCAGCTGCACTCCGGACCTGGTTTAGGATTTCGGCTTTCGGGTTTCGGCCAGATTGAATAAGGATTCAGGTCCTACGGTTGATGGCATAAATCCTGAATTACCTTAAGGACCCTAAATTGCCTAAACCATGGGAATTCTGGTATATTCCTTATTATGGATCATGCAGGACTTATATCATCAACCGTATCTTCGATCCACCCGGCTCTTCTACAGTAGAAGCCCAAAAGTTGGAAACCCCATAGCCTCAATCCCTGAGAGGAGCAAAGTATAGGGAATCCCAGCACTATTTGGCCTTCATCCGGTTTCCAACTTTATGGGGTATATTACGTAACTACCCATGAACCTCCAACCCTAAACCCTATCAACCCTATCAGCCCTATAAGCCCCAAACCCTAATCGTTAAGATTTTACTGTATTTCGGAGCCTCCGACTGGTTCAGTTCTCACCTTCCCAGCAATCTGGGCAAGTCTACATGGAGGGGGCAGAGGACTTAGTAAGGGTTCTTAAAGGGCTCCTTAACGGGATCTATAGGGTTCCTTAAAGGGATCTATGGTTATTTTTTTTAATGGGGTTTAGGGTTTAGGGTCTACTTGGAGGAGCAGGGGACTTAGTAAGTAGGGTTATAAGTAGGGTTATAATTGGGGTAACTCCATTTAAGGTACTTATAACTCTACTCATAACCCTACTTACTAAGTCCCCTGCCCCTCCAAGTAGACGCTCACCCCCTCAGGTTTCAGACCAAGGCCTGAACAATTTGAACCGGGTTTTGGGGCGTAGTATTCTACGGTTGTACTGAGAAACCCTAAATCCTAAACCCTAAACGGCAAGGAGCACCAAAAAAATGTCATTGGTAATTATCAAGGCCCGTATATTCACCATTCGCCGGCTTTGGACTTTTGAACACTCGGGAGCTTAGCTTCGACATCGGCTTCTGTAGAATGACATACAAAGCCGTAGATGACAACATAAAGTACTTCGACACGCTCAAAGTACTCTACTCATGAAGCCATCATTTCTAAGCATAGCCTTGTGTACTATTCACTCGTTGTGTAGCACAATACATTCAGCGCCCTGGGCCCCAAATGCTAATTCCCTGAAGGGATACTCGTGAGGACGGCAGTACTTGGGCTGTCAGGTTTCGTGCTTTTCAAGCACTCACAAAATTTAATCTTGTTCTACTATTTCGTTGCCTGCTGTTTGCAGATGGGGTGCTAATCATGGAGCTTGTGCTACAAATACTATCTCGTGCAAATGCTAATACGACTACCAATATCAGTGCTAAACCACAAAAACGACATTGGAGAGAGCTGTAGGATATCAAGCCGCAAACCCTAATCACAGCACGCCGAATGCGCTTTACCAACTGTCAGGACTCCGGTACACGGAAACGGATACAGCAAGCAATATACGCTGGACCGCTCTCAGTCAAAGCTGACACTGAGCTCCAGGCACACCCAGCCCGCCCAGCCTTTGCCGCAAAGGAGGTGGACATGGGCACGCGGGGTTGTACGTACTAGACCTCCATACAATGCAGGATCGTGTCCGCACCCACGCAAGCTCGCAGAGGGCATCGGGACCAAGCCGTTAGATAGCGAAGTGTGATCCAACGTCTACGTAAGTCTACACAAAAACCCAGAAGAGAACACTGTAATCACTTAAACCCCTACATTAGGACAGTGCGTCGTCCGAACTCTTAGCCCCGAGTTGGTAGTTTCAGAAAAAAGGGGACCCTGATCTAGTACCCTCCTAAATAGTAGAATCCTTATTGTAAGGACCCTGCGATGAGGTAGCCCCAATTTTCGGAAACGCCCATTTGTTAAGAGGCTGGCCTCTCGTCGGCTTTGGCCGGTTCCGATGGCCCTGTGGGCTGGGTACGTCTGGGCATTCCCAGCCTTGCAGTGGATGGGGCTTACGGCTTGAGGATGTAGTCGTAGGGGCGCAGGTTTTTTTGGCAATCAGGGTTTAGGGGTATGGAGGTTTCGGTTATACCAGCATGCTGTTCAAATGGGAGTTTCCGAAAATAGGGGACCCTAATAAAGTACCCTAAATAGCAGGATCCTTGTTGTAAGGTACCGATATTTTCGGAAACTCCCAAAAAGCAATTCATCCGGAGATTGAAGGTCGGGCTCGGTACTGTTGATGATATAAATCCTGCAGTACCCATAATAAGGAATATACCATAATTCCCATAGGTTAGGGTCCTTAAGGTCATGCAGGATTTGTATCATCAACAGTAGTACGGTGGTCGGGCAGGTGGACTATCGTACTTGAAGGATCACGGGACTTAGTAACTAGGGCTCCCTAAAGCGTTCCTTTAAAGGGATCTAGAAGGGTTCTATAAGGGGTCCTCAGGGTGTACTTGAAGGATCATGGGACTTAGTAACTAGGGTTACTGTTGAGGTAACTATACTTATAATTACGTATAACCCCAACTAAGGTACTTATAACCATACTTACTAAGTCCCATGATCCTCCAAGTAGTATTCTGTTCAATGCAGAACCGGAATACTGACATCGCAAATCTGACCATGAAACCCGCCAGTTGCGAGCGGGTCTCTGCCGCAGAATACGCAATTAGAAATTAGAGGTTTAGGGTTTAGGGGTTCATCCATGATGCTTGAAGTGCACTCACATAGAATATCAGGCAGTTTCAATAGCGTCACTGACAGTCAACCAGTTCTCGGCTCATGAATGGTTGGGGTCTCCCAAAACCCCAGGGTTTGCTTAAAGCTGGTCTTCATGGTCAAGTTGAGATAACGATGTTCGTTGAACTGCAGGGCAACGTTCAACGACGTTCAGGCTTGAGGAATAACAGTGCACGAGCTGCCGGGACTAGTGGTCTTGCTGTATCACAAAAGTTGATAGGTTTAGGGTTTAGGGTTTATCATGAAAACTGATACTTGCTGCCTTCCTGCGCCTTTCTGGCCGCCATCTTGAACCTGAAATCAAAGCTCCGAGCACCGTGCCTGGCTTTGCCAGCTGGTAGAAGAAGAAGGTGCCCTTCCCGGACGGCCTAGCCATGGACATTCGGCACTTGTCGTCTGAGGTCCCCGAGTCTTCGGTCGAATCGGGGAATGAAGGCTCGCTGTAGATGTGACATGAAGCCTGCGCAAGCTTCTGCTCGAAATTTGCATTCCAATTGTTGCTCGGCAACAGAAAAAGCTGTTCCATGTTTTTACTGTGTGTCGAGGTGGATGGAAATGAAATTCCTCGGCAGCGCACTTTGTTGAAGGAATCTATCACAAGAAAAGCCCGACGAAAAAACCTATCATGTCGAGCAAGTTCCACATGCTATCCGTTGCAAGACCCCAGCTCCAAAAGAGCTTTCAGAGTTTCCGCACGGCCTTCGCATGCAGAGCTTGTGATGGAAGTGGCTCTGGACTCAGGGGTTTAGCTGAGGCAGAAGAGTCTGTCAGCACCTGTGACGGTATTGCCAAGCTGCTTCCACCGTGCATCTGTTGCTGTCACGGGTAGCTGCTACCACGCCTCCTCGTTTTCCTTCTCTTTTGCCTTCTCCTCTTGTCCTTTTGTCCGCTGGCACGTTTAGGGTTTTAGGGCGGCTTCTGTTCTTGGCAAAAAACTACCGCCGGCACAGCATTGCGCCATGCCTTTCACCCCAACTGCCCAGAGAATGACATCAGCGCCACATCAGCTGCTAAAGTGACGACTCTGATGAGTACTGCCCAGGCTGCCTGCCTCACGGCAGCTTGAATGAGCCTGGGCATGTCAGTGATCTTCCTTTTGTTAATATAAGCTTTGTAAGCTTTTTGTTTCTTGCTTGAAGGCAGTATGTACGTCCTGGGCACTCAGCCGTCGGCAAGATATCTTAAGTCTAGAGTCTAGTGCAGGGTGTCTCTACTCACCCTCAGCGACAGGCATCTCGGGTGCAAGTTTGGCTGCTTGGATCGTGCGTATCCTTCAAACGGCAACGCACCCCTCGCCCCTCACCAGCTTGCCAATGTGCCGAGTTATGCGAACTCCAAGCTCTGAAGCATCGGACACATGAATACCCTAAACCCTAAACCCCTAAAGCCCGAACCCCTACTCTCTAGACCCAAGAGTAAGCTAGGAATAAAAAGGGTGCCCTTTTTGGTTTAAAGGGGCTTATAAGGGAACCTGAAACCTTAAAAAGGGAATAAGGGCCTACTCTAGGTCCTAGCTCTCTAGACTGCAGGTACGGGATGGAGGCTCCCGGTCGAGAGTCTTATCCAAATAAACTAGGGGATTGCCTGAAGCCCTGCAGGGTAAAGCAGCCATTCTCTGCTCAAACTTCGAGATAAAAGGTCACGAAGACAACCGTAAATTCTTCAACCCCCCAAATTTCGCGAATTTGACTTTCCGCGAATGTTGTCATACCTTTCTCCCGTTTAGCCAAGTAGCTTCAGGATCATCGCATCCACACCAAGGACGTCCTGCCATGACCCGAAGCTGAAACTATCAATTTAGAGGCCCCTGAACCCCAAACACTGAATCTAAAGGGTACTTGGTCCCAAGTCTGGAAATGGCCTTAAGCCTTGAACAAAAACTCTAGACTCCAACCCCTGCAGCCCTACACGCAAAACCTTATAGCGGGACACCATGGGAGGTCGATTGAATGGGCTAGTTTATTCCCTGAGCCCCAAACCCAGAACACTGGGTCCTAGGGCCCATCCTAAGGCGGATGTGGGGGATACTCTGTACCTGTGTAATATAGGTAGGGGCCTGAATAATTGGAATTTGGTTTTGGGGCCCTTTATACGATAAGTATAATAAAGAACCCCCACAATGGTGCATGGCCCGAAATTCGACAAAATCAAGACGTAGCCTGGAATCAAGCCCTTGTTTGTCAGGCTTCAGGCATGGGTTGCGGGTTCAGATATCTCGCGACATGAAGCCCAAGGCCTTTAACCTTCAACCTTGACGCTTTTCCACGACGTTGCGTATGTGCGGAAATCGGAAGCATTTGACTTGTCTGTGATTTTCTGCTTCCGGGATCAGGTTGGAACTGGGCTAGGGTGGTGCCGGGGCATGGACTGGGGCTTAAGGTGTCAGGTTGGGGTTCAGTTCAGGGGCTACTGAGAGAGCTCTTGAGGTTTTCGGCTCAGGGCACTTTTAGGGTTTCTCTTCTTCATATCAAGTCCGACAGCATAACCCAGATCACGAAGCCTCCTTCTTCTGAGAGGGCCGACACCCCCTGCTGGTTTCGACATTCTTCTGCATATCGGCCACTACTTTTCCGACAACTATTCTGTTAATACTCTATACCACCCGTGCTGTTGCTCTTGCTACTATAACAAGGAACCTATGACAAAAACGTTTCCTATATGAGAGGTATCAACTGTAAAAGGAAATATAATGATGATGACAGTTAAAGTAAGAGTAAGAAAAAAACAGTCATCAACATCAGATCATCGCCGCCATCACCATCATCACCACCATCCAAGACAGCTGTAGCACTGACCCTGACAATGAGAAATAAATGACCAGAGTACGTAAGAGTAATCATAGAAATACAAGTTCTGGCAGCAGTAACAAAACTTCCAGCCCAAGGCCACCTGGCCGCGGTTTCCCAGGCGCATGAGCAGCGGGCTCGCCCTGCGCTTCGAGTGGCCGTTTCCGAAGCTCCAGATCTAAGGGCCCGGGGTTTCAGTTTAGGTCTGGGGCTGTTAAGCTCTAAAGCAACAGCATGCTGTTACCGGAGAACTGGCCAAGACGAAGATCAACAGCTACAAAGCTATTCGACAGGTACATCTGTAGAGACGACAACTGAAGCAAGGTACTAGTTTTCATGTGTCTGCTGGTCAAATCAAAGAGAGAACCGTCAACAATACCACTGACACTACGCTGCTAGTGCTGCTACTACGCTGTCACTACGACTGCTGCTTCTGCTGCTACTGCTACTATCACTACTACTACTCCTCCTACAACTACTCCTTATACAAATACTGCTGCTGCTATTGCTACTGCTGCTACTGCTGCTGCTGCTCCTGCTGCTACTGCTGCTGCTACTGCTGCTAGTGCTGCTACTGCCGCTACTGCTGCTGCTGCTGCTGCTACTGCTGCTGCTACTGCCGCTATTGCTGCCACTGCTATTGCTGCTACTACTACTACTACTACTGCTGCTACTACTACTACCACTACTACTACTACTAGTACTACTACTACTACTGCTGCTACTGCTACTGCTACTGCTACTGCTACTGCTACTGCTACTGCTACTGCTACTGCTACTGCTACTACTACTACTACTACTACTACTACTACTACTACTACTACTACTACTACTACTACTACTACTACAACGGCTACTACTACTGCTATTGTTTCCTCCTCATCCTCCCCTCCTGCTCCTGCCGCTGCTGCTTGCTTCTGCGACCACGGCGGCGACTACTGCCACTACTACTGCTGCTACATAGGAAAGACTTCAATTGCTGCTTTGCTGTGATTGAAATAAACCTGTAAGAAGGATGATGACGGTAATGATGACGGTAATGGCAGTATGGCGACGTTGATCGCGATGATCATGGTCATAGTAATGGTGATGCGCCTGTGGCTCTTGACTTTGTTCAAATGATGTGGAAAGCCAGCTGAAGTCAACAGGGCGTCGCACCTGACAAAGCGCACGCGCAGCCCCATCTTGCCTAGCACGGACAAGGCTGGATGCTCTTCTGTTGGGGCCCGAGTCGCGACATGCTTTCTCTACACTCTACACGAGCCCGTGCTTTAGGATTGCTGCTTCGTGGAAATCCATGTTAAGAAACCTGTTTTCGGTTCTGCTTGCGGCTCCTCGTGCATGTCAAAAAACCCCACTTCTGTCATCCCTGATAGGAACGCACTGTGAGTAAGAGTCTAAAGCTATTTACTGAGCCCTAAAGCGCCTGAACTCCGACCCTCATCACCCCCCAAATCTCGGTGAACCTGCTGGCTTCAAGCCATCAAACCCCCCCTTCAAGTCCCTGAGCCGGTGACCCTTCGCAGAAAGCACCCCCAAATACTGGGTCTTTTCTGTCAAGGCACTGAACTCAAGTTTCCATGACTGGAAGCCATGGTACATGCTACGGTTTCCGTTATAATCGTAACTGAAACTAAACTCTTTAACCAGAACGCAGAATATCCAGGGCCGGGACCGTAGAGTGCACCCCCTTTCCTGCGTCAGGGCTTGGGCTTCGACATTCAGAAATTTGTAACCGGTATGGGCAGTTGTGTCTTCCTGACATCAATAGAACTCTGTGATGACGAATCTAGTTAAGGTCTTATTCTGGTGTCTGGTCCATCCGACCGCAATGCTCGTAAGAATAGGCATAATCTGGACTTTGAATGAAGTAACCAGGGAGAAAAAAGTACAGACTTTTATTTCATAATGGTTCCTTTAAGGAACAGGTACCAGAAGAAAGTATTCAAGTATGGTACTCCAAACCCAGGTAATGATACCAACACGTACGTAGTCTCGGTCGGAGGGGCTGGACGAGAGTGCTCGCGTTGTCGGGTAGAATCAGAAACGTCAACGGACAGCTGGGGTTTAGGGTTTAGGGTTTAGGGTCGGCCCTACCTTAGGCCCTGAACCTGGAAACCTCAACCCTAAGCCCCAAGCCCTGCAACCCCACACCGCGAACCCGAAACCTTGCACTCAAAGCCAACAGGCTGAAATCTAAACCAAACGCTGACGCACCCTAAACCCTAAAATGGGCAAACTCTTCCCTCAAACTTAACCCTAAACTGTGCCTCAGCTGCGGAAGCCCAGCTCCCCGGAGATCGCCCTGCGTGGAGGCTCTTAGCGGGGTTTACCCCAAGGGTCCAAGTACCTGATAATCATATACTCTCCTTGAAATCCCAACCTACAAAACTACTATCCCCAAACCGAGTAATTACCTAATTATTGGGTCCTTTGGACCCTTGGGGTTAGGGCTTCGGGACTGAGGGACTTCTGGTTTACTTAAAGGATCATGGGACTTAGTAACTAGGGTTATTCTTAAGGTAATTATACTTATAACTACTTATAACCCTAATTAAGGTACTTACAACCATACTTACTAAGTCCCATGATCCTCTAAGTAGAGACTTAGAGACTGAGGGCTGAGTTAGAGACTTTGGGCTTGGAGTGTTAGGGTTTCGGGTGCAAGGCTCCCAGGCTTCTAAAGCTGACGGGTATATGCCCCACAAAATAGTACAGGTAATTCTTTAGGCCTCTTGTTTTCAACATCTACTATAATTATAATAAGGAGCCCCCAAAATAGTATAGGTAGTTCTTAAGGCCCCAATGTTTGACCATTGCTTCTTCGATGTTGGGGACTGCGACTCGACGTGTTTCCAGATTCTGGCATTTACGTCTTCGAGTCCAGAGTTTCCAATGGCTTCGTTTTTTTGTTGTTTTAATGGGCTCTTTTCCACCTGTGTGGCTTCGGGTTTAGGGTTTAGGTTAAGGGTTTATAGGGTTAAGGGTTTAGGGCTTATGGTTAAGGGTTTAGGGTTAAGGGTTTAGGGTTCGTTTGTTAAGACCCAAGTTGCAAACATCGAGGGCTCAACTAGGAGTTTCGGAAAATAAGGGGGGACCTTAATTTTGGGGTCCTCATAACGAGGATCCTACTCTTTAGGGCACTATATTGGGTCCCCTGTTTTCGGATACTCCTACATGTGAAGCCGTGACAACAGAGAAGCCTCACACTCCTTCCTGACTCTTGCATGCGTATATTCGACCCTCTACATATTTCTTGCACCCAACCCTAACAGCCAAACCCCAAACCTTAGAACCCTAAACCCTAAACCTAGACCATAAATTCTATAGCCTAAACACAAAACCCCTGGGCATCAAATTAGCCCAATAGCCTTACATAGTATGGTCGTTGGGACCAAAAGCCTCAATTAAACCATATACAATGATATATATATATATATATATATATATATATTAATATACATGTGTATTAATATGTACTGATATATATATATATATATATATACATGTATATATACATATCTTTATATACGAATGAGCCCTTCGATCCCTAGAGAAGCCCTCAATCTGAAAGTCTGTGCTCCGCTGAAAAACAGAGCCTCAGTCAGATGCCGAACGGAACCCGAGACTCCTCCCTTAAGGGTTCCTTTAAAGGGAATTTAGGGTTTAGGGTTTAGGGTTTAGGGTTTAGGGTTTAGGGTTTAGGGGAACTCCAGAAAGTTGGAATATGGTTTCAGGGTAGGATACCTTATAGTTTACCATAAAGGGCTTAGGATAATCATATTCCAACTTTCTGGCTTTTACTTTAAAGGGATCTATAAGGGCTCCTTTGAGGGTTCCTAAAAGTGGTCTATAGGGTTTAGGGTTTAGGGGATTCCATTACCCCTAAACTACGGGATATGCCTTCAATTCTTTGTAGGGTTCAGATTGTAACTTAAGGTATATTCCTTAACTAAGGGGTTTATAGGACTCTGTGGGAAGCCTTGGCTACTCAGACAAGGCTTAGGTTTGGGGGGGTTTCGGCCCGACGGTTTGGCGTGCGGGGTCTGGATTTACTTCAAGGATCAGGGGACTTACTAAGTATGGTTATAAGTACCTTAAGTGGGGTTATAAGGAGTTGTAAGTATAGTTACCCCGATAATAACCCTAGTTACTAAGGCCCATGATCCTCCAAGTAGGCTTGCAATCGAAGATCGTGGGCATTGAGCATAAAACGGATTCCAAAGGTTGTGTAGTTAGGTTTAGGGTTTACGGTTTAGGGTTGCGGCTTAGGAGATTTGGACCGTGCAGTGTCGAAGGCACGCCCCCAACCGCCCAAAACCTAAACCTTAAAACCAAACCCTGAACCACCCGGACTATAATGTAGGGGCCTTAATGATTAGAATAGGGCTTTGGGGCCCATTTTACTGTAGGTATGATAAGGAACCCACCCAAAATAGTATAGGTAATTTAGGCCCCTATTGTACCGCAAAAGCCGAAGGCCGCAAGGCAGCTACAAGCACCTTAGACTTTCAAATTATTGGCAGTGCTCAATACATGCCAAAGCCCCAACTTGCAAACCTGACAGTGCTGAAGCCACGAACTTCTGAGTCCGCAATATCCAATCAACATACTTCTTTCTCTCCGCAGCTCTCCGGAGTTTCGACGACGGAGTCAATCAAATCATGATCCAGAGGATCAATGCGGACTCTTGTTATCAGACAGAGCAGTGATGTTGTTATCATGCTGTTGGCGAAGGTAACCTCCTGCGTACGGGAATTTCCGAAAATCGGGCTACCTTATTCGGGGGTCCTTATAATCAGGATCCTACTGTTTGGGGTGCTATCTTAGGGTCCCCTACTGTCGGAAACTCCGATTCTGAAAAACGGTCCTACCACTGCTCGCCGACTGGCCGGCTCACCATGTGGCGACCTCTTTTCGCTGCGCGCGGCGCGAACCGCAGCCTGCAGTGAATTCCAAGTCAGCGTTTAGGGTTTGTGGGCTTAAGGAAGTTTAAGGGTTTGTTTTTAGCGTTCAGACTTTAGGGAACCATAGTCAGGTTTGGCACGCATCATCGAGACTTCTAAGGAATCCCGGGTGATGTATGTATCGAGGCCGCCAGAGTTTTTGCTGCACACTTACTATAGGGGTCTTAATAATTAGAAAAGGGTGCATTGTAGTAAGGTAAGGAACCCCCAAGATAGTATAGGTAATTACTAAGACACCTATATTATGCAACAATGTATTTCTTGAGAAACAAACTCTTTTCAGCTGTAGTCAAGGCTTAATTAATACGAAGCTACCAATCCTGTTCCAGAAATACCAGATATGGGGCGGACATCTTGTACAGGATCATCGGACTTAGTAGCTAGGATTAATAGACAGAAGGCTAGCTCACTTACAACTGCTTATAGCCCCTCATAAGGTACTTACAACCAGACTTGAAACGTGCACCTAGGGTGCAGCATTTCGGGGATGCAAGCACTGGGCATCTCTCCATAAAGGCAAAAGACCCTTCGCAAGCTGAGAGCTGTTCAGCAAAGCTGTAAGGAGAGTGCTGCAACCCAATACTGGAAGAGAGGATAAACACAAAATGCCGTAAGCCGGAGAATCCTTAGGCCCTATACAGCGTCCCAAAAGGTTTCGGGTAAACACGTTGTGGTTACGAGTCTAGAGTATAGGGAAAACGGCTACGGGCTTAGCGATTTAGGACCGGTGTTGAGGATCAAAGGATCAGGGAGCTTTGCAAGCAGGTCTACAGCGGGATTCGGGATGAACTACATGACCTGCTGACTTCCTCCTCCAGAAAAACCGGCGCCCTCGAGTCGAAACCTGAAAGCAGACACCTGAACACCCTCGGGTTGTGGGGCGCATTTTCGTATAATCACCATAAGGAGCCCCCGAAGTAATATTGGTAATTCTTTAGGCCCCTATAGTAACCTTACTTCCACAGTCAGGTTGCGGATCGAAGGCTGCAAGTGGCACGGAGGGCTGCGCTCCTGGCATCCCAGAGAGCAAGGCTTGCTCCGAACTTTGGGGGTTGAATACTTGGAGGGGCAGGGGACTTAGTAAGTAGGTTATAAGGTAGGGTTATAATTGGGGTAACTCCATTTAGGGTACTTATAAGTCTACTTATAACCATACTTACTAAGTCCCCTGCCCCTCCAAGTAGAGTTCAGGGAGAAGCTCTTTGAATGCGGGATTGCGCGATGATGCTGCATTGCATCATCTGTTTGGGCTTATCCCCTACCTGGAGCCTAAAGAACTTCCCTTTAAGGGTGCATAAGAAAATCAGAAAAAGCATAGGTTCACTCTCAGGCAGTCCGTACAAATCCCTAAACTCCCTACACAGTGAGCCCCAAACCCTGAATCTCCCAGCGCTTAACCATAAATCCTGAACCCTAGGGGAGTTGGAAAGGCTGAAGAAGGTTTAAGGGTGTGGGTTTTACAGGTTTTGTTTGGGTTTAGGGCCACTTGCAGTTGACTTAGGATCCTGGCAATCATGATTCTACCCACAAAGAGCCCTTCATACTTAGGATGGGAATTGGGGTGTATTTCGAGTATATGACACTACAACCATGAAAAAAGGGACCCTAAGGATATAATACTGGTAGCCCCTTCGAATATTTGGGGTGCTACCGTCGGGTCCCGCACTCTCCGAACCTCCGAGGTGGTATGTTTCCTTCCAACCCCTTAAAGGGCCCTACCCTAACACCGGGTTCCACCTGGGAGGTTTAGGGCTTAGGGGTTTAGGGTTAGGGGTTTATGGTTTGGGGTTTAGGGGTTTAGGGTTTGGGGGTTTAGGGTTTGGGGTTTTAGGGTTTAGACTAAGGCTCCTAAGACGGCTTGGGGGCTCTCTCGTGGATGTTTTGGGCTTTGGGGGCTAAGGTTTGGGATCTCACTACGAGGGTCCAGGAGTATTAGGGTAGGTACGTATAGGGGGGATACTTACCTTTACCCATAATAGCAGTTCCTACTGCAGAATCCCTTTTTCGTAATATATAATTGGAACTTACTTTTCCTTTAAGGTGCACTGGCTCTTTCTCTGCTCCGCACGACAAAGCAGGAAATTACATGCCTCTTACTTTGAGGGTTGAGGCTTCCTTACTTAGGACTCTTTGGGAATGCGTCCTGTGACGAGGTCCGCCATGATCTGGCCCGTGAGAGGGCCTTGGGCCGTGGTCTGTAGGGAGCCAGCGAGCCGAATATACAGGTAGAGAGAGAGAGACATATGTGTACACATATATGTATATATATATATACATGTATGTACACAACCACATGAAAGTATGTACATATATAATACATACATACATACATACATACATACATACATACATACATACATACATACATACATACATACATACATACATACATACATACATACATACATACATACATACATATATATATATATATACATATATACATATATATATATATATATATATATATATATCAGTCTTTTTGTGTATTTATTTGCTAAGAAAGATATTGCATATTTGTTTTTGTTTACACATAGTTAGATGTATATGTACATATAAGCTATATGCACACAGTATATACGTGCGTGATATGCGCATTGAAACATAGGGTCCCCGTTTCTGCTTTAAGGCATATAATGGTCCCTGCGAGGTGTCGCATCTTCATGCTGCAAGCAGTGTCGGGTCAGGGGTTGTCAGGATCCAGAGAGCACCCAAAGACTGGGTAAAGGGCTCCCTGGGGATGCTGCTAGCAGGCCAGCTGCGAGAATGCATGCTTAGGCGCTTGCTGCTTTGGGCTTGGGGGTGAGGGCTTCAGGGCTTCGGGCTTAAGGAATTTTAGGGTTTGTGGCTTGGGGATTTTTATCATGAACTACGACATGAAGATCCGCAACAAGGTGTTTTTGAAGGAAGCCCCTTCAAGGTCAAGACCGACTGCGGCCGAACTGCCCCAGAGAATGCCCCAGCAGTTGTGGCCGCAAGCCAGGTAGACGTCCCTTGGGAGCGCTTGGAATGACACATCCAACTGTTGTTGGAGCAGAAAACTCAGAGATACGAGAGGTCTGACATGAGCTCTATTCCATCGATGATGGGTGCCCTTAGCCCACAGGCTGGCGATGAGGTAAGAAGGCCTGTGCCTTTTCAGGCGCTTGGGCAATCGTGATACAGGTTGCTTTGGTTCTGTTTGTTATTGCTATAACTTTCATAGTTACTACTATAACTACTATTATTAGTGCTATTCTCATTATTGCCGTGTCGAGCCGCTCATCCCAACTTGGCTTCCATGATAATATGTCTGTCAAACATTCGACTCTGACTTCGGAGCCAAGTCCTGGCTTGGACAAGGGCTTCCGCTGATACACGCCATCGGAGGCACATCACTTGGTCTGTGCAAGCATTGACAGTCATGGATCTCTTAAGTCGACTTCCAGGTTTTCGGGTAGGGCTAAGTTCTTCTACGATCTAACCCCTCTTCCACTTCATTCATGGCAAGGCTGCTCCAGCAATAACAATTGTCAATACTAGTTTAGGGGCACCTTATTATAATTATGGTATAATATACACCAAAAACCCTCCTATTCAAATGATTAATATATCCACGTGGATTCCTGAAAGCGCTAGAAAAAGCCACTGAATATGATGCCGATATACATACACACATATATATACATATATATATATATATATTATTATATACATATATCTGGCAGCTTCAAACAATGGGCAGCTCTGAACATTAAACCTTCCAGGCCCTCCGCATGATGCAACTTTCAATTTTCAACACAGTATGGGTGCGTCATCTGCTCTCGATTCCTCTTGCGATAAGACTCAAAGTTACCTGCCGCCATCATCAAGAATGGTTCCAGCTTCCAAAAGCTCTTAGGTCTCTCTGACGGCCCCTGACGAGATTGCCCCGGCATTGGAATATCGCACTGGCAATACAACAACAAGTTTGTAAACAGAAAGTAAACAGACATGCATGCGTTTGTGTGTATGTAACGAGTATAACAGCATAAATGTCATAAAGCTATACATAAGCATGCATAGTCTGATGTCTCTCTCTCTCTCTATATATATATGCTCGTCCACAGCAGCTACCGAACTCAGACGGGTCACCCCATGACATTGCCAATCATCGGCCTGTGCCGCGTGCAAGTTTCCTACGTGAGGACGTAGGCGGCTCAGGATCCGGGCTCCCGGAAGACACTCTGACCCTAAACACCCTATAGGCTCTGTACTATTATACAAGCCCTAAAAGACCCCAAGCCCTACCTACAGTGTCGGGCTTCGAAATGCGAGTGTCAGCTGGGGCTCGAGACTGCTTCCTTTGACTACGGACGTTTACGGGAGCTTTGGGACTCAGGATTCATGTTTGGGCTGCGGGAGTTTGGGTTCAGGGTTCCGTACAGAGTACGTAGACTTCATGTGCACAATCTTTCCAAACTCTCTTCGTACCCCCCAGATCTTTGTGCCTTCGTCTAAGTTCAGGCACCGATGTCGGGAATGATGATGATTATGATGCTGGCAATGGCGCGGCTCAGGTGATGATGGGGACAACGATGTAGAAATTCAATGACGGTGGGCATACTGATCACGATCATGCCCATGTCTGTGGTTGTGATTATCGTGGTAATAGTTGCTGCTGATATTGTGATATTGATGACGTTGATGTTGTTGTTGTTGTCGTCGTTGTTGTTGTTGTTGTTGTTGTTGTTGTTGTTGTTGTTGCTGCTGTTGTTATTGTCGTCCTCGTCGTCGTCGTGGTTGTTGTTGTTGTTGTTGTTGTTGTCGTTGCTGTTCCTGTTCCTGTTGCTGGTGTCGTCTTGTTGTTCTTGCTGCTCGGTATCGGCACCATGTTGGTGCTGGCGGCGGCGGTGGTGGCTATCGCCAACGCTCGTGGTTCACAGCTGTTGTGGTGCTTGTGGTGGTGGCGGTGTTGTTACTGGCGGTTTATATGATGCTTGCTTTAGCACTCTGCATGCCGTCACCCATCGAGATCATCCAGAGGAATCCGGAAACTGGATCGGATGAGCAGTTAAGTAACAAGAAAGAACCCCAAAGCTTGAGCCCAAACAACCGGAGTCCTCACCCTAAGTCCTGAACGCCGTAAGTGCTAACCCCAAAACCTAACCTTAAGCCGTTGTAATCCCGAAGCCCTGAACCCCCTCCTCGCATCTGGAGGGCAGGGGCGGATGCAAGCCGCCGACTCCTTCTGCAAACGCAGAGGGCTTCTCTTGTGGAGTTCAGGACATTGAAGGTTTCCGTGAGTTCTGAGATCTTTGTTGTTCTGGCTCCGGCAACTTACATAGTATCAGAGGGTTTCACCAGCATTTTGCAAGAGTTTGAAAGGTTCCCTGGGTTCAGTTGGGGGTCCAGGGTTGAGGGTGCTGGGGGTAGGATGTCGACTGCCGAGCTTAGAGTGCTTGCTTCTGGTGTAGGGTCTGGCCTGATGACCCAGGAGTCGAGTCTATAGCGTAAAAAAAGGGGCCTTAATAATTAGAATTGGGTTTTGGGGAAAATTATACTACTATCAGAAGACGGAAACCGCACAATAGTATAGACTGGTAATTATTTATTGTAGTCACCTCTATTAAATTTTGGGCTTTACCGGGTTTGGGGCCTGGCTTTGGCACGCAGGAGGGGCACTCAGGACTTGTGCTTTTGAGGGCGGCATCCTGACGGATTCGAAGGTACCGGAAAAACGCAACTGGTGAATCTCCAAAGCCCATTAATTGAGGAGAGTAGCTATATACCGTACACGCTTTAAACTATACGGAGGATCCTTCTATGCTTGAAGGTCTATTCCTGAGCTCAGCATTTTGTTGAGTCTCTATTGTGTAGCAGTAAGAACCACCTCCCTAGTCGTAGAGTCTATCCTAAACCCTGGATCCTAAACCTAAACCCAAAACCCTGAATCCTAAACCTAAACCCAAAACACCAAACCCAAAACCCTAAATCCTAAAAACCTAAACCCCAAACCCCAAAACCCGAAATTCCACAAGCCCTAAACCCAAAACCCAGCCGGTCCGGCTCAAGGCCCTCGATGATACTCGTCTTGGCCCTGTGAGGAGCCAACAATGACGGGTGCTTCAGAAGGGGATCTGGTCTTCCTCTTCCGTTACAAAGCCATACGGTGGATGATATAAATCCTGAAGTACCTTAAATTACCCTAGACTATGGGAAGTAGGGCATATTCATTATTATTATGGGTAAAATGCTGGATGTATATATCACCAACCGTATGTAGTGTAGGAATTCTCCGTACCAGGTTTGGACTCAGAAGTCAGAAGGGTTCCAAGTCGGTTAGATCTGAATTTGGACATCTTCCTGGTTGGTTCCCGGACCTCGCCACGAACCTCCGCGAGATGCAGTCGAGGTGACAGCGTGGTTATGCGTTTATGGTAGTCCTGTGACAACCCGCTGACGTGATGTGTAACAGTGTGGGGCGGGGTGTACGAATGCTAGAATTGGTGATCTGTTCTCGGTGCGGCAGTGGCATACCCCGAATACTTACTCCTCTGATGAATTCTGATGCTCGCTTGTCCCATGAGAAACCGTACAGTTGTTTCGTCAGCATCTTTCTCACCGAGCGGCTTTTCCTGTCTATCCTCCTCCTCCCTCCCCTTGTTACTCTGGCTCGGAGTGGCGAGGCCCGGTAAATACCCAGAGACGGCTGACGCTGCTTCTAATGCGATGACGACTAGGACTGCCACCGCCTTAGACAACTGCGAATTTTGGCCCTAGGGCTCCAAGGACTCATATATTGAGGCTCTAGGGCCCAAAGACCATACTCTATAAAGCTTTTGAGTTATTTTGATCCCCAGGAAAGTGTCGTCCCGAAGCCCGAAAGCGTCCCCCACCCCTGCCTCAGGGAGTCTGTGGCAGCCTTCACCTGGGAGGCTCGACGAGCCGCTCGTTGAGGATGCTGATGTCTATGTGTAGCGTTTTAAGGTTTACGATTTGCGGGGCTTTCAGTTTTTAAGGCTCAGGAACACCCAGAATGTGGAACGGCAGCCTGGACTGGAGAATTCACATCAATCGTTTGAGCTGTGGGACCCTTTGTTACGGCAGTTTCCCCATCGCAGGATAGTGAAGAAGACGACATGCCGTGGACCCCAGGCCCTGCCGCCTCAAGCGGACAGATCCTTGCGACAGGCCCGATCAAACGTGATCCTCTGCAGCCCCAGCTGCTGGAAGCAAGGCTGGGCATCAGATGCCAAGTAGCCAAAACATGCCATAGCCAAAACTTTTCAGAAGCCGAAGAACTGAACCTACACCGTCATACCAAAACCCCGGCCCGGGTCAATCCAGATTGTCAGGAAAGACAAGAGAGCCACACCTGTCAGGGGCTGTGAGAAAACCATGAAAACAGCAATATGATTAGCAAGCACAGAGGAATTCGGTCGTAGCGACACCAGCAACAGTACGCCTAGCTCGCACAGAAACTCGACAATCATAAGGAGACTCGTAGCAATCCCGCTAAGGCTAACTACCAACCAGGTGACAGAAATCGCCGAACTCAAAACCCTGAACCTTAAGAACCTTGAAGACTCTCAGATCCGGACACGGACGGGGTTGGGCTTCACATCCTCAGGCGTTCAAGGCATGGGCAATTTCAGGTTTCAACGCTCTTCAGGGCTCAGGGATTTAGGGCCATCCCCACACCATGTCATACCTAAAGCTCCTGTCCGTCTTCGGAGACCCGATGGCTGTCGAAACACAATCTAAGGCAGTCTAAGGAACTTTCCCCCCGTCTCGGCAGTAAACCTATGGTTTTGGGCTTCACGGTTTGGGGCGTTTCGGCCGCAGGGTCTAAGGCTATGGGTTCATGCCATAATCCCTATGATTAGAACCCTGAAGCCCTAAACCCCAAGCCCTGGAACGCCAAAGCCCCAAACACTGGAAACCCAATCCCTAAAACCCTAAACCATAAAACCCTAAACCCTAAGCCCTGAAAACTCAAAGTCCAACTCACAAGCCCAAGTCGTTCCTCCGGTGGAAGCTTGGCGATATCCGGCTCCTTGAGGTACCGGGAGCCTACCGGCGAGAGAGCTGAAACGGTTTAGGTTTTAGGGGTTTAGGGGTTCAGGATTTAGGGTTTAGGGTGGAATGACTGACACAAAGGATGCGAGGGATGCCGGTTAAATGTAACCAAGTTTAAGTGCTTCTCCGAACTGTAGCCGCAGAGGCGTGCATATGTATGCGTCGGCAGCTCGAACCTGCACCACACATCGCAAGCCCGAAACAGGAACCCAACACCATACTACTCAAGAATTTGACCTTCCTGAACCCCACGCCCAAATCCCATTTTACAGGTCGCCGGGCCTCCTAATCCGCAAACGTACACGGTTCCGTCTATGCGGGGGTTGACCTGACATGCACCCGCAGAGCGTAAC
Source organism: Symbiodinium sp. CCMP2592 (assembly GCA_905221615.1). NCBI lineage: Eukaryota > Dinophyceae > Suessiales > Symbiodiniaceae > Symbiodinium > Symbiodinium sp. CCMP2592. The sequence continues at coordinate 143,866 of CAJNDT010000651.1, read as the reverse complement.
ACTCCTAAAAGAAGGAATACAAATTCAATTATCTACGGGGCACCTGATGATGATTTAAGGTAGATTACTGCATAAAGGGCAATTGGTTCGCAGGGCTTTGGGGTATGATTTATTGTAACTGTTACAATAAATCCTACCAAAGATGGTGACCAGAATTGAACTCTAAGGACGAATGACTAATATTGATAACAAAATTAATCAGGCCTTCGGATAGCACACCACGGGGCATGATTTCACATCGACACGGTTTTGGGCAGCCCCTGGCCCAGACTTAAGAGAAATTTACAAAAGCATCGAAGCCCCCGAGCCCTGAGATGGGCCTCTTTCAATGCGAAATCCACGGCCTAAGCTCAAACTCCAAGAGCCCTAAGTTCTAAGTTCTTGCCATCGCAACTTGTGCGGCTGAGCCCTAAACCCTGCTCCTTCGGCGGATAGGGGTAGGGGTAGGGCTGGGGAGCAGGATTAGAAGTGTGAGTCGTCGTAATGGTAGTGAGTCGGAGCAGTAGTAGTAGTCGTCGTCGTCGTCGTAGTAGCAGTAGCAGTAGCAGTAGCAGTAGCAGTAGCAGTAGCAGTAGCAGTAGCAGTAGCAGTAGCAGTAGCAGTAGCAGTAGCAGTAGCAGTAGCAGTAGCAGTAGCAGTAGCGGTAGCAGTAGCAGTAGTAGTAGTAGTAGTAGTAGTAGTAGTAGTAGTAGTAGTAGTAGTAGTAGTAGTAGTAGTAGTAGTAGTAGTAGCAGTAGCAGTAGCAGTAGCAGTGACAGTAGCAGCCAGGAGCAGTAGCAGTAGTAGCAGCAGTAGTCGTAGCAGTCGTAGCAGTCGTAGTCGTAGTAGTAGTAGTAGTAGTAGTCGACGGCGACGATGCCCCACGACTGATAGCTTATTCCTCGCCACCTTCTGCTTATTTAGCCCTTTCTCATTATTCTCGTTCACTTCTTGCTACCCGCCACTTGGTACTGCCTAAACGGGCCTAAACCCTCCCTAGAAGCTCAAACTCCTCGGAACCGGCCTCTAGGTGGCAACCGAAGTCGTCCTCCTCGCAGCCACGTGCCCGAACGTACTTTCGGGGATGGAGGGTTTTAGAGTTTAGGGGGCGATGCTTTCAGAGAGTTTGGATCAAAGGTGTGTATGTGTGTGAGTGCGGAGATTTGGGAGTTTCCGAAGATAGGGGACCCAAATGTAGTACCCTAAATAGTAGGATTCTTATCATCAGGACCTCAAAGTAAGGTACCCCTAAATTTCGGAAACTCCCATTTTTGAGGGTTGAAGATTCGGAGTCAGGCCTGAACACAGACTTGGGCCTTGAAACAGGGGCAACCGGCCTTCAGGTTTGGGGTTTATGGGAGACCAACGTCGGAAACGCAGCTTTCCAAAGCACACAGCACGAATACTAAAGCGCAGCCCAGCTCGCCTGACAGAAGAGGGCACATGGAGGCTCTACCGGCCTGGCACAAGCTCATGCTCACCAACGAAGTTCACCTAGGGTAGCTTAATGTATGGGCCTTAATAATTAGAGTAGGGTGTCGGGCTCCTTTAAACTTTAAAGTTTAAGTACTGTAAGGAACCCTAAGACTAATATTGGTAATTATTTAGGGCCCTATGCTACATAGGGATGAACGCCGTTTTGACCAAACCCTCCATCTTGCTGGAACTGGACATGAGCTTAGGCTTCGGTGTTCTGAAGGCGACTCCCTGAAACATCACAACGTATCCCGTATGCAGAAAAGGCAACCATGACTTTGGCCTTTTGAAGCCACGGTTTTGCATGTCTTAGTAAAGTGTGAGAACACGTTGTGAATGCTGTGTGTGTTCTTCGTGTGAAGAGCTTCTCATCTTCATGAGCAGTTTCACTGCCTTGCTGTCTTCTTACTAGCTGGCGGCTCGAACCAGTCGAACATCACCATTTTATCATCATTTCGCATATTTGGTTATGCCCAGTGCTGGTATCCGGGATTCGGGTTTGACGTAGGGGCCTGCAGCTTCAGACACCTGATAGCTCGAAAGCAGAAGAACACAAGTTTCCACTTCAGTGGGTTTAGGCCTTCAATGGTCGTGAACGCGTTCTTCCATCTGGGAGTTTCCGAAAAGAGGGGACCCTACTATGGTGCCCTAAATAGTAGGATCCTTACTAAATGGGTAGTTGTCAAAATTATGGTCCCTTTTTGGGTGCCCTAAATATTAGGTGCCGTACTATAATAATGATCCAAAGCGGGACCATAATTTTGACAACCACCCATATATAAGGACCCCTAATTTTCGGAAACTCCCATCTGCTAGCCAGCCTCGGCATCCGAAAGAGGAGTGATGAGCTGAGAACGCCTTCCATGGGCACTTTGACCTGGCATGATACCCCAAGGGTCCAAAGGACCCAATAATTGGGTACTCGGTTTTAGGATAGTTGTTATGTAGGTTAAGATTTCGGAGAGTATATGATTATTAGGTACTTGGACCCTTGGGGATAGGGCAATCATCGAACAGGTTGGGGTTAAGTGTAGCAGAAGCATAGGCGCAATAGGAGACTATACTATGACTAAAAGCGACTCAAACTCAGATTCGGTTTCTCCATTCCGGACCTCTGTGACCTGAAACTAAGATCTCGGGGAGTTGCAGGAACACGTAATATGTACTAGACTGAAAAATATAGAGTATGCCTTGTATTTCATACTGGCTCGTTTAAGGAACAAGCCCTAAAACATTCATTCACCAATCTGTCTATTCAATTCCTTCTGAGAGGCACTCTGCCAATAGCAACCCTGCATTTTCAACCTCGGTCTGAAAGCTAAACAAAAGCAACATCCAAAAGACCCCAAAACCCTAAACCGGAAAACCACCAGAAGATCCCAAAACCCAAAACAAGAAATCCACCAAAAACCTCTAAATGCCTCTAAAGCCCTGAGCCCCTGCGACCTCGGGAAGCCATTTTTCCAAGAGGACGGACCAGGGGCCCATGGCGACCACGAGGATGTCGCAAGGAACCACCTGATCTTCAGCGTTCTTTGCTTTCTGACCGTCATAAACACATTGCTGGAGTGACCATGACATACTGTAGTAGAATACGCTTTGACATAATGTACTACACTAGAATATGGAAATGACTTTCTGTGTCGAGTATACGCTCTTTGAAGGTGGATCATGCGTCAGCTGTTTTTCCAAACCTTCTGTTGTGGGGGGGGTTTCGGCTGGATCGTTTTGTATCTATTTGCTTATCTTTTGCCCATAGCTTTCCTCGGGCAGCCTTAGGGGAGGCGCAAGGGTTCTGCCTAAACCCAAACCCTAAACGCTAAAGGCTCTGGGGGCGTCTTGTAATTTGGGAGTTTAGAAAATAGGGGACCCTAACATGGTACCCTAAAATAGTAGGATCCTTATTTTAAGGTTGGCGGACACAAGGTCATAGGCGACAAAGGTGAGACAGAAAGAACAGACAGGTTCTGTTTCAATCACTGGAAATTGGCGATGATCGTGTCTAACGCGCTACAGGTGGCATCAACAGAGGATAGCCACTCACGGAAAGTAGTTTCAGAAAAATCTTTAACAGACGAGCAACCGGACTTCAAGTTACGCGGGTCCGAAGAGAAGTTGATGTATTTGTGACAGCAAAAACAACGAAAATCCATGGTCCAGTCAGGCTTGACCACATGGGATCTCCGAGAATTACCCAGAAGCTGATCATTATAAAAGTCAAGAATGGATTGCCTAAGCACCCCATAGCGTCTTTTTGGCAGCAAGAAACCTCAGGCCAGGCTGAGCGAGAAAATAAGGATCCCAAAATGCAGTACCCTTATTTTCGGAAACTCCCATTTGGTGAAAGGGCTCAAGGCTTTGAGCATGCAGGGTTCTGCGGTTTGGAGCTCGAGGGTCTTAGGGGTTCAAGGTTTAGGGCTCTAGGGCTTTAGAGCTTTACCGTTTTGGGGTTACAGTAGAAGCCCAAAAGTTGGAAACCAATAGCCTCAATCTTTAAGAGTCATGTAAAGGGAATCCCAGCACTATTTGTCCTTAATCTCGTTTCCAACTTTTTGGGGTTTACTTTAAGGGGCTTTGCGCCATTTTCAGGCTTTAGCCCTATGCCGGGTTGAAAGGCTTTTGGGCCTCGCTGCAGGCTGCTGGTGTATGGAAGGGTTTGGGGCTTAATGTAGGAGCCTGATTAAGAAGCCCTGGGCCTAGAACCCCAAAACAGTTAGTAGGATTCATATAAGGAACCCTGATTTAGGAACCCTGATAAGTGGCCCAAGGCTTCTTAATCAGGTTCCTACATTAGGGTTTATAGTCCACCCCCCAAAGCTGCTCTGATCACATGAGGCAGCATTTGGGAGCCCTCACACCCTGAAACTCTTTCCTTCCTCCCGGAACCGGAGCTGCAGAACCCAGAGAGCCCATATCCCTTAGTTCAAACATACCACAACTTACAGTCTTGTTGTTTGTCAGGCTCCTTTTATGGCTGAAGAACTATTCAAAATTGTAATCTAAACTCTTCAGGGCTCCTAAATCCTTGTCATGACTTAAACTCTGCAGAAACCTGACACCTTGAACGCTTAAAGGAAGGCTACAGGAACCTTAGAGAAACTCTTCACGGATCCCATGCAGAGGAACCCTTTTAGGCTGAGTTGGGCGACCTCGCCATTCACCAGCACACCCTTCACCTGCAGACTTCGTGCCCGATCGGCTTTGGGGTGTAGGGCTTCGGGTTAAAGGGTTTACGCTTTCGGGTTTAAGGTTGAGGGTTTCGGGTTCAAGGTTTAGGGTTGAGGGTTGGGGATGGATGGAGCCTGGGTTGAGAGCTAAGGGTTGCTTTTCAGGCTAGACCTTGCTCTTGCCCATTCTTTACTTGGTGCACTTCAGGAGTGGGAGCATTGAGAGGCTCGTTGCGGCTCATGCGATTTAGGATATACTGCTCAAAAAGAAGACTATTCTCTAGAGGTGCTTTTCATTAGTGCTGAGACACAGGGCTGAGGTTCAAGTATATGCGATATTTTCGCAGTAGGCTCCGGGTTGGAACCTAGGACACGGAAGGGCAACGAAATCCTGGGTTCTTGTTAAATCACCATCATAAAGAAACGAGATTCTTTGCCATAAATCCCTGCTATGATAATTAAACTCTTCAGCAAGAGCCCAGCCAGAAACACGATACACGACCAAAGCCGCAACAGCAGCAGCAAGAAAAACGACGACCGAGGAGCTCCATGAAAGAACAAGAGCAGTCGGGTTTAGGGTTTAGGGCTTTGGGTGTAGGATTTAGGGTCTAGTTTAGATGTATTCGGCTTGGGAATAGTGCTCTCAACAGTAATAATGCCAACTCTCGGGCTCCTCAGGCATCTGCCCAGGACACTGTGAATTTCTGGGGCTCTCTTACCTAGACAGGCTTTCTGTACCTTAACGCTATAAACTTAAAAAACTTTAGGGCCCTACAACCTAAAACCCCAAAGCCCGGGCCCTAAACTAAAGCACTTTTCTCCTGAAGCCCAAAAGCCCTAAACTCGAAGACCCCTAAGTCCCTTGACTCCTAAACTCCTAAATCCCAGAATCGATAAGCGAAACCACGTCGCTAGTCTGAGGCAGCAGCCACAACGACATGCGGAAGGGGCCTCAATAAGTAAAAGATGGTTTTGGGGCATGTTCTACCATACTTATAATAAGGAACCCCAAAACAGTATTGGAAACCATAAAGGCCGCGATCGTACTCTCGAAGTTTAAGGCCATCAAGCCCCTCGACCAGCCAATTCAGAAGTCTTGAGCTTAGGAGCCCCAACACACAAATCCTGAAACCCCCACAGCCTAAACTCCGAAGTTTAAAAAAAAAACCCTGAAGCCCGAAGCCTATCTCAAAATCCTCAGCCCGAAACCCCAAACCCCCAAACCTAAAACTCTCAAGCCCAAACCCTAAACGCTAGGCACAGGATGAGAACGGCCTGGTCTCCTTCTCTTTGCAGTCCCTCGACCTCAGTGGTCTCCGCAGTAAGAGCTCTGGGGGTCAGGAGTTCAGGGCTTAAGGGTCCGGTTGATTTTTTGGTATTAGGGGTTTAGGGTTCCTTTAAAGGGATCTATAAGGAATCCTTAAGGGCTCCTTTAAGGGATCTATAGTAGGGTTTAATGGAATTTCGGGTCTAGCGCTTAAGGCTTTCGGGTTTAAGGCTTAGGGTTGAAGGGTTTCAGGGCTTATGGTTCAGGGGACCTTTCAGGAGTTTAATTAAGGGGTTTGGGGCTTACCGATTAGGGCAGGAGCTCAGTCTTTTGAAACTCGAAGCATGAAGTGAGACAGCCGCCGATCTTAGGGTTAGGGTTTTGGGGTTTTTGATGTTTGGGGGCTTTAGGGTGTGCGGTTCTAGGTTTGGGGTTTGAGGTTTTAGGCCCTTTTAGGCTTCGGGCTCAGAGTCAACAACTTTCTTGAGCTCATCTACTTTCTGAGCTCCTTTCGGGTCCTACTTGGAGGATCAGGGGACTTAGTAGGTATGGTTACAAGTAAATACCTTCAGTGGGATGATAAGTAATTATAAGTATAGTTACCCTCAGAATAACCGTAATTACTAAGTCCCCTGATCCTTGAAGCAACCCTAACGCCCCTTTTATAGAACCCTTCTAGATCCCAAGTTATGTATTGTTATAGTATAATATACTCCCAAACCTCAGTCTAGTCACTAAGGCCCCTACACTATAGTACCCTTATAGACCCCTTATAGTAACCCTTATACTTAAAGGATCATGGGACTTAGTAACTAGGGTTATAATTCGGGTAACTATACTTATATGTACTTATAACCCCGATTAAGGTACTTATCATTACTAAGTCCCATGATCCTCCAAGTAGACCCCTTGAAGTCAGGGTCCTCGTACACGCTGGGCTTGAGGCTGGGAGTCGGACTGCACCCAGGCGCAAGGAGGCCCCATTGGCCACGGCTGCATCCATCATCTTCGTGGTGACTTCCGCAGGATTCACCTGCTTTCACGGTTTAGGGTTTAGGGGTTTAGGGTTCAAGGGTTTAGGGTTTTTGACTTCTTCACGGATTTTGGGGTTATAGTTTAGGCTTTAGACTTTTGCAGGGGTACCTGCGTGTTCACTCGGGACTTGGGTGGCGTTTCGGCCACTCGAGGCACTGGAGGCGGCTTCCGAGGACCGCCAAGCTCAAATGAAAAGGCCACGTTCGCACAGCCGCCTGCTGGGATGCGACTGTTTCGTGCCTTGAGTGTAGAGTGTAGAGTCAGTGTAGAGTTTGGGGGAATCCAGCCAGTCCATGTCAAGAGTCAAGATGAACACAAAATAGGTACAAACTTAGCAAGTACACTGTATCCCAGAGTTTGACAGTGCTCAGAAACCTTACAGTATAATTATAGCGGCCAATCTTGCAGCTGCACCTCTTTTCAAGCCTTTGCACACGAAGCTGCTGAGTAGGGCGGTTCCCGTGAGACGTGTAGCAGCTGTATCAGGTCACCACCGCTGCGTCGCGCATCACTCTTCCCTGGCTGCTAGGGTTGTTTACCAAGTGTCTGCCCTCGTCGTCAGAATCATCCGGACTAGAACCATGGCGTGCTTCGAACTCCACGAGAGGTTGCCTGGCAGGAAATTCCACCATCTCCACAGAACACGAAGTGTAGTCAGCCCGGTCTCCTGCATCCATAAGCCCAGAGCATCTTGGCATGACCACGACCGACGGTCGTCATTCACGAACTCTGGGGATGCCCCTGGCTTCTTGAAGGTGTGAAAGCCAGAAAACAAGTTCCAAACCATGACGGTTCCATCAGCCTCCCGTGGCATCCAAATACCTGGAGCTGCGTGCTTCGATTTAGGATGGTAGTTTATAAGGTTTAGTGTTTGAGGTGTGGGCTATTTGTCGAAAGCTTCGCAGGAGATGCTGTGTCTTCCGGTGCATCCTTTCAGCCCGAGAGCCTTCAATCCTATATAAAACGCCCCAGGTGGCCTCAGGTGGCTGTCGAAGCCACCGGCTCAAGAAAATGCTGTGCAAATCTTTACTACGGCTTGGTTTCTTTGTCTCGCCAACCGGGTTTTTGAAGGCGCTACTCCTCTTGCAGATGCAGTCGGACCCATTCGTCGTATTATCACATCCTGCTAGTAGTTTGTAGTAGCTGTTTTTTTTTTGCTGGGCTTTTGGCCACCTATCTGTCCTGGTGACCTATACCCTGAACTCTAAGCCCAAAACCTTAACTACAAAAAAAAACTTGACAATACCATTCCTCAGCGTTCCTCCTAGTACTTATACTATAATATACCTACCCAAGCCCTATTCTAATTTTTGCCCCTGCCGACCAGGCCTCCTGTGCTACACCCTAACCCTCAAACTTAGGCCCTAAACTCTAAATCCTCCAACGTCGCCATGGTTCCAAAGACTTGGTATGGACTCCCGGCATCGAAGTGCACCAGTCTCCACCTGCTCATGCACGCATGCATACAGCATGCATACATACGTCCATACATCCATGCATCCAGGCATGCATGCATACATAAAAACCTAAATACCTGGAAGTATGTTTCCTTTCTTTCATATGTATTGGCATTGGCGTCTCTGGGTGTGTACCCAGGGACGAACACCTCACGACGGTCGTAAGTACAGGATCAAGCTGCCCTCCCACCCTGCACCTGCAGCGGCGTCCGAGATTCCAGACGATGGACCTAAGCTTAAGGGGTCTGACCGGAGTGGACAGAGTCTACTTAGTGAAGCGAACCGTAGCTGTAACCCCTACACCATAAAACCCTAAAGCCCCGTAATCCTAAAACCCTTCTATGGGCTTCCATTGAAAAGATCAGCCGAGTCTTGCGGGAAGTAAGGCCGCCAGTCCGAAACAGTTTTATTGTCACTTAGCAATTATCGAAAAAGCTTTAAGGGTCGAGAGTTTTAGGCTTTAGGGATGTAGGTTTAAGATTTTAGGGTTTGGGGGCTTCGGGTTTTGGGGTTTAGGGATTTAGGGTTTTAGGGTTCAGGGTTTGCAGGCAGTAAGGCTTGGTGTCGAGTGCCTGAAGTTGCAAACTTTAAATGAGGCCCGAAATCCTACTCTCTCAACTCCTAAGCCCATGCAAACCTCTGAACACACTGTTTGTCCCACGCTCTCGATGGAGTTCTGGGGTCCTCACCCGCTCCCGACCAAGGTTCAATGCCTCGGAGAAGGCCAGGCGGCACTCCTTCGCCGGAGGCAAGGAAAGCGGAGTGGCTTTTCAAGCATGCTGGACCCAAAACCTTCAAACCTTCACCCCAAACGAGGAACCCTAAACCTATAAGAAAAACTGAAACCCTAAACCTTGCTTCAAGCTTTCAGATTCCTCCTCCCACACAACAAGCCTGCAGGCCGGAAGACTCTGGTCTTTGCTCTGCCACCTTCCCAAATCGAAATGCGGAGCTGGATCTTGGCCAGCATTCACACATGTTCGGTCTTAGGAGTCTTGAGGTTCATGATATTATATTATATATTGTATAATATATATATATATAAGGTTTATGGAAGGTCAAAGCAAAAGGATCCGGGGAGGTCGGTAGAGTAGTACCTTCATCCCACCCTCCGAGGGCCAGCAAAAGCTCGAGTTTGTCCCTGAGCCCGTGTACTTGAGATATCATACCGTGCGTACCGGATTGTCGACCGCTAAAACCTGGAGTACGAGGACTCCCTTAAAGCCTCAAAGTCTTGAACCAGTAACATCCAGAACTCTTCCCCCTAGACCCCAAACCCTTAAACCCTAAATCCCAAACCCTAAACCCTAAAGCCCTAAACCCTAAACCCCTAAACCCTAAAGCCCTAAACCCCTAAACCCTAAACCCTTAAACCCTAAATCCCAAACCCTTCGCCCCGATTGGAATCCCAAGAACCCCTGACCATCCTAGACCCTAATCCCTCTAGAGTACTCAGGAGCCTGCCCTCCAGGGTTCCTTACTATGGCTTCCCAATATAATCTCTGAAGAAAGGTCGGTTTTGTTATAGGATCCTTAAGGGAGGGTGGTTCAAGGGGGGAGGGTATAAGGAATCCTTAGGGGACTGTAAGGGGACCTTAGGGAGTACTAGGGAGAATTAGGGATCACTAGGCTATATACCCCCCTTGGACCCCCCTCCCTTAAGGATACTACAATTTTGTGGGGTTAAGGTAAACCCTCAACCGCCCTGTCTGTACCCATGAGCTCCGGCATCTGTCGGCTCTCACAAACCAGCACTCGCCTCCGGACAGGGGCACAGGAGCACATGGTTTCAGGGTTGAGGGTTTTGGGTCTGGGGTTCAAGGTTTGGGGTTTAGGGTGCGTGGTTTGGGCTTCGGATCTTGTCGCTTGGGGTTGAGCCTGCGGGCCGCATTCATCAGAATAGGGTTTCCGGCACTATAGTTGTAAGAAGGAGCCCTCCTGCATAGTACAACGACTTATTCAAATTTCTGCTCAGGCGTTGGCATTACACGTTGTAGGGTTTAGGTCGAGGGTTTTTGGTTGCAGTGGCAGGCTTTTACGGTTGAGGGTTTTATGACTGAAAGTGTAGGGTTGAAGTTGCTTAGGTTTGGGTTTTTAGGGGTTTGGATTTCGGGGTATAGGGCTGAATTTCACAGACTTCAGGGTTGATGGCCTCGAGGCCTTTGATCCTCTATTTGTCTGGTTGTCGAAATTATGGTCCCGTTTTGGGTACCCTAAATATTTGGTGCCGTACTATAATAGGGGCCCAACAAGGACCATAATTTTGATAACTACCCTTTTGTGGTTGGGGTTGGCGTCTAAGGTTAACGGTTTACCTGCTTAGCTCCTTCATGTAGCAAGGTTCGGGGTTCATGGCCGAACTTGCTTGAACCATCCTCCTAGTGTAGCCCAGATCTGTCTTTGTCCGAATCCTTCCTCCGTTTTCCGGCTACGTCTGTGCGCTTAAAAGGTTTATGATTCAAGGTTACGGGGGACTGGGAGTGCGGTACTGTTTTGGGGAGCTAAAAGGGGCCCAAATTTGGAGAACTACCCGCGTGTTGACTCGGACTAGGCATTTCCTACAGGTTAGCTCAGTTTGGCTTGCAGGAAGGACTCGGGGCATATGGGGTTATGGTTGGATCCTTCAGGCGTCGCTGCCGCTCTGATTGCAAGAAACCCCTCGACGGTTCTCCCCTCAGATTTCTAAAGGAGCCCCTCTAGACTCTAGAACAGTGCCCTAAACCCCAAGGGTTTAAGGTTTAAGGTTTCGGGTTTAGTGTATCACTTCAAAACCTCTTAGGAGAACCTCTTAGGGCCATAGCAAACTCAGAAACCCACCGCTCTAAGAGCCCCGCCTCCTGAAATATCCAAGCCCGACAGGCTCGGAGCTTTGGGGTATGCAGTTAGAGCGGTTTAGGGTTTAGGGTCTAGGGTCTAGGGTTTAGGGTTTAGGGCCGTAGTTAGACTAAGGAACCCTAGGGAAGTGTACTGGTAACTCTGCAAGCTTTCGATTCTTTATTGGACACCCTGCTTTCAACGCAGAAACCGCCGGCACCTAAACACGAATTCCTGCAAGCTCCTCAACCGCATGTCCCCAATCTTAGGGCTCCCCCTGTTGAAGGGTTAGGGCAGTAGACAAAACCCCAAAAAGCCAATGTCACTGCCGACCAGGGCCTGAAAAGTGGCTTCTGGTTTGAGGGTCAAGTTTAGGGTTTAGGGGCTGAGGGGTTTAGGGTTCAGGGTTTAGGGTTCATGGTTCAGGGGTTTAGGGCCGTTTAGGTTTTAGGCCCCGGCAAAAACCCTCCCTCGAGGCCTTCCCTTCTTCAGGGACTCTCGGCAGTGCTCACCTAGTGGGGGATCCCTAAACCCTGAAACATAAACATTAAACTGTGGGATCGACGGGGAGTTTGGGGGTCTCCTAGAAGTTAAGCTGTGCCCAAAGGGTCTTGGGGCCCATTATACTATCAGTATAAGAAGGAGCCCCAAAATAGTATCGCTTATTATTTAGGCGCCCATAGTACTAATATTGTTATTGATGGGCGGTGATGATTGCATGTAGGATTTGTGGAGTTAGGCTTCAAGTTCCGGGATGCAGACCCTTTCCCTTTCCCTGCTTCTGGGAGACGTTGCTTCAAAGTTTCGTCGGTTTGGGTGTAAAATGCTAACTAGTGACAGACCCCTAAAGCCTTTAGGAACTGTCACACTGCCGTAATATAGGGGCCCTAATAATTAGACGTCTTCAGGCATTCGGGAAAGATGCTGAGCGAAGGCTTCAGTCAGCGCATTTCTGGGTTTGGGATGAGATGTTGGGCCCCGAGCTACATGGAGGATCATGGGACTTAGTGAGTATGGTTATAAGTCATTACCTTGATTGGGGTTACAAGTAATATAAGTATAGTTACCTCAATAATAACCTAAGTTTCTACGTCCCATGATTCTCCAACTTACCTTTGGTTCGTAGGGAATGGAAGAACGGTCGTAATAGTAGTTATAATTGCACCCCACCCATCCATTCCCTACTAACCAAAGGTAAGCCCAGTAGAATCTGGTGCTGGCGCTTCAGCATCGAGCAGCCTTTGGATTGTTGGCTTTAGCGGGTCGGGTTCCCTGAGGCCTAGCCCAGGCCCAAAATAAGTCGACCGGTCACTGCATAGCCCGCCACATTATTTATGTTAATTTTGCTTATTCGTCTTCTTATTATTGCTATTGTTGTTAATGTTGTTGTGATTACTGCCTTAAAAACAAATACAACTACTAGTATTATCATCATTAGTATTCATGATCTTCTTCTTGTTAGTTATTCTCCAGGCAGCCAGGCAGCCCAGTCGCCAAGCAAGTGCTTTGGAGTAGCCTCGATCTCTTCATGCCACATCACCCCTAAGCCCTCAGCACTTACCTTCAGCCTTAAAGTCGCCCAACCAAGCCCGCTTAGGGTTTTAGATTTGGGGGTTTGGGGGTAGTTTGTTTACTATACTGAACTTAGAACCCTAGCAAATATTATAATTTTAGCTGTTTCTCAGGGACTATAACAACCAACAAGTACTTCCAAGTACCCCTAAGTTTAGGGGTTTCGGGGTTTAGGTTGAAGATTCCTGTCGTAATCATTCTTATCATTTCGGTGCTGTCCGTGATAGTTACTACAATGACGGTCAATGAGCGTTTCGACTATATCGGCGGCAGCTACTCGCATTCCTCGTCGCAGTCTCTTGGCCTCAACTACTGTTCTTCCTGAGTTTCTTTGCTGTTCTTGTCAAAGAGACTCAACCCAAAACCCAAAGAAGTACCTAAAGCCCTAAGCAGTGCCCTAAACCGCCCTAAACCCCTTACAGACCTCGGTTCTACCACCTGCCACCATGCCACCAGAAAGCTCACGAGTCCGGGTTCAGGGTGTAGGGGGTATAAATCTAAAGCTCAGGGCTCTAAAGTTCCTGAAAAGTGTGTCAAGAGTTTCCTTCGTGCACCTGAGCCCGAACCACCCCCAAATTCGAAGGAACTGGATCGGCCCTGCCTGAAGTAAGGCTTGTTCTTTCGCAATAGCAACTTCGGAAGGAACTGTAGCAAGCTCCTGAAAGACACCTCTTGTCAAAAAAAACCGTCGGAGTGCTATGTCAGATTCCCTATATGGGCCCATCGTCAGGTACCCTGTGTTCAGAAGACACCGACTTCACAGAGAGGCCAATGCCCACAAGACCCCTCACTTGCCGGATACACCTGAGAAGCTCTAGAGGGATCCCTAATATGATTAAGGAAGATCTTTTCTTTATGGGATCTACGAAATGAATCCGAATTGAAGCTCATATGAAGCCCTTGACAGGTTTGCAGTGCTGGGCTCTTTGAGTTCGTCTACACCATGGCAAAGGAACCCACGTCCGCGGCAACGAGGACGTCGTGATCCGGAAGTGTCAGTGCAAGAGGAGGAACCTATCGTCCCGTGACTGGCTTGCTTTTGTAACAGGGTTGCGGTCTGACATGGGAGCCAGCCTGGGGCCTAGGATTCCTTTTAAGCCTAAACCCTACAACTTTTAGGGTTTAGGCTAGAGTTTAGGGTTCGGGGTTTGGGCTTTGGAGTTCTCCGGTGTTAGGGCTTTCGGTCTACGGCTTGATACTGCTGATGGACAAAATCCTGCATGACCCTAAGGACTCTAAACTATGGGAACTATGGTATGTTCCTTATAATGGGTAATGCAGGATTTTGTCCATCAGCAGTATCAAAGCCCACGGAAGACCGACTCATGCATCCAGCACCCATCCCCATCCAAAGGTCTGAAGGAGTGTTACAGGGAGACTTTGACGGTGCGGAGTTGCCTCATCTATATATATGCACTAGTATTCGTATTATTGCTATGATTAGTATTGCTATTTCTATTCATAATCTTGAACCAAGTAAAGGTTCTATTAAGGGTTCGTTCTATCTCCAGACTCTAGCAGCCCGCAAGCGCTGCACGTCGGGTCGGCCAAGAGCTCCGGGGTGCAAGGCTGTTGCTTATTTGGGAGGTTTAAGGGTTAAGGGCTCTTGGGGTTTAGGGTACGGTTGATGTTTTCTAGCGCTTCGGGCTTACATAAGGGTGAAGTTCTCCTCCGAAGACGTTAGAGCACAAGGTGTAAGGCTATACTATATTGACTCTATTTGGGCTGCTACACTGTGCCCTACTATATGCTGATGATGTTCAATCGCTGACGACGTTGCCCGCCTTCTCTGCACGATGGCGAGTTGACATGACGACAGCAGAGGGCATTGGGTCCTTGCGGCCAGCTAAGCAAATCAAGAGTGCAAAATACTGAGGTTTACGCCACTGAACCCAACACTTCCCAAATACAGTACAGTATGACATGATGAACAAGACGAATAAAGCTAAACCCCAAGTACCAAGCTTGCGGGTCAAGTCGCGGAGCTTTTTCGAAACACGAAATCACCAAAAGCTCCACGTAGTAAATTACCAAATCTTCAACACCGACATCGAACAAAGATAGTGGTCGTCATAATAGCGATCGCGCTGTTGGTGGGAATAATGCGCATGGTAACAATGCGAAACGGTGACACCCTGAATGCACAGAGGCTTATAAACTAGCTAACGTTAGCCAGAGAACTGCCAAGACGGTTCAGCTGGCTAACCGGCTAACCTGTTGTCCTAAACCCTACACCCTTAAGCACCTCAGCCCTAGACCGTTGCGGTACCCAATCCCTCGAACCCTACACCACCAGTGCTGCCTAAACCCTAAGCACCTTACATCATGAATCTTCCATCGCCTAAACTTCCTAAACCTTACACACCCACATCCCAAACCCTCAAACCCTAAACCGCAGACCCCTAAACCCCTAATGCTACACTATAATCATAATAAGGAACACCCAACATAGTAACAAAAAAATAAAGAACAACCCCAAAAGCAACAAAAATACAGAACCGCCCCCCCTCCCAAAACAAAAAAAAATAAAATAAAAAACCGGGCTTCTGCGAAGTCCAAGACCCTCGTCTCGAGCTTCTCCGAGACTGTCGCTCCTTAGCTCTGGAGGCCCAACTTGGAGGATCATGGTTCCTTAAAGGGATCTATAGGGTTCCTTCAAGGGATCTATAGGGTTCCTTAAAGGGATCTATAGGGTGTCTATGATGGGGATCATGGGACTTTGTAAGTATGGTTATAAGTCTCTTAATTGGGGTTATAAGCAACTACAAGTATAGCTACCTTAGTAATAGCCCTAGTTACTAAGTCCCATGATCCTTGAAGAAGAGGGCTTCCTCCAAGGGCTCCTTAAAGGGACTTAGGGCTTAGGGTCGTTGGAGTTTACATAGGGTTCAAGGGTTTAGGGATTTAGGGTTTAGGGGCTTAGGGATTAGGGTTTAAGGGTTTAGGGATTTAGGGTTTGGGGGTTTAGGGATTAGGGTTTAAGGGTTTAGGGATTTACGGTTTGGGGGTTTGGGGGTTTCAGGGTTTAGGGGTTTAGGGTTTAGGGGTTCAGGGTTTGGGGATCTAGTAGGGTTTAGGGATTTAGGGCTTTGGGTTTACGGGTTTAGGGGACACCTTAGACGGCATGAGGGCTCCTTTAAGGGGCACCTTGAAGGATACGATAAGGTTAATAAACGGGTACCTTTGACTTGAGGGTGCCATAACTGTTCTGCAATGGTTTCTTCAAGAGCATCATACGGGTTCCGAAAAGGCTTCTGTAACGGTCCTATAAGGATTCTATCAGGGCTTTGCAGGTTTGGGTTACTCGAAGGGCTCCTTCGAAGGTCCTTTAACCTCAAGACAATAGAGTGATTTTCGGGCCTAAGGTTTGAGGGGCCGTACCCATTGCTCATAATGTTCTTTCGGGTTCCTTCGTAAGGTTTTAGTAGCTAGGTTTAGGGATTTAAGCAATATGGCACAGGGTTCAGGTTTTAGGATACAGGCCTTAAGATGATACAGTAGGCTCTGGGATTTCAAGCGAAGACCAAAGATACGGAGCCCGACCTCGTGCACAATACCTCGGGTGTAGGATTTGGGGTTCTGGGAGTAGTGTAGATGTTTGCATTAGCTCGGAAGTGGCCTTCGGAAGTGGCATTCGTCTTAACTGTAAACCAATTCTGCAGGACTTATTGTACAGCGTAGTGAGCGGGCAGTGTCGACCAAGCTGTTCCGGCAGCATTGCACTCTCTTGGGGATCTTCGTCGACTGGTACACACCGCTGGTGCTCAGTCAGATATCTCCGAGAGGGCAGATGCCTGTAGACAGAACAATCTCAGAACGACACACTGATGGGAGGCCAAAAGGGGGGTTGAAGATTCTTGGGGTAGGGATTCCTTAATATGAACCCTATTATGGGAACCCTAACCCCTACTAAACCCCCACAGGCTAAAACCCCTTTTGGCCTCCTATGAAACACATC
The DNA here is from genome assembly GCA_905221615.1 of Symbiodinium sp. CCMP2592. Taxonomy (NCBI): domain Eukaryota; class Dinophyceae; order Suessiales; family Symbiodiniaceae; genus Symbiodinium; species Symbiodinium sp. CCMP2592. Next base: position 127,141 of record CAJNDT010000651.1, on the reverse strand, counting down.
CATCTTCCGAAGACCCGAAGTCACGAAACATGTTGGCCCAGCTGCCATGTGTGGCGGCAGCTTTGCGCAACAAGTCCAAGGGAAACTGCCTCTTTCACTAGGGATCTAAGGACTTCTTGATTAAGGCTTTTAGGCCCAACGACCATACTATGTTATATAAGGCTTTTGGGCTATTTTGATCCCCAGGGTTTGCCACTTTCCGGATCTAGATGTCGCTTGAGGGCTCAGTTGAACAAAACTGAACGGAGAATACATAATTATGATGTACTGATGTTAAAATCGCTGTAACGGGTGACACGGGTTCTTGCTGCACTGCGCAGTTGCATCCTAGTCCCTCCTGCCCACGTCTTTATTCATAGTCATACACTTATCTCTGAACCGTAACACTGAATACACCGCGCCAGCCCAAATCCTACCCTCAATTCAAAACTTTATGGCAGCAGTACCTTCTAGTAATTTGTCAATTTATGGTCGTTCTCAGAAGCCCTTATAGTAACTTTTGGTCATTTAGACTATCTATTGCCCTTATAGTAACTGTCAAAGTTTAGGGTTTAGGGTTTAGGGTTCGACAGCGTAGCAGTCGCCCTGGTCAACTAGCGGGTGCACTTTCTTTCATAGGGAGGTGTTTCTCAAGCCCAAAAACGGATTTTTGAGAGGCTAGCTGGTTGGCAGGCACAGAGGGAAGAGAGAGAGAGAGAGAGAGAGAGAGAGAGAGAGAGAGAGAGAGAGAGAGAGAGAGACGGAGAGAGAGAGAGAGAGAGAGAGAGAGAGAGAGAGAGAGAGAGAGAGAGAGAGAGGAGAGAGAGAGAGAGAGAGAGAGAGAGAGAGAGAGAGAGAAAGAGAGAAAGAGAGAAAGAGAGAGAGAGGTAGAGAGCGAGAGAAGGATGCAGAGAGAGTGTGGGGGAGGGGCGGGGGGCGTGGGGGAGAGGGGCGGAGACGAGAGGACAGCACTGTACAGCAAGGCCCGCCTGCTAGTCGAAGGTGCAGCTTCGCGTCTAAGGCGTGTGGGACAGGCGCAAGTTTTGAGCTGGTCACGCTATCGGGCGTCGGCAAGAAATTGCTTTGCTCGTGCGTGATCTCGGACTGGTACGTGTGAAGACTACACCATTGCACGCAGTCTTTCTTTTGGGTCGCTTCGCGCTACAGGTTGTTCTTGTGGTGCGGGTGGACATCGCCGCGCAGCGCCTGCAGCGGCTTGACCTCGGTGCCGTCGTGCACAACTGATCTGTATTATTGCGGCTGGAATTGAGCCGACTGTGGGACTCAGGCGGTGGCTTCACTCCAGTCCGTTGTCTGGCCAGAAGTCCTCGGCGTCGTCGTCGTTTCGGTGCTGTTGCTTTAATGCTTGTCTTCGGCTGCGTCGGAATTTCTAAGGTGGGGACGTTGAAGTCCAGTCCGTCTTCTCGCGACCACCGGCACCATCCCATCGCAGGGACCCCGTGGCAGACCTGTTCCTGGCGTGGCGATGGGATGCTGCGGGTCCTCTCTGGGTCTCGGGTATTCGCCGGGGTGCTCTTTGGCGTTGTTATGCAGAGCTTGTGCGTGCGCGTGTGTCTGTGTGTGCGCGTGTTGAGTGCGTGCGCGCTGCTGCCTGCTTGCGGCTGAGACACGCCCGTGTAGTGGTACCAGTTGCCGCTGTGGTACCACCACCACTCGCCGTTTGACCTGCTTTTTGTTTGCTGAGTCTACTGGAAGGGTCGTTTGTGATCTCGTTGCTGTACTGGCAGTCGTGCTTGCCTGAACGGTTTGCCGGTCTGGCGTTCGTCGGCCGCTGATGTTGAGTTGCCCATCTGGCGGCAGTCCTGCGCTTTCGGGTTGGCGTGTGGTGAGGGAGAGGGACGGAGACGAGAGGGGCACACTGCACAGCAAGGCCCGCCTGCAAGTCGGAGGTGCAGCTTCGTGTCTAAGGCGTCTCGGACAGGCGCAAGTTTTGAGCTGGTCACGTTACCCAGCATCGGCAAGAAATTGCTTTGCTCGTGCGTGATCTCGGACTGGTACGTGTGAAGATTACACCATTGCACGCAGCTCTGCTTTTGGGTCGCTTCGCACGACGGGTTGTTCTTTTGGTACAGGTGGACGTCGCCGCGCAGCGCTTGCAGCGGCTTGACCTCGGTGCCGCCGTGCACAACTGACCTGCATCTTGCGACTGGAATTGAGCCGACTCCCATCCAAGCCTTGGTTGCTGGAGATATCAATATGCGGGGGGGCTTTCAGTCTTTTGTGTCAAGCCGCTATGGGTTTCCACTGCCAAGCGGAAGTTTTCGTAGTCCGGAGGGTAGAACTTCGTCAAGTCCTGCGTCGAAACGTTTGCACGCGTGACGGTTGAAAGCAAGGCCCGTTTTGTGGCCTGGTGGCTGTTGATGTGCAGGACACCGCTCCGGTCAGTCAAGTGGAAACCACGACGCACGATTATACCTGACGGACGCAAGCTGGGCTTGTGCCTGACGTGGCGCCTGCAAGGCGTCTCACCGTTGATTTTGCGCCTTTGATGGACAAGTCGTCCGTGTTGTCGAAGATGTACTGCTCGCCCCCTTTGTGCCGTATCTTGTTTGGCTGGGCGGCAGTATCACCTGTCACATGTATGCGCGGTTGCAAGAGCGTCGAGGAGAATAGTAGTGCTGAGTCGTTGTCTATTTGCCTCGTAGACGGGGCTGGACGACAAGTATTGCGCGGCAGTATGGAGGGTAGCCTTCCGTCGGGACGGGGCCCAGCCTGCGCAGGCTGCTCGTTGACAATCTGCTCGTCCATGCTCTGACAGTGACGCTTGTGTGACACTTGTGATTCCAAGCAACCGCGTCGGCGTGGCATACCAGCACGCCGTCTCAAGCGACGGCGTCACGTAGATGCCCGCCCGCCAGAATTCGTGCCGTCCTGCAACCTGCGTAAGTCAAGCTTTGACATTTCTTCGGTGTCGATGCGCTGACTCCAGGCTAAGCAAATTAAGTCGTGCGCGCTCGATGGCAGCAGGCCATAACGCAGGATGCCCGTGATGCAGTGGAGAGGGCATCCGTGATAGTACGTCGGCACACCTGTCGTCAGTGTGTCACTCTTGATGTCCGGGAAGTGAGTCTGCAGGAACATGGCTATCTTATGCTGCCTGGTTGAAGTCGCTCGTAGCACAGGTAGTGCTCTTCGTGCGCTTCGTGGCGTTGCCAAATGTGGGCCTGACTACCGGAAACATACACAACGGGTTGTCGTGTCGTCTAACATGGTCTATATGGGAGCCCGACGCGTGGCTCTGGAAGGTCCGTCAGGAAGGCATCAAAGAAATCGGGATAGTCGAGGTTCCACGGCACGGCTCCCACCTGTGTAGCGCCATACCGCAGCACCGAGTGTGCAAGAGAAACGGCATGCATCGGCTCTGGCCTCTCATCGGCCGGGCTTGTCTGCGCTCCAGCGCCAGCACCGATGGCTCGACATCGAAGCCATGCTGGCTGTGAGTCACTTTCAAGAGAGGCTTGCTGTCTTATTTCAGCCGAAAGCTGGGCCGGCGTGTAAGTGCTCGCACGCTTGAAAGACCAGGCTCCCGAATCAAAGGTCAGGACGATGTGCAGGCTGCGTTGTGTTTTGAGCGGGTCTTGCCTGTTACAGCTCGGCGAGCTGGCACCGGTACTGCCATTCGGCAAGGCTCATTTTGTGCCCGGCTCTCACCCTTCGCGGCAGGCTCCGCTGCAGAAGCTCGGGTCCTGCCCGCAGTTGAGAGATGTCTCGCATCAGGTTCGGCGTGCTCTTGCTTGTGCCGTGGCGTGATTCTAAAGCTGCCTGCCTGCGAGTTGGATGTCGGTCGTTAGGATGGCGTTGTTGTGCATCAGGGTGATGTGGAAACATCCATCTGGTACCAAGCCTCGCGTCTGAAGCACACGCTCTGCTGCGAGCCGGACGTCCCCGGTGCTCACGTCGTCATGCTCCTCGGTGCGACTGGGCTTGCTTCGATGTTCTTGGTGGCGTGCCTTTGATGCTATGGTTGCGCCTGAGGTCGCGACACGCCAGCGGGCGACGCCTTAAACGAGCCAAAGCTTGCAATGATCAGGTAGGCACAATATTTCTTTAGGGTTCAGGGTCTGGGGATTTCGGGTTTAGCATTTGGAACTAAGCCTCCGCGCGCGCTGTGTACCTACTCAGCCCAAGCTGCAGAATACACAAGCCAGCATCTACAGAATCGAGACTCCACCCTAAACCTTAAACCCTCAACCCCCAATTCCTAAACCCCAAAGCCCCAAACTCCAAACCCTAAACCCCTAAACCGTAAACCCCTATAACCGTATAACCCCTAAACCCCTAAACGCGTAAACCCTAAACCCTAAACCCCTAAACCCTAAAACCCCAAACTCCAAACCCTAACCCCTGAACCCCTATCACCCCAAAATCCAAACCCCAAACCCGCATGGCCGGTAGTCCGTTGCCAGCACAGACCGTGCTCCCAGGGAGGCGGCAACCAATGAGCAAAGACCGTTTCCTAGTTCATGGTTGGGATAGGATTAAAAATTTAAATGTTTATTCCTTATTGGGTTTAAGTACCCATGAAAATGTGAAATGTTACCCAACTATGACAAAGCTTCCGCAGCCCAGCTCCAAGACACGAGCCTGAGTTAAACTGGGTGGGTACCCTAAATAATAGGTGCCGTATTATAATAGGGACCCAAAAAGGGACCATAATTTTGACAACCACCCAGCTGGATTCACAGGGCAGGCTTGCAAGGTTTAGCCTCGGTACTGTGGCTCAGTGAGAACGAGGTTGCTGTTTGCCGCGTGCAATCTACTTAGGGTTTCAAGTGAATGGCCTTTTGCGTTGGAAGAGGGGCAAAGCTGTGACAGGACGAAGCAGTGAATGCATGTCCACAAGTGACAAGTGATGCAGGTGGCAGCATTGGGACCCGATGCTTGCGTCGCCATGTACCTCACCCTCTCTCCCTCTCGCATGCCCTGTCTCTCTTTCTATCTCTCTTCCTCTGCCTCTTTGTGGTTTCCCTGTATCCCTTTATCTGGAAAGGGGGTATGACAGAATGAAAGAGCACAACACATACATACCTGAATGACTGACTCAACAAATGGACGAGTGGACTATTTAGCGACAGAACGAAAGAACCCCTTCATGACATTTGCATGCATGCGTAAGTATATATGCATGCATGCGCACGTGCACGCACCCAAACGGACTGATGGATACATGCATGCATGTAGTTATGTATGTCTGTATGTACAGATGTATGTATGTACCCGTACGTGTATGCACGCTTGCGGATGAATACGAAAGTATCTGTCGGTCGCTATGTTCACCCGCAGATTTGAATTTGCTGCTGTTGCTGTGAAATCCGGTTGGCGAAGATTTTCACTGCTCCGAGGGCGTGGCTTGAGCTGCTCCATTGGGGCCGCAATGCAGGACTCGCCAACTGGTTGCTTTTGCAATTTTCAGGCCTGATCGCCAGTCCCTGGCACTACCAAAGGTACCTTACAAATTAGAACAGGGTTTTTGGTGCCCATTGTACTTTAATATAATGAAGGCAAGGAGCCCCCCAAAATAGTACTGGGAATTTATTTAGGCCCCTATAATATAGTACCCTACTATAGATATCCTTATAGCTACCCTTATAGACCCCTTTAAAGGAACCCTATAGGTAGTTTTTCAGGCCATGATTTTTCTGCCTGGGTGCGCCCTCAACGATCTCTGGCATACGCAGAAGGTCGCTCGCAATGCACACAGCCGCCGGCCAGAGCTGACTTCCGTACCTTTGCGATTGAGAGAGAGACAGAGACAGAGACAGAGACAGAGACAGAGACAGAGACAGAGACAGAGACAGAGAGAGAGAGAGAGGGAGAGAAGGAAACAGGAGAAACCACCCCAACCTCACAAACAAGCGAAGAAAACTGCTCGTGTTGAGCCAAAAGCGCGTATCCCTGCTGTCCTCCACAGTAGCCTCATAGACAGTAAATCTCACCAAATCTGCAGATTCCGGCGTCGATGCATCTGGGATTGCAACCTCCGGGACATGGTTGATGCAGATTTGAGACTCTAAGCATTCGACCTTCTGGGCACAGGGGTTTAGGATTTACAAGTGCGACCTCTGGGGTCTGACTGAGCCCTGGAGAACCTGCCTTGTTAGGCTTCCTTTTTATGGTTTCCTTATGCAAGTCCTTAAAAGGGCAGGTTACTTGGGGTCCAGGAAAACTTTAGGGACCACCGGTGCGCGAAAGCACAGTGCACCCACCAACATCCCGGAACTCCAAACCCCGAAACCCTGAAAACGATCACCTCACCAACCTGTCACTTTAACCCCTAAACCCCTGAACCCAAGCTCCAAACCGCCTTCACTGCGCGGAACCCCAAAATACGAAACCCTCGCCCCTAAAACCCTAAGCCCAAGCACCTCAACTGCGCGAAACCCGGCATCCCGGCTTTTGAGTGCGCCGTGATGGTTGGGACCCGCAGCTGCTCCAGGTACCAGGCAGAAGAAGCCTGATGAGCTAGGGTTTAATGAGGGTTTGGGGCGTTCCGTTTAAGGGATCTATAAAGGACCCTTTACAGGGGTTTAGGGTTGGGGTCTTTTGGGCTAGGGATTTACTATTAGGCTTTGAGGGCTTTGGATTTAGGGTTTGGTAGGGCCTGTTGTTGAGAGTTTAAACGCTAAACACTAAAACATCCGAAGCCCCTAAGCATGTTTTTGAGAGTCATTGTGGATTTGGGGAAGCCATTTCAACCCCATACCTCCAAACCCTATGTTTGGGAGTTTCCGAAAAGAGGGGACCCTCATATGGTAGGATCCTCATTATAAGGACCCCCAGAATAAGGCACCCCGAATTTTCGGAAACCCCCATATACCCTAAATCCCTTACCGTGTTGGGCTTCATGGCCTGTGGCTTTTCCGGAGGGTCATGGGCGCAAATGCTGTCACGGCAGGACGTTCCCTTTCCTATGCATAGCTGATTTGATGCGACTTCGGTGGTGGGCCGTGACTGTAAAGGATCTTTTGCAAGTGTCTCTGAGCACTAGGATGCCTGATAGAGACTGAGCATGGATAGTAGAGTCTGCTAGCTACTCACGCCCCTGTATTGAACAGCTGGTGCTGCAAAAGCGGCTAATGATGGAGGGGCTAGCTCAAAGAGGCTTCAGTTGCCTCCCAGAGCCAAAACCTCAAGCCCCACACCCCTCTCAAGAGTTGCAACATAGATTTAGGATGAACCCAAAACCTGGGATAAACCCTGAATCCTAGACTCTACTTAAAGGCTGTGAGGACAAGCATGTTCCAAGTTCCTAGATTCCTGTCTTCTAATTTATTAGGTGTCGATTTCAACAGTTCCTAAAATTAGTTATGTTTAGGGCGGAAATTCAAAATTACCCCATCGATACATAATTTGAGCACCCTAGACTAGACACTGGAGCCTATGGCAGCATCGCTTCCTCTAATTTTCTACATCCCTTTTCTACGGTTGTTTAGGATTTAGGGCTGAAGGTTTACGGTTTAGGGTTCAGAGAGTCGCACTCAGGGTTTAAGCTTTACGCTTGAGGGCTTATGGGTATAGACTCAGACACCACAAACCCTGATGCCTTGAATTCCCCCTACACCTCCCAAGCGCATGTGCTCCAGGGGACCATGGTCTGCAATGCCCCAAAGTGACAACAGAAGCAGGGGAAGCCCATTGCGCGGAAGCCGCCCTCTGCGCAGGAGGGTCGGCATTCTGAGGAGTCGTACCGGTTTTGCGTTTAGTGTCTGTAGGGTACGGGCTTGAGCAATGATTGCGCCACGCTTGTATGTTTGTCATTGTCTCGTGGCCAAGTTAGCTGATACTTCTGGTGCTCCCGTTGTCCGCATGAGTCTCGCTGTCACTGTCTTATTGGTCGTTTGGTGAATGGGGTTCTGGTACACTTCGTACTTCTCCCAAGCCTGGGACTGCAATTTTTGCTTGCGCGACTGCTCTAACGAGCAACATCATCTGCGGATGCCGGGCTTCTCACTCGCACTCGAGCCTTCAGCCAAGAGTCGCGCCACCAAGATGCTGCCAGACTTAACATACGTGTCGTTACGGCCAAGGCCCGGAAGCACCTCTGAGAAAACCCATAGCAGTCTCAACTCTTCACTGGTTCTGAACCGGGTTACATCATAGGGACGGAGGGGGGTAGGGGACTATAACTGCTTAAAAAAGCCTTATCAGGTCCTTATGGGCGGTATTGAGGCCCCCCACCCCCCTCCCCCCTAAGGGTCCTTATGACTACAGTACGCTGGACCATTGCAGTTTGATCTGTTGTGCGCATCTGGGCTTCCAAGCCGAGGCCAAGTCCCCAAACGACTCTCTGAGGACAACAAACAAGGAGAGAGAGAGAGAGAGAGAGAGAGAGAGAGAGAGAGAGAGAGAGAGAAAGAGACGGACATAGAGGGTTCAGGGTTTAGAGCTTAAGGTTCAGGGAGAGGAAGTGAGAGGCAGAGAGAGAGAGAGAGAGAGAAACCAGAAACAACAACCGCTTAAGCTAGTAGGAGCTGGCCTTCGTCGCCGACCCCATGAACCTAAGCCCGAAACCTTAGGTTTAGCGTGTAGGTTCGGGAATGCTTTCACCCCTACACACCATACCTAAACCAAACCCTTCTACGCCCTGCGCACCCTAGGCCGAAAACGAGTCTACAGCATGCGGCGGTGCAGTCTGTCCTCCCTTTTGTGTATATGCCTTAATCATCAGAGTGATTTTTTTGAGGGGGGACGTAGGGCGGGGAGGGCGGGGGTAGTATAGCATGCTGAGATAAGGACTATAGGGGGGACACGTACACAAAATAACCATTGCCAGATCATTGCAGCTCCAATATTGCTTAATGTATAGGAGCCTGGTTAAGAAACCCTGGGCCTATACATAACCCCAAAATAAAAGGATTCATATAAGGAGCCCTAATGAAGGCCCAAGGTTTCTTAATCAGGTTCCTGCATTAGATCTTTTCGGAACTTTGGGAACAGGTGTGCGGCTCTCCTTGGGTTTGCTTGAAGGATCACGGGACTTAGTAACTAGGGTTACTATTAGGGTAACTATACTTATAATTTCTTATAGCCCCAATTCAGGTACTTATAACCATACTTACTAAGTCCCATGATCCCCATCATAGAACCCCTATATATAGATCCCTTTAAGGAACCCTATTCTATTAAAAGGAACCCTAAACCATACTTACTAAGTCCCATGATCCTGCAAGTAGGAGCGTAGGAGCGAGAGTCTCGAGGTTTCGGTCTTTGGGGATGCAGGGGTGAGACCGAAACTTGGGGGGTACCTTATTTTTCGGGTCCTTGTAACAAGGATCCTACTATTGAGGGTACAATTTTATCAGGGTCCCCTATTTTCGGAAACTCCCATATAGGAGTTTGGGCATTCAGCGGGTGGTATGGATTTAGGAGTTTAGGGCAGTTCAGGATTTAGAAAAATTTTGGGGCATCCCGGGCTTTGGGGCTGGAAGGCTCTCTGCTCCAACTCCGCAGGGTCCCGCCTGGGCTGTCTCCTCGCAGAGCAGGTGGGGTTGGATGCACGAATTATTTCTGGGGTTTGGGGCTCAAGACCAAGGTTTAGGGTTGAGAGTTCAGGACAAAGTTGCAGAAACGGATGCTCCACCGTTCCCTTAAACAAGCTCCATATCTGAGGATCGGGCTTTGTCTCAGTGGAGGCCTTAGGGTGGCGCAGCAGTTTCCTGGATCCAACCCTAAGCGAACCCCTAACCTCAACCAACAAGTCTCAACCCAAAACCCAACCCACCCTAAACCCTAAACCCTAAACCCTGAACCCTAAACCCTAAACCCTAAACCCTAAACCCTAAACCCTAAACCCCAACCCAAAACTCTCAACAACAAGGAGCCCTCTCAAACTCCGCCCTGGTATCCTCGGCCAGCCATAAACTCCCTAAACCCGAAACCCTCAAACAACAAGAGCCCTAAACGACATACTATTCCTCAGGCCTCCTTATTATAACTATACTATAAAGGAGCCCCAAACCCTATTCTGGCAACCTCACTTGGAGGGACAGGGGACTTAGTAAGTAGGGTTATAAGTAGGGTTATAATTGGGGTAAGTAACTCCATTTAGGGTACTGTTAACTCTACTTATGACCATACTTACTAAGCCCCCTGCCCCCAAGTAAACGACATCGCAAGAGGAAAACCGAATCGACACGCAAAGCCCTACAGCCCAACGCCCTGCCTCGCAACCTGAACTCTGAACACCTCTGCACCCTGAACCTTGGGTACGGCCCCCACTCAATAATAGTTGAGTAATATTCATAATATAGATATATTAGGACCTCAATAGTAGCCCTATTATAGACTCTTACTGTATGGGGGCAGTACCTAACCCTAAACCTTAAATCCAAAAGTCTCAGCCCCAGAGCTCTAAAACAAACTCCTCATCCATGAGCTCGGAGCCGGCCAAGTCCACCCAAGGGAAGCGCTCTGCGACCCTGGGGTTTTTAAGTGTTTCGGGATGTAGAGTACTTGGAGGATCATGGGACTTGGTACGTGTGATCCCTTAATTGGGGTTATAAGTAATTATAAGTATAGTTACCCCAGTAATAACCCTAGTTACTAAGTCCCATGATCCTTTAAGTAGGCTTCCTGCAAAGGCTTCTACTAGGCTTCGCGAATTCTAGTAGGGATGCCCATGGCTTTATGAGGTTGTAGGGGAGTTTGGAGTTTAGGGTTTGGGGTCTAGTGCTGAGGGTAGCCTTAAGGTTGGGTCTTGGGACTTTGGGATTCTGAGTTTGCTTGGGCCTTACCCCAAACCTTCGCACGAAATCCTTAACTACTGAACTAGCCTCAGTTAACGGGGCCTAATAACATTGAGATCCCGACTATCATCCCCAGTAGAGCGCTATTGTACTCTTGCCTAAACCCTAAACCGCTGGAACTCTCGACCTGCAAACCCTAGCCCTTCAAGGTTAATGACGTAAGTAGCTCCGCTCCTCCTACGAGTAGTGACTATTATAGGAATTCTGAAATGGGAGTTTCCGAAGATAGGGGACCCTAATGTGGTACCCTAAATAGTAGGATCCTTATTACAAGGACCCCCAAAATAAGGTACCCCTATTTTCGGAAACTCCCAAATAGCTCGGGCCTTAGAACAGGGCCTTTTCAATCATGAGGGGTCTGCGCATCTACCCGGAATCTTTACATCCTCAAACCTAAAGCCGAAACTTAGACCCTACTTGAATTGGGGGTGGCTCGTAGCTCGCGGGAGAGATGACTTCACTGGAATGTGTGTGGAGACTTGACCACAGATCTCGAAACGTTTGGTTGATGTTACAAATCCTGCACTACCTTGAGGACCCTAAACTGGGAATTGTGGCATATTCCTTATTATGGGTAATGCAGGATTTACATCATCAACCGTAGAGAGCCCCAAAACCCTTGAACCCTGACTCCTAAATCCTAGCTAGCCCCCGAAAGCCTTCTACTCTCACCCCTACCCCCAGAAACCACAAAGTCTTAAACCCATAAACCATCTAAACCCTTGCCCTTAAACCTCAAATCCCAAAACTCAAACAAAACCCTTAGCTTAACTTAGACCCTAAACACGCAAGCTTCAGCCACTCAGGATAGGGCTTGCGCTTGCGCCCTCCCACCGACCTCAAACAATCTCTGGAGATGCGGTTAAGGTTTAGGGTGTAGGTAGGGTGTAGGGTTTATAGGGTTTAGGTTTTAGGGTTTATTAGGGTTTAGGGCAGGTCTCGGGTCCGGAGTTTAAGGATTTTCTTAAGGCTTTTTGAACATATTGTAGGGGCCTCAATACTCAAAACAAGGCTTTGGAGTATCAAAACCTTTCCATTAAGGGGTAGTCTTCGTATCTCTTGAGACATCAGGTGTAGGCTCCAGGGTTTAGTCTTGAGTATCGTAGTTGTGTGGTCGCGGTGATAGCCTCCGGATTGACTTGAAGATCTCCAGCATCACCCTAAACTTCAAAGCCAAGCCCCAAACCCTACCAGGACCCCCCCACCAAGTACCGTTTAGAGGGCTCTGATATTTCTCGTTAAGAGGTAATTAAAGGCTACAATACAGGGTAGTTGGGGGGTGTAGGTAAACACCAAGGCCTAAACCCCTAAACTCTAAACCCACAAAGCCGTTTAGCTGCAACGCAGCCCAGGTACAGCGTGGGCAGTCGCCGGAAGCTTTGAACATCCAACTCCTAGTTCAGGGTTAGGGGGTCTGGGGCTTAGGGTTTCGGCTTAGGGTTCAGGACAAGGCGTTTAGGGTTTCGGATTTAGGGTTTAGACAATTGCTAGGATACCCAGTAACCTAAGAATAAAAAGGCAACTCTTTTTGGTATTGGGTAACTTTATAAGGAACCTAGGACTACAAAAAGGGAATAAGGGTACTACTGGGCATCCTTTTTAGGGCCGTGCATACTGGAACTAAGCAAGCGTGCAGGCGGGTTGAAAGGTGGGAATGAACACCTTCTAGGAACATCATGTCGGCCCACGCACGCCGAGACGCCATCACTCTCTGCTACTCCTAAACACAAGTACATATATACATATATATATATATATATGTATATATATATAGATATGTATATATATATATATATATATATCCACTATTCACATAAACCGGGGCCTTCGAATGTCACGCGCCGAAGCACGGGCCTCGTGAAACCCCACACCCTACACTGCACATCCAACAGCTCTGCACCGTGAGCCTGAGGGTTTGGTCAACAAACCCCCGTCCCTAAACTCGAGTCCCCAATCCTAAACCCAAAACCTAGCCCCTTATCTCTAATCCGTAAGCCGAACCCCGACGCCCACTTAGGTCAAGCCCAAAGGAGCCCCCTCTCCAGGACCTTCATAACTGCCTTAGAGTGTGTGACCCTTGTAGCTTTTTGGATTTGAGCTGCAAGTGGCCTTGGCCAGCTTTGCATGAAGGTCAAATCCTTGATGGTGTAGCGCCTCGACGATGGTATTCTAGGATACCCAGTACCCTAAGAATAAAAAGGCATCTCTTTTTGGTATTGGGTAACTTTATAAGGAACCTAGGACTACAAAAAGGGAATAAGGGTACTACTGGGCATCCTAGATGGTATTTCAGGACTTGAAGGGTTTAGGGTTCAGGGTTTCAGGGGGTCGAGGGTGTTGATGGGCTTGGCGTTTGGGGGTGTAGGGGGTTTGTTATGTTACATCTGGCCACATTTTCGACATGAGCTTCCAGGTTCGCCCTAAATATGAGCATGAGCTGGGGATCTTGAGGTTGCGCCTGATCCATGTGGTTTGGGGGTATGTCCAGCTACATTATTCGAGCAACCTTTGGCGAAGCTCTATCAACCACGAACCACCCGAAAGGCCCGCAGCCTCTTATGGACAGGCAGCCGCTTGCACTCCTATAAACGTGCAGAAACCCCAAAACTTTCAATCCGCAGCAAGCTTGCACTCCTGAGGAAAGCCGCCGGACTGCAAGAGCCAAGGCTCAAATAAAATCAGCAAGCAGGTTTTATGTGTGGGTCACTGTGGGTCGTTACTTCACTTTCCTACACGACAGCAGTCTTGACATGACAGGGCCACTAAACTCAGTCACCCGAAGCGATCCAATCCACTGTCACTACCCGGACCTCAGTGGCGCCAGCGCCCCAACCTGGTAGTAAGACTCCGCGAGTCTGCAGCTATTTTAGCTTTTAATTTCTGGCGGCACGGGTTGGAGATTCACAAGCCTCGTTCCAAGGTGCAACCGGTGGACTTCTTCTTGGAGGAGACGGTCGTTCCAAGTATAAGACCTAGAGACCTAGAGGCGAGTATGCGGTTTGTACTGACTGTCTTGAGGCTCAATGAGGGGCATTTGGTTCAGGGCTTAATTCGGCTTAACGAGCGAATTCGGTTTTCAGGCTTGACTGATATGTCCAATACCCACTCAGATTTGATCCGCAGCACACCGCCACCTGCTGGTAGCATGATTTCCCCGAGCCTCAGTCCTAAGCATGCAACTCCTTGCCAGGGGTCCCAGGCTCTCCGGAGATTGAAGGCTCTTTCATGTGGGAGCTTCCGAAAATTTGGAGTACCTTATTTTGGGGTCCATATAGTAAGGATCCTATTATTAAGGGTACTACATTAGGGTCCCCTGTTTTCGGAAACTCCCATGTGTCGCACGGCCTGGAAGGTTAGAAAGCTTCAAGGCTTGGGTGGAGCAACTCTTGGGCGGGATCTTGTGCGGCTCAAAGCGCTTACAGAGCTTCGTATCATCCGGACTCATGCAGACTCTCACGCGACATCCGTCACTAATTTGAAGCATCATGCACCCAGGTCGGGTCTACCTTACCTAGAGCTAATGTAGGGGCGTTCCTGATAAGAATAGGGTTGGGGGGGTTCCTTATTACCATTATAGGATAATGTACCCCCCAAACCCTGTTCCAACTATTACAGCCCCTACACTATAGTACCCTTATAGATCCCTAATAGTAACCCTAAGAGACCCCTTGAAAGGAACCGCACTCTAATTATTAAGGCCCCTATATGGGTGGTTGTCGAAATTATGGCCCCTGCGGTACCCTCAATATTTAGGTGCCGTATTATAATCAGGACCCAAAAAGGGACCCTAATTTTGACAACCACCCATATGACCCACAAGCAGGGATTCCCTTCCTCCGACCTCGGGCGAGGAAGCCACCGGCATGCCCCGAGGCGGCAGCAGCGACGGCGGCACGCTCGATGAGCACGGGGCGGAGACCCTGGGCTTCTAAGGGTTTAGGCTGAAGGGCTTTAGGGTTTAGGGGTTTAGGGCTTTAGGGTTTAGGGTTTAGGGTTTAGGGTTTAGGGCTTTAGGGTTTAGGGGTTTAGGGTTTTAGGGGTTTAGGGTTTAGTGGATAAGTTAGGGTTTCGGGCTTTAAGTTTAGCGATTTAGGGTTTAGGGGTTTAGGGGTTTAGGGCTTTCGGGTTTAAAGCTTTAGGGTTTAGGGGTTTAGGGTTTAGGGCTTTAGGGTTTTAGGGGATTAGGGTTTAGGGCTTTAGGGTTTAGGGGATAAGTTAGGGTTTCGGGCTTTAAGTTTAGCGATTTAGGGTTTAGGGGTTTAGGGGTTTAGGGCTTTCGGGTTTAAAGCTTTAGGGTTTAGGGGTTTAGGGTTTAGGGCTTTAGGGCTTTAGGGGATTAGGGTTTAGGGCTTTAGGGTTTAGGGGATAAGTTAGGGTTTCGGGCTTTAAGTTTAGCGATTTAGGGTTTAGGGGTTTAGGGGTTTAGGGCTTTCGGGTTTAAAGCTTTAGGGTTTAGGGGTTTAGGGTTTAGGGCTTTAGGGTTTAGGGGTTTTTTTAGGGGTTTAGGGTTTAGGGGATAAGTTAGGGTTTCGGGCTTTAAGTTTAGCGATTTAGGGTTTAGGGGTTTAGGGGTTTAGGGCTTTCGGGTTTAAAGCTTTAGGGTTTAGGGGTTTAGGGTTTAGGGCTTTAGGGTTTTTTTAGGGGGGTTTAGGGTTTAGGGGATAAGTTAGGGTTTCGGGCTTTAAGTTTAGCGATTTAGGGTTTAGGGGTTTAGGAGTTTAGGGCTTTCGGGTTTAAAGCTTTAGGGTTTAGGGGTTTAGGGTTTAGGGCTTTAGGGTTTAGGGTTTTTTAGGGGCTTTAGGGTTTAGGGGATAAGTTAGGGTTTCGGGCTTTAAGTTTAGCGATTTAGGGTTTAGGGGTTTAGGGGTTTAGGGCTTTCGGGTTTAAAGCTTTAGGGTTTAGGGGTTTAGGGTTTAGGGCTTTAGGGCTTTAGGGGATTAGGGTTTAGGGCTTTAGGGTTTAGGGGATAAGTTAGGGTTTCGGGCTTTAAGTTTAGCGATTTAGGGTTTAGGGGTTTAGGAGTTTAGGGCTTTCGGGTTTAAAGCTTTAGGGTTTAGGGGTTTAGGGTTTAGGGCTTTAGGGTTTTAGGGGATTAGGGTTTAGGGCTTTAGGGTTTAGGGGATAAGTTAGGGTTTCGGGCTTTAAGTTTAGCGATTTAGGGTTTAGGGGTTTAGGGGTTTAGGGCTTTCGGGTTTAAAGCTTTAGGGTTTAAAGGGCTTTAGGGTTTTTTAGTTTAGGGTTTAGGGTTTAGCTTTAAGGCTTTAGGGTTTTAGGGGATTAGGGTTTAGGGCTTTAGGGTTTAGGGGATAAGTTAGGGTTTCGGGCTTTAAGTTAGCGATTTAGGGTTTAGGGGTTTAGGGGTTTAGGGCTTTCGGGTTTAAAGCTTTAGGGTTTAGGGGTTTAGGGTTTAGGGCTTTAGGGTTTTAGGGGATTAGGGTTTAGGGCTTTAGGGTTTAGGGGATAAGTTAGGGTTTCGGGCTTTAAGTTTAGCGATTTAGGGTTTAGGGGTTTAGGGGTTTAGGGCTTTCGGGTTTAAAGCTTTAGGGTTTAGGGGTTTAGGGTTTAGGGCTTTAGGGGTTTAGGGGATTAGGGTTTAGGGCTTTAGGGTTTAGGGGATAAGTTAGGGTTTCGGGCTTTAAGTTTAGCGATTTAGGGTTTAAGGGTTTAGGGGTTTAGGGCTTTCGGGTTTAAAGCTTTAGGGTTTAGGGGTTTAGGGTTTAGGGCTTTAGGGTTTTAGGGGATTAGGGTTTAGGGCTTTAGGGTTTAGGGGATAAGTTAGGGTTTCGGGCTTTAGGTTTAGCGATTTAGGGTTTAGGGGTTTAGGGGTTTAGGGGTTTAGGGGTTTAGGGTTTAGGGCTTTATAGGGGTTTAGGGGATTAGGGTTTAGGGCTTTAGGGCTTTAGGGGCTTAGGGGTTTAGAGGTTTAGGGCTTTAGGGCTTAGGGGTTTAAGGGTTTAGGGTTTTAGGGTTTAGGGGTTTAGCGTTTAGGGTGGAATTAGGTTTAGGGGGTTTAGGGTTTAGGTTGGAGGCCTCAGAAAGTGGGATGAAGGTAGGTAGGATTAAGGATCCCCTGTATGAGGACTCCTATGTTGGGAGTACCCCACCTACCTTCATCCCATCCTTGGAGCCATTTGACTGAGTGGGAGCCTCAAGCGATCACTTGTCGCCACAGGCCCGTGCAACTTAAATGAAATCCTCGTGGCCCTAGGCCCTTGACCCTAAGCATACGTAGACCCTTAGCTTTATAGCCCCAAAAGCAATTGATCTACTGAGTCCCCCCTAACACTCTTTCAGGGGTAGCAGGTAGCAAAACACCTGCCAAGGAAATTGCCATAAACTATACTGAACTTAGAACCCCAGCAAAAATTGTAATTTTAGTTGTTTCTTGAGGATTATAATAACCAAAAATCAAAAATTATTTCCAAGTACCCCTAGGTAAAGTAGTTCACCTTTTGGGCTCGGATCTCCTGACAAGCAACTGGATTCCTCAAGCCATCTCCTTCCAAAGTCCGGAGTTTAGGCTTTGGGTGTGAAGGTTTCGGATGGTTCTAGGGACATTGCGTGTCAAAACCCTGCACCCATTCCCAGACCTTCCAACATCCCTTATTTGAGGCATATACTATACCTTAAATCTTAGAAGCTGCCCCCACCCTGTAATAGTGGTATAATAGGAATACAATAGGGCCCTAGTATAATCCTGATAGTCACTATTACAGGGTGGGGGGGGGCAGCTTCTACGGTATATTCCTTAAGGGATCTTGGAAAGTCTAGGTTGCTGATGGGAGCCTTGAGGGTGAGGAAGTACGCAGTGGCGCAGCCGACAATGCCGCCCCCACATATCACCACGTCCTGACGGCGTAGAGTTTTAGAGCTTTAGGGTTCAGGGCTTTATGGTTTAGGGTTTAGGCTCTGGAGATTAGGGCTTGGGGCCGTAAGTTGTAGGGTTTAGGGGTCTAGAGTCTAGAGTTTAGGGCTTTAGGGCTTTAGGGCTTCAGGGTTTTTGGTGTAGAGGTTTGGGTTTCGGGCATGAGTTCCCAACGACTTTTGGGGTTGGTGGGTCGTCTTTTTGGTCTGGGGTTTGGCCCGAGAACCTTACCCTTCGTCAAAATAATGCAGCATCAATATCAAGCCCCCGAAAGCCCTAAACTTTGCTTCTAGGCCTGAACCCTGAACGCTGATCCCTTTAGCCCAAACGCCGAAACCCTAGATCCTAGGTCCTAAACATGCACCAACTACCGACGTGCACGTGTGCAAGGGGGCTCCCATCTACGGGACTTTGAAAAGTGATCAACACCACAAGGGCCCACACAAAAGACACCCTGGTTTAGAGGTTTAGACGACCACTCAGCGGGGTTCAGATACCCGCAACACCGAACTCCAAACTCTGGAGCCAAAGCCTGAGTTTTACAACTCTGGACAGGGAATTTAGCGACGCCTAAAGAACTAGTTGAGGGAGGATCCAAAAAGTAGATCCCTTCATGGGGGGGTTCCTATAAAGTACCCTTAGTAGTATAGGGCCCCAAATTAGGGGATCTACTTACCGGTAGCTATCCGCTAACCTGCAGGCGAACCCAGCTTGGAGGACCAAGGGGCTCAGTAAGTGGTGTACAAGTAACCTTACTGTTGATGGACAAAATCCTGCATGACCCTAAGGACTCTAAACTAGGGGAACTATGGTGTCTTCCTTATAATGGGTAGTGCAGGATTTTGTCCATCAGCAGTATTACCTCTGTTCTATGTAGACTACATGGGCTTACCCCGAGTACTTCGAAGCTTACCGATACCCTAATCCCTAAAAGCTTGCTATGCCCCTGATCGTCCAGGTGACCCTTGAATTGAACCCGAAAAGGCATCTACCCCAAATCCTTCTTAAATGCGCCCCAATCGATCAGCAAGTCGCAGAATCCTTCATGTGGATCCTTCTCTAAATTATGGTCTCGCTTAGGGTGCTTTTCAGGGCAACTATCTAGGGATCACGAGGGCATACTAGTACCAATTGTTACAGACTGGTGCCTTAGGGTGTCTCAGTTTCGGTGCCTTATGCTACGAACTACGGATCCCACTCCTTCGGGCAGTATATTAAGGCCCAACCCTAAAGCCTGAACGGCCCGAAACCTTAAATGCCCGCAACCCTGGACCTGAACCCTAAACCCTATCTCTGTGAGCCTTCCCTTCGGCCATGGCGATGCGAAGCACAAGAAGGAACGACTAAAGACTAATTCACGTCTTTTTGGATCTGGGATTCAGGATTTAGTGGTTCAGGTTTACGGCACGAGGCTTCCGCTTTCGGGCTTAGGGCTTTGGATCTCGGGTTTTTTGGGACTACGAGGTCGGGCGTAGATTCAGTTCAAGAGTGTAACGTTGAGCAGTTTCGGTTTCCAGGTGTCTAAAGTACTTACGGTCGCTTTGGGGGCGAAGGTTGGTTGGTGGATTCAGGCTGCAGACGTTTCCACTCATGCACTGTGGAAGTTCAGGAGCGTTGCGCTGGGGTGCAAGATTATAAACTCACTCGCCTTGAGGAGTGTCTAATGTAGGAGCCTTAATAGTCAGACTAGAATAGAGTTCGGGGTAATTGTATTATACTATATGTATGTGTATATATATATATATATATATATATATATATAATCAGGAGCCCACAAAGCCCGATTCTAATTCTTGAGGCCCCTTATATGTTATTTCTAGGTTCCAGCCAAGAAGTGCACGCACAAATGTATCCATGCATCAACCTACTCGTCTTCATGCAAAGGTGGAGTCGAGCTTCCCTCCTGTCAGGCCTTCCCTGAGTCTTTATCTAAACCCTAAACTCTAAGCCTCTAAGCCCTATACAAACCCTAAACCCTAAACCCTTAAGCCTTTTTTGTTTTAAAGACACGCCACCCTTAAGCATTTTAGGTTGCCGGGGTCAAAGTTCGAGAGGCCCTTGGAAGCTACAGCTTGAACCAGGGCTGCAGTTTGCTCTGGGTCTCCAAGAAGACCTTGAAGTCCTGCTTGGACGTTCATGGGTAGTACTAAGGGTTCCTTTAAGGGCCCCTTTAAGGGGATCTATAGGGATTCTATAAGGGTATAGGGGTTTAGAGTTCATGGGTAGTTATAAATGGGGTTATAAGTCCCCTCCTAATAAGGGATATATAGTTGCCCTACTTATAACCACCCATGAACCTCCAAGTAGCTTTGATATAGCAACCTGGATATTACGAAGACACTGAAGTACTGAGACTCGCGGTCATAGTCGGGTTGTAGTTGTTAATTTTTAACGGCTTGTTTGCTACAGGGGCCACATTGTATATTCGCGGCTCTTGCATGTCTATGCAGCTTTTCTTGCCCTCACAGTGGGAGCGGTTTGTTGGGGGATGTGAGGCAAGATATCTCAGCATCAAATTCAGTTTTATGGTTATTCTCACAAAAAGGATGGAGAGTGCATCGGGCCGCCCAAAAAAAACAGGCCTTTTTGTCACCCACCAACTCGGGGATTAGGGGCCTAGGAGTGTAAGGCCTTGTGCCGACGAGGTGAAAAAAGAAAAGCTGACTAACTCTTTCGCGTGTAGTCTGCAACTATCACTGCATGAAGAGATCACTCCGGCAATGAATCACTGAAATCCTCTAAGAAGTGCCCTAAAGCCTAAACCCTCAGCCCTAAAACAACAATGCCTCGACGATTAGCGGCTCTGCCTCGCTTCCGCTGGGAAATGCCAAAGCTGAGGACAACAGCGTTGCCGACAGAAGACTTACATGAGACATCCAAGTACTGCTGCCTCATCAAGTTCCCTTAAATATACTTCGTCCAACAATATATGGGTGGTTGTGCAAATTAGGGTCCCTTTTTGGGTACCCCAAATAATAGGTGTTGTATTATAATAGGAACCCAAAAAGGGACCATCATTTTGACAACCACCCATATCCGATCCCAACTCCGAACGACGAAGGAAGCACGCCTCGGCGCCTAAACCTCCAGACTGAACCCCCTAAACCCTAAACCCTAAAACCCTAAACCCTAACCCCCTGACCTTACGCGCGCCTTGAAACCTGAGATCTGAACCCGGAACCCCTAAGGCCCAATCTCTAGGCCCATGTCAGGACACAAATAGTGGAGTTTGGGGATTCGAGCAAAGCATGGGCATGGAAGGCGCATGTGCCTCGCGGAGAAGCTGCTGCCTCGGTCGTAAGCTCTGGGCTTACTTGGAGGGTATATGCTGCATATGAAATAGGTGTCTTATGTTTTCGTATCTCACCGTCTCATCTCATCATACCTTACATTTTGGTAAACCATCCTGAGGTTAGATCACTTCACTGCCATGCAACATCTCACCATGTCTTGCTTCATCAACTGTGCAGTACTTTACGACAATATGAAAAGCCATGGTACGATAGCGTATATAATGCGACAAGAGTGCTTGCCGTCCCATCACACTGAACTAAGTCAGAATATGTTTCCACGTACTCTATTGCAGCTTACTATGCTATACTAAAATGAAACATACTATACAATGCCATACTTTACCATACTGTACTGAACCATAGCGCATGGTACAGTGTTTTGCTATAGTATAACATTCTGTACTATGGCATAGTACAGTATAATATACTATGTCAGTTTATGTTAACACATATGATATCATAGCAGATTATTGTATATCAATACATATTATACCATGGAATATCATATGGCTTTTGTATTACGTTGCTATGTACTGTATTAGGTGACACCGTATCATATAATACTATCTTATGTCATAGTTTGCAACGCTTGGTTTTCAAGGTTATCAAGTTATGAGATGTCATGCTACACGCTGTATTTTGGGTTGCATTATCTTCACGTACCGTAGAATATATTATAGTACGATATAGTGTCTTGTATGGCCTTGTATCAGTCTATGTGATCATATTTTATCTGGTGTGAGCAATTTTTGTCTTGCATTGCTTGTATTATCTTCACCTTTGTCAGACTGCGTTACTTTTTCTTCGATCAGGCTTCAATACACCATATTGTATATGCTGAGTGAGTTACATTGCTATATTGCAATGTACTATGCTATCGTGCCATAGTATACGAGACTGGTTTTTCCCTGGCCTCCTCTGATGCCACACTATACTATACTGTATTCTGTTATGCGGTTTGGCACTCTATAGCGATGCTATATTCCATTGTATTGCCTGATGCTATGTTGCATTGGAACTTCTCATTGTCTAGTGTTTTTTGTTGTTCTTTGTGGAATCAAAACATGTCTAACCACATGTAGTTTGGCCACAAAGCCTTACTACATAACATGTTGCAAAATGTCGTCTCATTCAATAAGGTAACGAAAATAACTTACTAAATTGTCTTATCACATCTTCTGCAATATTTTCGTTATCTTCTCGCATCATTGTCTCGTACTGTATCCTGCTAAGCTAGTTCGCATTAGGCTTTACGCTGCTTTAGACTGTACAAACACAAGATGTAACAGCACGCAGTATCATGTAATGCCTTGTCAGCTTTGTATCATGGTTCATAAAAACTACCGCTTGCACTTCACTATACTTTAAACACCATTGTACTATGCATTCCTGCATTGAGACACGTTGTTTGAAAAGACCTTAGAGTACGACATCTGGCCCTATCGCTGCATTTTCCTCTATTATGACAGCTTGTAGTGTATGTTACCTGCTTTTATCTGAGCTCTCCTTGCTTTTGCCTAGTGTTCACTAGTCTTTTGCGAGAGTCTGCACTGTAGTATATTGTACTATGTTGTACGATGCTTGCTGCGTTTTAAATCTCTCTATTGTCGTCCCTCCTATTCTAAGAACTCATATTGTATCACACCATACCCTACGAAAATAGGTTGGCGCCCATTTCTTGCAAAAGATGTGGCTATAAGGTGTCATATGGCCTTGTGCTACATCAGATAGTGCTATATACTGAGACACTAACAGTTCTTGCGTTATTGGATATTCTACACATTCAGGGCCCTATATAGGTTTTGTCAGAACGACAGAATGATTCGCAATTGTGCACTGGTGAGGTAAACCGAAATGACTCAAAAGCGTGAGTCTGTCCCAAGCCAAACTCAACTTCCCAATCGGTTACAGGATCCGCATGACAAAACGGAGGAAGCTGGAGAATATCATGAGGCATAGAGTCTAGGGCCTGAGGCTAAGGGAAGCTTAGCCGTCAACCATCTACTTGGAGGTTCGTGGGTAGTGATAAATGGGGTTATATGTAGGGTAACTATACTTATAACCCTGATTAGGGGACTTATAACCCCACTTTTAACTACCCATGAACCTCCAAGTAGACGGTTAGTAGACCGCCCCCTTAGCAACACGACTGCACTTTCCTGGGTGACTTACCCTCTGCGAAGGCGCCATCTGCCGTCCGGCGCCTCAAATTCATCTGCGAAAGGTTTAGGCAGGAGCTAGCTCATTGTTGGGATAGGGTTAAAAATCTACATTTTTATTCCTTATTGGGTTCAAGAAGTACCCATAAACATGTAAAAGGCTACCCGTTCAACTATGACAGAGGGAGCTTTGTCCTTGGAACATGGTGAGTAGCAGAAGAACGGGGGCCCCTAAGGATGCTAAGGCACCACTGTGGGCTCATGTCGGTACCCGCCCGGCAGCAATGACATATTTAGATCACTATGCATACATGTGCAGTATTCTCTTGGATGAGTTTAGAGCAGTCGATACGCCCGGCAGCAATGACATATTTAGATCACCATGCATACATGTGCAGTATTCTCTTGGATGAGTTTAGAGCAGTCGATACGCCCGGCAGCAATGACATATTTAGATCACTATGCATACATGTGCAGTATTCTCTTGGATGAGTTTAGAGCAGTCGATACGCCCGGCAGCAATGACATATTTAGATCACTATGCATACATGTGCAGTATTCTCTTGGATGAGTTTAGAGCAGTCGATACGCCCGGCAGCAATGACATATTTAGATCACTATGCATACATGTGCAGTATTCTCTTGGATGAGTTTAGAGCAGTCGATACGCCCGGCAGCAATGACATATTTAGATCACTATGCATACATGTGCAGTATTCTCTTGGATGAGTTTAGAGCAGTCGATACGCCCGGCAGCAATGACATATTTAGATCACTATGCATACATGTGCAGTATTCTCTTGGATGAGTTTAGAGCAGTCGATACGCCCGGCAGCAATGACACATTTAGATCACTATGCATACATGTGCAGTATTCTCTTGGATGAGTTTAGAGCAGTCGATATGCCCGGAAGCAATGACATATTTAGATCACTATGCATACATGTGCAGTATTCTCTTGGGGGAGTTTAGAACAGTCGATACAATCCGAGCATGAACCTCCACGAATCGACGAAGCCAGAATACTCGGGAATCAGCACCCCTGCCCTAGTGGTTTAGGGATTTGCGCTTTAGCGCACAGTCTCTTAGGTGTATATGGGAGTTTCCGAAAATTAGGGGTACCTATTTTGGGGGTCCTTATAATAAGGATCCTACTATTTAGGGTACCATATTAGGGTCCCTATTTTGGGAAACTCCCATATAACTAATAGCAAAACATAAACGGCCTCCTCAGGAAACATTCGCCAGCGGTACAGAGCAACTAACGAGTCCCCACACGAGGGTTCCAGGAAGAGCAAACCGATAAAATAGAGGACTTGGCAATGTCAATGTGGATTCCGGGGGTACGTAACAACATGTAGAAAGAATTCTCAGGGGATACTGTTGCCAAATTACCACTCCTCCCTGCACTTGTATTACAGGGAAAGCAAACCGATACATGACAATCTCGCACAATCCATGCGATTCTGATTTTGCGGTCTTGATGGCTTCATGTCACAAAGCTCTCCCTCTCTCTCTTTAACTCTTTGACCACGGAAGCGTAGTATTTCTGAGCTCGCGAAGATGATGCTCCAGACTC
>CAJNDT010000651.1:0-97500 GCA_905221615.1 Symbiodinium sp. CCMP2592 | reverse complement strand
GGGTTTGGCGGGCGCGGGGGTATGTTATACTACATCTATGAGATGGAACCTTAAGGAATAGTACTAGCACTGCCACTACGACTACTCCTACTCCTGCTTCTACTCCTACTCCCACTCCTACTGCTACTGCTACTGCTGCTGCTACTGCGACTGCTACTGCTACAGCTACGGTACTGAAAATTACTGCTGCTGCTGCTGCTGCTGCTGCTGCTACTGCTCCTGCTCCTGCTCCTGCTCCTGCTCCTGCTCCTGCTCCTGCTGCTGCTAGTGCTAGTGCTGGTGCTACGGGTAGTGCCAACGACCACTACTACCACGTATACAGGCGCTTATGAAGTATAGGCGATAGATTTGCGGGTAGTTCCCAGGTTAGTGACTAAGGTTCATCGTTTGAAGGTTTGAGCTTTGCAGCAATTTACCCTCTTGGGGTTTAGCATGTTCCTGACTTGCCCCTGAAAAACTTCCAACATGCAGCATGCGAACACAACATTTCGTCATCGAGCCCTCAAGCAACGGATGCCGCATGCAAAAGCCGGTCGGATTCATCAAGAGTTTAGTTTGGGACCGAAGCGTGCCATAGCCGGCAACGGCATATCACATTCAAGAGAAATCCTCATCTTCACCCTGCATGGGCAGCAGCGCAACATCCTCGGTGGCTATTTACATAGTTACGACATTACTACATGTATTTTACGGAGAGAACACAGGGTTTTGGGAGAAAGCTTGATAGTCTTGAAGTCGTAGGATGCCTGTGAACCCCAAACCCTGAACGAAAGAGTTTCCAAACGATTTCGGATTTTACATCTGAAACAGAACATGTCCACCCCACCCGACAAAGCGGTGTAAGTTCTCCGACCGCCATAGAACCCTCTAAGCCTCAGAGAACCCTTGGCTTGAAGGTTAGGGTTTACCTGGAGGGTCATACCCTACACCGTTTTTAGAGTACCAGGCTTTATGGTTATGATCTCCTATATAGAAAAGTAGGCAAGTTAACAACGGGGTAGTGTATGAGCCTATAAGTAGGGTTATAATTGGGGTACCTCTATGTAGGGTACTTATAACTCTACTTATAACCTACTTACTAAGTCCCCTGCCCCTCCAAGTGAATCCGACTCCCGATACCTGAAGCCCCCGAACCCTAAAGCCATCTTGGGCAAAACCACACAACATGGGAGTTTCCCAAAGTAGGGGACCCTTATATAGTAGGCCTAAAAAGTAGGATCCTTACTATAAGCATCCCAAAGTAGGGTACCCCTATTTTCGGAAACTCCCATCTCAACCCCGAGCGCCAAAGTCGGGGTGCAAGGTGGCCGCAATGGCGCCCCGGGCCATAACAGCAGTTGGGGCTACGATCGGCATCTCCGACCACCTAAGGGTTTAGGGTTTGCTCTCGTGCTTTCCATCCATGTTGTTTCCCATCGTTTTGCTGTTTTTGGAAAGGCGGAGCCATCCATGTTGTTTCTTATCATTGGTTTTTTGAAAGGGGGAGGGGAGCGGTGTTGCGAGTTTGGGATTGGGGTTGATGGATTTCGGGGCTAAGCCGGGTTGGGGCTTTGGGTTTTGGGGGGCCCGGGCCGATTTGGGGTTGAGAAAACAGGTGGAGGTTAGGGTTTCGATTTCTAGGCTAAGGATTTCGTCCTCATTGGGTGTCGCCATGTCTTATGCACGATGGTGCTGCAGGAATATGTAGCTGCTTCAGTTCGGAAGCTTCTGGCAATAAAGCATATGCTAAAAGTGCTCGATCGCGAGGGTATGTAAGATCTGTAGTTGTGGTCGGAGTTGCGTTTTGAGGCATGGATCCACCCCCAACAGGGAAATCAGTGATGCTGCTTCGGTAGTTCAGAATATGACTGAAGCTGGGGAATCATGACTTCAAAGGCTCCAGACTCTACGCCCTCAGTAGCGAAGCATCTAGCGGCAATGACCTCCGTGGTGCACAACCCCTCTCTACAATAAGTCAGGCCTCCACAAGCAACATAGGCCACTCCAATGGCCCGCACCCTATAGCTTGGAGGGGCAGGGGGACTTAGTAAGTAGGTTACAAGTAGGGTTATAATTGGGGTAACTCCATTTAGGGTACTTTTAACTCTACTTACAACCTACTTACTAAGTCCCCTTCCCCTCCAAGTAGATTCGGCTTAGCCGCGATTCTGTGACCAAGCATCGGAAGAAGGAGCCGCCGCTAAAGAGGACAGCGCCCAGCATGGCCTTTTGATATCTTTAAATGGGAGTTTCCGAAAATTAGAAAGTCCTTATAATAAGGATCCTACTATTTAGGGTACTATATTAGGGTCCCCTATTTTCGGAGACTCCCAAATCTGGAGATGTCGAGGTCGCGTCGAGGATGCTGTCAGGAGCATAGGCAGAGTGACGGGGTAGGCTTTGACTTCAGGGCTTTTACCTGCATCGGGAGGGATGGTTCAAAGGCT
Source organism: Symbiodinium sp. CCMP2592 (assembly GCA_905221615.1). Classification (NCBI taxonomy): domain Eukaryota; class Dinophyceae; order Suessiales; family Symbiodiniaceae; genus Symbiodinium; species Symbiodinium sp. CCMP2592. The sequence goes on along the minus strand of CAJNDT010000651.1, from coordinate 95,074 downwards.
CTCGCCGGCGAGCTCGCGCTCTCTCTCTCTTTCTCTCGCGCGTCATCTAGCTACGTGCAAGGGATGCATATCGCCAAGTATGTGATAGCAGTGACCACAACAAAGCCGGTTCGTCCATCATGCAAATGCTCGGGACCGGCATCGTTGTTAAACTACTCACGAACGTTTTCCATACCCGTGTTCTTCGATTTGCTACCTCGGTCTTTCCTTTTCACCCTAGTGCTAACGTTCACATCGCATTCTGTTCATTCTATTTAACTTGTTGTCCGTGTGCTAGTGACTGCTAGTGCCAGGCATGGTGCAAATTACTTGCGAACCACGGTGCTGGAAGAAGGTGGTTCAAGGGAAACCGTTTGTAGCCCGCTGCCACGACACCTCAGCCATCTTCGCGGACCAGCCGGAGGTCCAAGTAATATATAATACTTTTATTATCATTAGTATTATTAGTATTACTAGTATTCTTAGTTTTAAGATATGATACACACATGCCAAACCAGCTTGCATCATGGGATTTAAGTCTCAAAGACTCCTGGAACTGAACAGGAACTGAACACTTGAAACATAAACTCATCTGCAACCATACAAGCCATGTACCCGGCATCGGCATGTTGTACCGGGCTGGAAGAACAAATTTCTCTCGGCTGAAAGAGCACACGAACAAAAGAACAGATTTTATTGCGGACCTGCATCCCAGCTTAAAGAGAAGTCCGCACACAGCTTCTTCTGACAGAGCCTAGCCGCCGCAAAGAGTGGTGACTGCATCCTCGGATCCATCTTGCCGGAATCATGATCGTGGAACTTAGTTTGACTCAAAACTCCAGATAGATAAGTATATGTATGTGTGTATATATATATACATGTTTATGTTAATGTAAACGAATATGTATATGTATATGCATGCATCTGTGTATATACATATACATACACATATGTATATACATGTGTTCAGATCGGGTCATGAACGTTAAAATCACAGCCCTAATACATGTATATGTTGATGCCATGTAATTGGCTACGATCGGCTGCAAACCATAGATAGCACAATGAAGAAGAACTCATCTGTAAAATTGCTGAATACCAGCATCTGCAAAATATTTGCAACATGTGTAAGCACAAAACAGACAATGCCATGTTTTGCATGCAGCGCAAGAATACAACGTAAACAAGATACAAAGCACACAATATCATATACACTAACAACCATGTAGCAAACAAACTGTAATGCATAGAATCAAAGACATACAAGACAACCTAATATGTGGTTCAGGAGTACCAGAACATAGACAAGCCAATATCTGATGTACAGTATATGTCACATACTTCGTAACTTCAAAGATATGGCAAATATTTAGCGTGCGCAAACATGTATTTATAATCTCGAAACACAAAAACAAGGCATAGCACATGACACTTGCATACATATATATATATATGCATACATGTGTGCATGTATGTAGTGTGGTACACATAATGTATACCGTATAACATACTCTATTTCATAAACATATACAACCAAGACCATACAACAACACATACTGTACATGATGTAAAACATGAAACATATGCAATATAGCATGTGGTTCCTGTCATAAGTTGCAACATTCATGATCTGATATACATGCGTTGTGTCTGACAGCCAGTTCAAAATCAACTGTAAGAGCATGATATAAGACATGTGTATATATATATATATATATATATATGTGTGTGTGTGTGTGTGTGCGTCTAGCCATATATATATACCTCTATATACATATATATGTATGTATATGTATATGTAAATCCAGAGAGTCGGATATAATTGACCACAGAGAGCTACAACTGTGGTAATGCAGCACTGCCTACCCCATATGCTGATCTTACATGTGATGATTCTAAGAAGCAGCTGCTGCTGCTTCAAGGTTCTACTCGCTCTGCCGGGCCCTTTTGGGGTGGTTCAGGCACCTGCCTCCAAGTTTCCATGTATGCCGGTCACACCGCAACCCCCTCACTGGCAGTGTATGCATATACAGAAACATGTATACATATATATATATATACATATGTATATATATATATATACAATACAGCTATCGGTCCATCTATCTATCTATCTACCTAGCTATCTGCATATATTTCTATCCACATATATATAGAGAGTTGTATACATATATATATATATATACACACACACATATAAACATAGATGCTCCGTACATACATATATGTTATATATATATATAGACATAAATGCTTCGTACATACATATTTGCTATATATATATATATATATATATATATATATAGAGACATTATATATATCTATATATATATATAGATTTATTCCATGTTTCCTTTGTTCCTACTCGGCCCTCTGCTTGCCACGAGACCTTTACGCGTCTGGTGACTCTGCAAGTGACTCATTAGGGTTTAAGGTTTCGCCGGTTTAGGGTTTTAGGGTTTAGGGTTAAGGGTATTAGGGTTTAGGGTTCGGGGTATAGGGTTTAAAGGGAACTCCAGAATGAACCCAAAGGCTCCTAAGTAGTTCCTTTTTAGGGTTCATATTTTGAATCCTATAAGGTAATCCCCTTATTAGGTGAACCCAAGGGAACTCCAGAAAGTTGGAATATGGTTTCAGGGTAGGATGCCTTATAATTACAAGAAAGGGTTTAGGATAACCATATTCCAACTTTCTGGCTTTTACTTTAAGGTTTCGCCCTGTAGCCGTGTTGGCGTGGTGCCGGGTTGGGCACGTGGTGTTAATTTTCTACTATCTCTTCTCCGTATGAGTGCCGTTCAGTGGAATCCGCACCCCCTCTCCCAGCACAGGACCCATCTAAACTAATCTAAACTGTCTGGTTTTTAGTAGGGAATGGGTGAATGGGTTATGCCGACTATCATTGGGGATTATATAGGGACTACTATAGGGATCCATTCCCCCGTTCCCTTCTAAGCGCCAGGGAGTAAGCCTGGAAACTCGCATGCGATCAGTTTAGAATTCAGGGTCTACGAATTGGGGCTTTGAACAAAAACATGTCAAAAAAACCTCAGTCCCAGGCCATCCTTAGCCTCAAAGCCGTAACCCCTCCCAACATAATATAGGGGCCTTAATAATTAGAATCGGGTTTTGGGGCCCTTTATACTGTAATTATAAGTATAGTATTATAAGGAACCCAAAATAGTATTGGTATCTATTGCGGCCCCTCAAGTCTAGGATGCCCAGTAACCTACAAATAAAAGGGCTCCCTTTTTGGTATTGGGTAACTTCATAAGGAACCTATGACTACAAAAAGGGAATAAGGGGTACTACTGGGCATCCCAAAACATCAAACTAAACCCTAACCCCTAAACCCTCACCCCTTAAACCCTAAACCCTTCAACCCTAAACTGGGCATCCTTGCCGTAATCCTTGAGACCCTGGTTTCGAGGCTCCCGAAACTTCTGCGGCCACAGGAGCAAAAGAGTCGGCGACGACGCAGAGGAGCCCTGGGAACGGGTTTAGGCTTTAGGGGCTAGGGGTTTTTATGGTTTAGGGGTTTAGGGGTTTAGGGTTTTCCCCGCCAAAACCCTGAACTTGCAGGGAGAAACCTGTGAATGTGCTGCTGACTTAACTTAACTTCGAGTCGCTCCATATGTAGAGGCCGTAGAAATTACAATCGGGTAGGAGTGTTTGATACAAGGACACAGCAGTGCGGACAATACTGCCCAGGCAAGCCCAAAACTCGAGACCCGGAACTGGGTGCGGTTGACGGGAGACGTCAGGAGGCTCATCGGTAGTTGTAAGTGGGGTTCAAAGTCCTCTGGGCCATATGGGCTATAACTGTAATCAGTTATCCTACTTAGAACTGCCCATGAACCTCCAAGTAGTACTCCAGATAGGCCCAGTCCTTGCTGAGAGAAAGTAAGCTGAGCCCCCATGATATGCTTTGCCACCGTGTTGCGCAACGGGCTTCTCCGACCACCTGGGTTCGCACTGTCATCCACAGAGCCCGGTTGGGCAAAGAAATAAGTTGTGGTAAATCGCAATGTGTCAATGGTTCCAGAACGGGATGAGGAGCACATGCACATGTGGGAGTTCCATACAAGAAGGGCCCCTAAGCTAGAGCCCGAAATAGCGCGATCCTGATTACCAGGGCTCCTCAAAAAAGAATGCCTATCTTCTGAAACACATGTAGTGTGCAACAAGTGCACATTTTGAAGGCCAGCTGTCTCCAGAAAAAGGCAAGCAAGAGAAACATTGAGCCCAACAAGGATACCAAACTACAGCTTTGCTTCCCCCGAATACCCATACCCTCGAACTGCAGAACTTTGCCCCACAGTACTTAACACAAGAGAATTTCTGAGCAACAGAAGCCTCGAAGCCATAAACCGTGGCCGGGTTGATTTTCTAGGGCTAGGGTGTGAGGCCTAGTATAGGGGCTCGGAGCGGTTGAGGGTTTTCGGGCTCCTGAATCTAAGGGCTGCGGGATAAGGGTTTGGGTTTAGGGGGTAGGTTTGACTCAGAGGGTCTAAAGTTAAAGGCCTTAGAATTCAGGGTGAAGCGGCTTAGGCTTTCGGGCTTTCTTGCCTGGCAACTCATGGCCCGGTAGACGATGTCTCCGGGGGAGAAATAGGTCAAGCCGTACCTTAGCAAGATGACTGCACGGTGGCTGAAGCAATACTTAAAGGGTCATGGGGCTTAGTAACTAGGGGTATTATTGGGGTAACTGTACTTATAGTTACTTGTAACCCCAATTAAGGTACTTATAACCATACTTACTAAGTCCCATGATCCTCCAAGTATAGAAGCCTTTAAACTCAGAATAAGGCTTTGGCGTCTAACCTCATAATGTAGGGACACTAAGCCGCTACATCAGGGACCTTCGCACTTAGAGAATAGCCGTTGATAGTGGCAGTATATGGTTCATAAGGGTTTCCAGAAGGGTGGCGTTCAGGGTCGATAAAGTACAGAGTGTCGTCAGAATCCAACATCTGACGCCTTCACGCGATACTATACAGCCCGAACTTAGCACCCAAAAACAGAATCTTCAACCCGAGAGAGCAGAAGTTCAAGAGGACTTATGCAAACCCCTGACCTTAAACCCTCGATCTTTAAACCCACTGTAGCCCCTAAACCCTAAGCCCTGAACCCCAAACCCTGAACCTTAATCCCTAAGCCCTGAACCCTAAACCCTGAACCCTAACCCCTGAACCTTAATCCCTAAGCCCTGAACCCTAAACCCTGAACCCTAACCCCTGAACCTTAATCCCTAAGCCCTGAACCCTAAACCCTGAACCCTAACCCCTGAACCTTAATCCCTAAGCCCTGAACCCTAAACCCTGAACCCTAACCCCTGAACCTTAATCCCTAAGCCCTGAACCCTAAACCCTGAACCCTAACCCCTGAACCTTAATCCCTAAGCCCTGAACCCTAAAGCCTGAACCCTAACCCTTGAACCTTAATCCCTAAGCCCTGAACCCTAGACCCTAAACCCCAACCCTGGATCCTAAGAGCGAAGCACTTCAACTTCAGGAAGGTCGAGTTCGGAAGTGCCGGGCTTAGCAGCTTCAAGTCCTTCAGCCCTTAAACGCTTCGCGGATTAGGGATTAGGGCCTAGGGAACCGAAGAGGCAGGATCTTCCCAACCAGAAACTCCCATTTCTCTTCATTAAGGAATGGTGAAATTATCCACTGGCGGCCCTTGCAAGTTCTTCCCCAATGCACAAAGGGAGGGGGCTGGAACGAGCAGTGGCAATGCCGAGATGTTTCGGCTCATGACCTAATGAATCTAAATCCTGCATTACCCAAAAGAAGGACTATACCATAATCCTCATAGTCCAGGGTCATTAAGTCACAGGGACCCTTAGGGGGGTAGGGGGGAGCGGGGTAGGGGACGATACTTCCTTCAATAAGCGTCATTAGATCCTGATAGGTATTGAGGCCCCCCACCCCCTTGTCCCCCAACCCCCCTAAGGGTCTCTATAATCAAGCTAATGCAGGATGCATATCACCAACCTAAACCCGAAACCCTAAAACCCTATAGATCTCTCAGAGGTACCCTTATAGATCCCTTTTAAGGAACCGTAGGTTTTGTATCATCAACCCTAAAACCCCATACATCCCTTAAAGGAACCCCTTAAAGGTACCCTTATAGATCCCTGTATCATCAACCCTAAAACCCCATACATCCCTTAAAGGAACCCCTTAAAGGTACCCTTATAGATCCCTTTCAAGGAACCGTAGGATTCATGTCATCTGCAGCATCCTTCCGACAAATTCTAGCACCCGACACCCTAAACCCAAGTGCAGCACAGCATAATATGGGGGCCTTATTAATTAGGAGTATCGGGTTCCTTTAAAAGGGTCTATAGGGGTTAACTAGAAGGGTACTATGATATGGGGGCATTAATAATTAGAATAGGGTTTTGGGGCCCATCATACTATACTCGAAATAAGGAACCCCCCCAAAAAAAAACAAAAATAGTATTGGCAGTTGCTGAGGCCCCCTATATTAATTGTACCGGGGCTGTCTTCTAGTGGTCATGGCTCCTATCATTCAGGCTTAAGCGTCCATTCGAGCCGTCGTGGTTTGGGGCCAAGTCTGTGGCGGGTCTCGTGGCTTCGGATTTCAGCAAGTTTTTACGGGTTCACAGAGCTCAATGGTTGCGGGTTTGAGGTCGTGAGGTTCACATGAACGAAAGGCTGTGGCGATTAAGGTTTGGAGGGTTGGGTTTTCGAACTTTACTTCTTGGCTTGAGGCTGGAACATCGGGGTTCAGGCCCTGCATGGTTTAGGGGTTTTGGATTATGGGTTTACGGTTTCGGGGTTTAGGGTTTAGGGGCTTAGGGGTTTAGGGTTTAAGGTTTGTGTGTGCCCCGCTGTGAACCGAGCGTCATCAGCGTGTGAACCCAGCAAAAGTCCCAGCGCGCGGCCAAGTAATGGTGCGGAAGGTGACCTTCCAGCAGGGCCTCGGCGCTCACAGAGCATGGGCCAAACTCTCGAGCCTTCCCAGCCCCCCAAACCTAAACTCAGGAGTATCCCCAAGGGTCAAAGGACTCAATAATAAGGTACTTGGGTTTAGGATAGTAGTTATGTAGGTTAGGATTTCGGAGAGCATGCGATTATTGGGTCCTTGGATCCTTGGAGTATACCCTGACAGAAAGCCATATTAGGTAGCTGTCAAAACTATGGCACCTTTTTGGGGGTACCCTAAGTATTTTTGTTGCCGCATTATTTGAAGGACCTAAACATAAAAAGGGACCACAAATTTGACAACCACCCGTATAGTAGCCTTAGAGCAATCCTTACGGAATCTGTAAGTACCTGCACAGGAACCCTTGGACCTGTGGCCCACCTTAAACCCTGTGCATCCCAAAACTCCAGAATTTCCTCACCCAAACCCTCAGCCTAATGCTGGGGCACCCACCTTGCAAGAGATCCCGCCACCCATGCCTGTCGTGCGAGTTCAGAGATTTGAGCATGTGATCTCCCATTAAGGGCTGCTGATAGCAGATGTGGTGTGGTGTTACATTCGTGGTTGTACAAGGGCTACGAGAATGCCCAAGCCCCAATCCTGACATTTGTTCTAGACTCTGGTTTAGGAGTTAGGGTTTAGGGTTTAAGGCTTCGGGTTCAGGGGGTAGAGCTACTTGGGGCCCACAAAGTTCGAACGGGTTCTGGTGTCCATTACACACTAAGTATTAGTACGGGCATGCTGTTAGTAAAGAATTTCGACCTGTATAGAACTCTAAGGCATGGTGTAGACTGTAGTTTCCCTCCCATGGAAAGGGATTTGACAAATGTTGCAACCCTAAACCCTAAACCCTAAACCCTAAACCCTAAACCCCTAAACCCTAAACCCTAAACCCTAAACCCCTAAACCCTAAACCCTAAACCCAGATGTTTCAAGAAACCTTGACTTCATTTAACTTCTGTGCGCCCAGGAAGCAATTTCTTAAAGTTCTTGATGAGCACCCTGTAAGCCCGCAGACAATCCCACCTTGAGCGTCCCAGAGCCCCGAAGCTGTTCTCAAAGTCCACCATAATTAGTCAGATTTAGATTTTAGGGTTCAGGGTATTAGTTAAAGGGCTAAGGGGTTTAATGGAAGCAGGTTTTATGTTGCAAAGGGGTTGAGGGTTTCTATTTTATCCACAGACATTGTTGTTGCTCGTATGGGCCCTAAGTATTACAATTACTATTACTAGTATTCTCGTGGAGTCCATATGAACAACAACAATTTCCGTGGAGAATATAGAAGAGATTTGCTTCACCTTTGCCCAGATGTGCCAAGCTGCTGTGAGTGAAGAGGGATACCTTGGGACTCTGTGGGGGCCTACAGTTGACGGTGTGGGTTTGGGGTTTAGGGTTTGGGGTCTGGGATGTAAATGTAGGCCCTTTGGGTTTAGGGTTTGGGGAATTCTTACACCACTGATTGTTTTGGTCGCAGTATTTGACTGCTGTCAGCAGCATTGTGAACGCGAAACGTCCCCGATCTTCCTATCAGAATCCTGTGCCACCGGCCGGGTTGTTTGAGACACTTGGCTGCTATCCCTGCGACTGTCACCAGCTACTTTAATGTTTGCTCCCGTTTTGGGTCCTCAGACTCAAGCCCGCAATACCTGGAAGCATGAAGTCAAACGAAACATCCAGCCAACAGGCCCGGGCCACGGATGTGAGTCTAGTGGTTCGAGGGGGCCTCCGTGAGGAATCCCCTAAACCCTTCTTGTTGACCAACCTATGGAGACCGCTCGCCTGGCCTTCGGCTTCCTACATGCAGTGTCATTCCTGATCCTGCAGTTGCTTTTAGCTTTTGTTACGGTCCCTTTTCCAAGTGCAGGTGCTGCTGAAATCCCAGGCGTTTAGGATTTAGAGGCGGTCAGTCGATGTTACTATGTGAGGTAGGGTTTAGGGTTTCGGGTTTAGGGGCCGAGTGGCAATGAGGTCAAAGAGCCATCGTCTCGGCCGGCTTGTTGCGTCTTGCCAGTCTCTGTACCTCACAAACCCTAAACCCGAAGCACGAAATCCCAAACCCCGGACACCGAAATTCTAAAACCGCAAACCGAAGCCCTTAACATATCTAAACCTAAAACTTGTAAACCCTGTATACACCTCAAAGTCCAAAGCCCTAATCCCCAGCACTCCAAGCCCGTAGCCTTTGGATATATAAGTGAGTTCCCTGCGAGGCTTAATTCGGGCTGTGTTCTACAACCAGGTCGCGTTAAGGTATCCGTAGGGAGGGTTGGCATTCGTAGGTTCCCCAAAACGAGTCAACAATACTTTCAGAAGCCGTGTATATGCATATATATATATATATATATATTTACATGTACACGTGTGCGCGCGTATGAGTATGTCGATATACACACATACATATACATACGTATAGTGTTTCTTTTCTCGATTGTATTCATACTCAACAAAACCACGACCCAAACCCCAAATCCCAAAACCCTAAACCCCCACATGCCCCAAACCCTGAAACTCAAAGACTCCGGATATCCTACAAGCCTCCTTCCACCCCTACCCCCCCACGAAGAAGGTATGCGCTAAGGGCCCTGTTGGCGAGTCTGGCTACAGCATCTTCGCATGTCACCTTTGATCCATGTCGTCAGTTTCATGTTCCTGTAGGTGAACATGTGATCAGTACTCTGATACCTGCACTGATGTTCGGCGGGTGTCGCGAATCATAAACCCTAAACCCGTTTAAACCCTAAACCGGGCCGAAAACACTGAACTCCGAACAAGAGGGGCCTTGCCCTGAGCGCTAGACCACAAACTTGCAACGCAGCTGTTTTGGACGCTGTAGCAGCCTGTTCATGCCGGTCATGCCAAGAGTCTGCAGCAACTCATCCGGACTTCAGCTTGAGGGCATTGGGTTCCGCACAGGTTCTACAAGCGGTCTTCTAGGGTTCAGTGAGCCCACATCAACAACTCTAAACCCTAAACCCTAAACCCTAAACCCCAAAACCTCACATCTCTGCAGAAGCTGCTCCAGCCTCTGAAAATCGCGCTGCGCACGCATCAGTCGTACTTCTTGGATCATGGGACTTAGTATCTATTTAGGGTTTAGGGTTTAGGGTTTAGGGTTTAGGGTTTAGGTATTTGGGTAACTATACATATAATTGCTTATTACCCCAATTAAGGTACTGATAACCACACTTACCAAGTCCCATGGTCCTCCAAGTACACGTCAGTTAAATGCCAATGATGTATTCTCGTGAAGCTGCCCAGATCACCCTGAATTGAACTCGGCTCGATGTTACATCACAATGGAGGACAGCTGTGAAATAGCAAAGTGCCAGTGAGCAGCAACAACAACAACAGAATATATATATATATATACATATATATATATACACATGTGGTGCCCTCTGTTTCTCACTCTGTTTCGAGGACCTGGCTTCGAGTTGTCCAACCATTTGCATCAGTAGAAAATCGTACAGGGCTATTATTTGGGTAACTATACCTATAATTGCTTATAACCCCAATGAAGGTACTTATAATCATACTTCTCAAGTTTCCTCTGCAACCAACAGCAGCCAAAAGTGAACTATCCACACAGATATCACGCCCCGGTCAAGGCAGCCATAAGACATTGCTGAAGTAGTCGTAACAAGAACAGTCGTCGTTGTTGTCGTGGTCGTCCTCCGCGTTCTCCGCATCGGGGTCCTGTTCTGTGTCGTCGTCGTCCGTCGACCTCCACATCGGGGTCCTGTTCCGTGTCGTCGTCGTTCTGCTCGTCGTAATCGTAGTCGCAGTCGTAGTAGTAGCAGTAGTAGTAGTGGTAGGTACAGCAGTAGTAGTAGCAGCAGCAGTAGCAGTAGTAGTAGCAGTAGGAGTAGTAGTCGTAGTAGTAGTAGTAGTAGTAGTAGCAGTAGTAGTAGTAGTAGCAGTAGTAGTGGTAGTGGTAGTAGTAGTAATAGTAGTAGTAGTAGTAGTAGTAGTAGTAGGAGTAGTAGTAGTAGTAGTAGTAGTAGTAGTAGTAGTAGTAGTAGTAGTAGTAGTCGTAGCAGTAGTAGTAGTAGTAGTAGTAGTAGCAGTAGTAGTAGCAGCAGCAGCAGCAGTAATAGCAGCAGTATTCACGGTAGCAGCAGCAGGAGCAGGAGTAGTAGTCGACGTTGTAGTGGTCGTAGTCGCAGTAGGGCTCGCAGTAGGAGGAGGATGAGGCGGATGAGGAGGAGGAGGAGGAGGAGCAGGAGGAACATGTACCAGTACCCGCAGCAGCAGTAGTGGTAGTAGTAGAAGCTGTAGTAGTACCAGTATTAGTGGTTTTGGGTGTAGTATTCGCAGAAAGTAGTACCATAACGGTTGCAGTAGCACTGGCTATGGCAGAAGCAAAGTACCGGCATTGGCGAGGATCCACATGTCCCACGCTTGGCATGAGGGCAACGACCAGCAGCTTCACTAAATGCAGGTCGGCCAGAGCAAACCCGAGAACAAAGCTCTGCAGGGCATGTTGCCATGCCATGCATTTGTGTTAGGTGGCCGGCAGTTGATGGGCGTTGAGTTTGGGGATAAGTGTGCTCAAAGTTTTACACTCCGGGGGCCCTAAACCCTAAACCCTGAAGCCGGATTAGGGCTGTAGCGAGCTCAAGGACAAAGGCCTTACCTTGCTTTGCTCACGATTCGGAAGGCCAGGCTTCTCGCGACAGATGTCCAGATGTCCAAGAACTTACCTTTGGTTACTAGGGAATGGAAGAATGGTAGTAATAGCAATTATAATTGTACCCCATTCCTCCATTCCCTACTAGCCAAAGGTAACAGAAATCATCATCAAGAGCAGCTAAGGAGAAAGACTGTTCATCCAAGGCCCTACACCAACCTGAGGCCTACAATAAGTTTTAATTACTCAAAACGAGAACAATAATTTGCCACAGCAATATAATGATGACATGTTGGGCTTCGGGGACTCTAAAATGCAAGCTTCACTCATCCGCATCACTGCCGACACACCGTGCCGCTGCCCGGCAGCGGCAAAGTTGAGGAGATAATTATGAGACGAAGGTTTGCTTCCTTCACTGTCTCAAAAACATCGCGCGCAGTTCAGCATCTCTCAACAGCCAACAAAACCCTCATGCAATGTCTTTCTTTGTGTCTACATGGCACATACATGTGCACGCACATGCTCATACACCCATCCACACAGACACACTTTGGACAGTCTGCCTGTTTGACTATGTTGTTGATTGCCAACCAGCTCCACCCCTCCGCAACCTCTGAACCGCCAGAAAAACAAAACAACAGACAGCATGACCGTGTCTAGAGTAGTTCGGGTGGATGTAATACAGGGCATTAATGTTTTGAAAATGGTTCTGTGGTATCTGACTAATTATTATACGACACTGATCAGACTTATCATAGGAACCTAGACTGGAAGCTTCGAGTGGTCTATGTAGATCTCGGAGACACCGATGTCCCGCTGCCATGGGATGGATTAGGCTTTGGGACAGGGGGCTTGGGGTTTAGGATGGTTTAGAGTTCGGGGTAAATGGTTTAAGGTTGGGGTGTTAGGGTTGAGGGTTTGGGGTGTCGAGGTAGTGCCAATGGAAGAATCCTGAACCCTTACCTCTAAACTCAACCTATTCTGTAAGCTGCTTGATTTTTCATATACGCCTGAAACCAACGAGGTTCACTTGAACAAGATTTACGTTGGATGCTCACGAAAGCTTAGTAAGGACACCCAAGACAGGGACCCCTCATTTTCAGAGCCCCCACATGCTGTCGGGCGCGATCGGACGCCACACATGCACCGCCGCTCATCCGGGCATGGCCTCGCAGTGGGTTTAGGGTTTAGGGTTTAGGGTTTAGGGTTAATCTCATGAGGGTTTACAAAAATCAAGTTGGAGGTACTGGATCGAAAACCTCATGGGTGGGGGGGGGGGGCTTGGCAAAGGGGGTTTTCGGGGGTCTAATGAGGCGAGGCCGGGAGGGGTGGGGGGTCTTGTGGGCGTTTTGGAGGGTCTGATCGGGTATGGATGGGTTGGTGGTGGGGTCTAGGTGCTTAGAAGCGTTCAGGGGTTTGTGGGTGGGGGAGGGGGGGTTGGGTTCGATTGGTCTGGGCTCAAGAAGAAGGGTTTAGGGGTTTGCCGGGGTGGTTTCTGGGAGGGTCCTTGATAGGGTGTCAAGGTTGGGGGTTTTAAGGTTGAGGCTTCCTTTCAGGCTTCTAGAAGAGTACTTTAAAATTTAGAGGGTGTTATGTTTGGGGGTTTCGGGTTTAGGCTTGCTTGAAGGGTTCTACAGGGGTACTTTATTGGGTTCAAGGTTGGGGGCTTAGGGTTTAATACTGGAGGGTTTTGGGGCTTCAAGCATGGGGGATTGGGATTTCGGAGGATCCTTTCAACAACTTAAGAATGACCATCAGCAGAAGGGGCGATTGACGAAGCTCCACACCTTGGCAAAAAACGAAGAAGCTGCCGAAACAACGCATCAAAGAGGGTCACTTAAGTATAGATCGTGCGACATTAGATGATCACGACTAACATGGCTATTGCTTTAGCAGTACAATTACGACTTCCGTAAGCCATAGACTGGTACTGCGATGAGAGCATCACATTAAACCTAAACTGAGCTATGTGGACGGCCCTCCAACATGAGTCTTTAACATTTCCACTAAATGCTAATGCATGCATTGCTCAGTACTTTGCAATATATCATAAAGTATGCATATATTAATATTACCCTAAGCCCTAGACCGTAAGCCCCAAGCCCCAAACCCTAAGCCAAATCCCTAAACTCCGACAATAAACCCTAAGCCCCAAGCCCCTATTCCCATCCAACTGTCCCCTCTCCAGCTAGCAGCTCTGGGGTCGCGCGGAAAGATCCGAACTTGGAGACGTTAATGTCGGGGTCGGGGTCGGAATTAATAAAAGACAGAGCTATTCCTTAGGGTTCCTATACGTATCCGGTTTAGGGTTTAGGGGTCCTGCAAGTACAGGGTGTAGGGTTCTTATCATAAGTAGAAGGCCAGTATAAGCATTAGGCTTTAGGGTTCCTTTTATAAGTAAAGCATAACAGACCCCACATCGTACTCGTACATGACGGAGGTCCCTACGTTTCATGTGCAGTATTGCAGTCGTTTCCGTCAGCATTTCTGGTTTCAAGCCGGACCGTCTGGAACTGCGACGTGGCACATGATGCAAAGAGGCACATTCCACACTGCATGTCGTGTTTGAAACCCTAGCACGATTCCTTTACACTATAATATACTAGGCTAGGGATTTCACTACAATATACTAGGTTAGGAATTTCATTAGAATATACTAGGTTAGGAATTTCAGTCTAATATACTAGGTTCGGAATACAACCCCGAAGCCTAAACTGTTTGCAGCAGAAACCCTAAACCCTAAGCCTTAAACCCTAAACTTACCTTTGCTGTCGGTGGGGGTTCTTTATGAACTATAACTACTATCTGAGTTGTTCTTTAAGCCCTTTGAAAGTTATTTACAATTATGGCTCTGTACAAATAGTAGTAGAATTTTAAAAAGATCCCAAAGGACAACCCAGTACTGTTACGTAGTAGAAATTAAAAAAGATCCCAAAGGACAACCCAGTACTGTTACTACCATTCTTCCATTCCCTACTAACCAAAGTTAAGTAAACCCTCTCAAGCCTCAAACCCTAAACCCTAAATCCTAAACCCTAAATCCTAAACCTTACACCCTAAACCCTAAATCCTAAACCCTAAATCCTAAACCTTAAACCCTAAACCCTAAACCTTAAACCCTAAACCCTAAACCTTAAACCCTAAACCTTAAACCCTAAACCCTAAACCTTAAACCCTAAACCTTAAACCCTAAACCCTAAACCCTAAATCCTAAACCTTAAACCCTAAACCCTAAACCTTAAACCCTAAACCCTCTCAGGCCTCATAGAGTCGAAACCACGGGTTCCGAATCTGCTCCTCTGTGGAACATGGAGGGGGCCGGGGACTTAGTAAGGGTTCTTCCGGGGCTCCTTAAAGAGATCTCTAGGGTTCCTTAAAGGGAGGTTTAGGGTTTAGGGTTTAGGATCTACTTGGATGGGGGCAGGGGAGTTGGTAAGTATGGTTATAAGTAGAGTTATAAGTATCCTAAAACGGAGTGACCCCAATCTTAACCCTATTTATAACCCTACTTACTAAGACCCCTGCCCCTGCAAGTGAGGTTGCCCCTCAACAGGTTCAGGGTTCGGGGATTTACGGCTGACGACCCTCTTTCAGCCACAGCTCTAGCCCGGGGTGGGTGTAGTCTAAACCCTAAACCCCAAACCCCTAAACCCTTAAACCCTGAACCCTAAACCCCAAAACCCTGGACCTACGTCGAGGGTCGAAGTTGAGAGCTTCCGGATGGTGTGGGGACTTTATGAACTTCGTCGGACCGATTTCAGCCAGAGAGGACCCAAAATCTCTGAAAACCTGTTGCATGCTAAGGCAGCCTCCTAAGGGGTTTAGGTTTCAGGGTAATGTAAGGGCGTTAATTAAAGGGTAATGTAAGGGTGTCCATGATTAGAATATATAGGGTTTTGGGGGTGCTTTACTTTAATAGAATTTTGTATGATATGCCTAAGGCAGCCTCCCAAGGTTTAGGGTTCAGGGTGCGGTGGGGAATCGTGGAGCTCGGCTTCAACGACCGGCTTTGGGTCTTTGCTCTCCGCAGAATATGTAATGTGGTGCCTTGAGTCACTAGAAGTATAGAACAGTATCGTATAGTATAGCCATAACCCCGATAATGAAAAGGTGTCACCGAGTATTCACATGTCTAGATTTGGTCGGAAGTATTGCAACTGGTGGTGGAATGAGCTCTTTCCGCAGTCTCCGACTGCATTTGGAGGGCCGTGAGTAGCCTACCTTGACCATATTGATTGATTCGCTTGTACCCCGACATATCCTGGGCTTACCACGTGAATCAGGTGAAGTTGAATTGCCTGATGATCTGCAGAACCGAAGGACTGCGCAGTATGAAGCCTAGGAAGATGAACGTAAACGTCAGAAGAACCTGCTCTCTCGTTGCTGGCGCGACTTCTGAACCAGTCCCGGTTACCAGTTCGAGGAAAAAGGTTCGTTCTCGAATCGAGAAGACTCAACTGCAGCAGCCGACTGCCACCCATCCAACCCTAAACCCTAAACCCTAAACCCTAAAGCCTATTTCCCAAACCGGTCCCGGCCTGAACCGATTGCAAGAAGTACTGTTTCTGCCCCAGGTCTGCCTGCAGCCTGAGTGGTTGCATGCAGTGGGTAGTGGGAGCCGAAGCATTCGGGCATTGCTGCATCTCTAACAACGTCTGTTTTGAGCTTCAGGTGCTTCGGTAGCTTCTGCTCTCCACCCTGAACTCTGAATAGGGACCCGAAAAGGCACATAAGCATAAGCATTTTATAGGGATATCCCTACCTTATTGGGCTTCCTTATAAGGGGGTTTATATGGGATATCCCTATCCTAATTTTTGCTTATGTGCTTTTTTGGGGCCCTACTGAAGTAGTTGCCTCGAGGTAGTCTCTAGGACGTATACGGCTGGAGTCGGTTAGAGAAACGCTGGAACTAGGTAACTAGGCTTCCAAGTCCTGCTATCAACACTGCTCAAACAAAAACCGCAAACCAATCTGTAACCTTGCCAGGCCCCTCTAGGGTCGAATGCGGAAACTGCGCAGCAAACTATCCAAACTATCCAAACAGCTGTTCAACAGTCTTCTCGAGCTGGAGTGTGGATCAACTTTAAAATGAGATGTAAAGAATCCACACCTGAACCCTAAACCCTGAACCCGAAAGACCTACGGCTTCCCTGAGTCCAACCTACTCACGAATCCTGCGGCCTGCAACCGCGAACTCTAGTAGCAACAACAGAAATGGTGGTAGTGGTAGTGGTGGTGGCAGTGGCAGGGGTAGTCGTAGTAGTAGTCGTAGTGCTAGCGGTGGTATTAGTAGTGGTAGTAGCAGCAGTATAAGTATTCGAAGTCAAAATACAAACTACTAATAGTCATAGTAACAGTCTAGTGGTAGGAATAGTTGGCAGTAGTAAGTCGTATCGGTAGTAGCCGGCGTCGTCCTACAGTACTCGTCAATCCTAAGCCCTGACTGGTCTTTGGACATGGAGCAATCCGAAGCTTTCTCCGAAACCGTCGGCGAGACGCAGAAGCCTTGGGAGCTGAGCAATTTGCCCCCCCCCCCCAAAAAAAAAAAACACGCACCGAACTCCGAACCCAAGACCCTAAACAGTGCCTAAACCCTAAACCCTGGGTTAAGGTTTTAGGGTAGAGTTGGTTGGAAGGGGTTTAGTGCTCTGGGCTTGAGACGGTGTGGCCGCCATCTCCACTATTTTGAACCCAAGGCTTTCAACCCTGAGCCTGAACCCTTCTTCCCTGTTACCGTGCGGCTCCAAAAAACCAAAGTAGGTAGTATTTATAGACGTTACTTAGTTGCGGAGTTCATAGGCCTCAGAAAGTGTACACTTTTAGTTTTATAGTGGGTAATATTATCGCCAAACGTGTAAAGTGTATCCCCCCAAAGTATCTACCATTTGGGTACAAGGACCCGGGACCCTTGGGGCTATAGGGTCCTATTCTACCCCTTTTTCAGGGTACGTAGTCTTAATTAAAACGAACAGTTCCTAACCATAGAACTAGGTAGTAATGACCCTCAAGAGTATACTATAGCTTGGAGCCCGATATCAGTAAGGAATCCTAGCAGACTTACCACGAGTTGAAACTCTGAGGCTCGAGGACTTTCAGATTTCTTAGAGCGGAGCAGCAGGAGGTCGGAGGGCAGTGGGGGGTCCTGACGGGTTTAGGTTGGGTACTGCCCCCACCCTGTAACAGTCCAGATTGGGAGTCATTACAAGGGCTATATGCAGTGCTGCTGTAAATCTTTTCTATCCTTACAGAGCGGGCGCAGTACACAATGTTTAGGAACTGTCCCTGAACCCTAAACCGTGTCGTCTAGGCTTCAGTGCCTATTGGGGATTTGTGCGCATCACTCAGGGGTGGCAGGCTTTTGGTTTCGAAGCTCCGAAAGTTTGCTCTAAATCCTAAACCCTGAACTTGTTGCGCACG
Source organism: Symbiodinium sp. CCMP2592 (assembly GCA_905221615.1). NCBI lineage: Eukaryota > Dinophyceae > Suessiales > Symbiodiniaceae > Symbiodinium > Symbiodinium sp. CCMP2592. The sequence continues at coordinate 77,096 of CAJNDT010000651.1, read as the reverse complement.
GAGCGGTTTAGGGTTCAGTGCTGCAAGGGTCTGATGCCCCAGCCCAAAACCATAACACGAAACTCCCAAGCCCCAAGCAAAGCAGATCTAACTCGAAATCAAGATCGAATCCGGAAATCCCGACACCTTGACCTAGTCTTGAGCCCGAACACAGCAAAACCCCAAAACCCTCCCCAAATCCCTACACCCTTAAACCGCAAAACTCAAACCTACTAAATCCCATGAAAACCCTAAATTCAAAACCACCGAAACGCTCCAACCCTCATAACAAGTGTCAAACAAAAGAATACTATACAATGCTGTGTTCATGATAGCACATTACGAAACGAGTAGTATGCACTGTAAACCCTTAGACTCTCAAAAGCCCCCCCGAACCCTAAACCATTAAGCCTAAACCACTGAAAACCCCAAACCCCTAAACCCTTAACCCTAAACCCTCAACCCTGAACCCTAAACCCCTCCTGCAGAAGGTGGGGCATGCAAGTCTTGACAGCCATCGCCATGCACTACTAGTAGGGCTCCGACCAAGAACCTTGCGGAATCTCCGTCACATCTGTAAGAAGTTCCGAAAAACCAAAAATAACAATAATAATTCCTATATTACCCCCCATAAGGAATATTTTTTTTATGTTTTTGGGGTTCTTAAGCAAATAGTAGCTCACAACTCTTCGAGACGGAGAGCTCGGCTCGCTCCGGCCCCTCCAGGGTCTGGGCAATCTCCGTCAGTCGCTGTAGTGGCTTCCTGGCTATACTTAGATCATATTAGGGCTCCTACTATACTTTTAGGTATATTCCTTAATTAACGGGGTTTTGGAGTCTCTGGGAATGGGACCTTCAAGGGCTCCAAACTGGAAACCACACCGTACACCCTACTTAAAGGATCATGGGACTTAGTAACTAGGGTTATTTTAAAGGGGTCCTTAAAAGGGATCTATAGGGCTTCTATTATAGGTCTACTTAAAGGATCATGGGACTTAGTAACTAGGGTTATAATTAAGGTAACTATGCTTATAATTACCTATAACCCCAATTAAGGGACCTATAACCATAGTTACTAACTCCCATGATCCTCCAAGTAGGGGTTCACGGTTTAGAGGGTTAGGGTTTAGGGGCTTAGGATGGTTTAGAGGTGTCGGCTGTTAGGGATTGATAGATTAAGGGCTAGCTTAGGGTTAAGAGGTTTAGGGTTTAGGTGTTAGGGGTTTAGGGTTATGGCCATCGCTTGAAGTGGAAAGCCCTTGAAGCAAACAGAAGGATAACATTGCATGTGTGCACGATCATGTTCCTACATACACTCGCCATGCAAGGTTGTCAGAAGTTAGAGTTCAAACTGGGGCTTTCGAGGCTTCACCATGTGTGGAAAATGCAGGCCTCTCCCTCAGGTTTGCACGCCCCTCTTGCCTGCATGACCGTGCGGATCTTGTCATGCCCAACAGTGACTCTACTCTGAAACCTGGCCCGACAAAGCTACAAAAGTTTTTGAGGGCCACGGGCTCGGGTGTATGTCTGACGTGTAAACGGCGCGCCATGCAGTCGAGACTCTTGCTGTCAGCTTCTGCCTCTTTCACAGCCTCAAGGGCCGTATTTTCCACTTCAGCAATCTTGGGATCTTTGAGATCCACAGTACCTGCGTTGTAGTTTCGGGGCCCTTAAAATATGCATGAATAGGTACCTCTATAGGAACTGCAAGGGAAATTAACAAGTTTCCCAGAGTGCCACCTAGGTACTGAACGCGTAGACATCCTTGATCTGCTGGCTGAAGAGCAGGTTCGCCTGCATCTCTGTGGCCTGAGACCAAAGCTGTAATATAGGGGCCGTAATAATTAGAGTAGGGTTTGGGGGTATACTGCGGTATTGCTATAATAAGGCACCCCAAGAATAGTATGGGTAATGATTTAGGCTCCTATACTAGACCCAAGAGTAACCTAGGAATAAAAAGGTTGCCCTTTTTGGGTTAAAGGGGCTGATAAGAGAACCTAAACCCTAAAAAAGGGAACAAGGGCCTACTCTGGGTCCTACGTAGTATATTAGGGGAATCGACTCGCCGGCATTGGTGACGGTGATGGTGATGGTGATGAGGCTTACCTGAAGGACCAAATGACCCTTAAAAGTGGGGGCCCTATACCCATATACTATGAATCCCTATATGGTATATGAACCTTAAAGCCTTTTAGGGTTCATTTCGTCCTTAAGGTATGATGATGGTGATGACGATGACGACGAACACGATATCCATATCCTAGGGATTTACAGCTTGGATGGTTTATTTCTGCTTGGAATCGGGGTCGACCCGCTGTGGAAGGGCGCCGTTTTGCAGTGGGCTTCGGCGTCGGGGATTTCGGGTGGCAGTGGGGGGGGACTGAGAATGCGGAACAAGGCGCCGGTCGTTACGATTTTATGGTTCTGTGACGCGGGACGGCTTGAAAGCTTCTCGGGTTGATTCCGGACTAAGGCCTCTCACGGCTTTGGCTTTTGTGAAGATTGGTGCCCGCTTCTCATCATGCATGCCTGCCAGAGGTGCTCTGAATTTTCTCGCAGAAAGTCGTGGGCACTCAGAAGCATAGGGTTAAGGGTCTAGGGCTCCGCGTAATCTCACCGACAAGGCGCAATATTGTGTGTGGTATTTGCACATCCCAAATCCTAAAGCCCTATAGGCCCTGTAACTGTAGTATAGGCGTACAGCCCGAAACCCCCCAGAATGCCTAAACGACCTCGAAATTTCCCGCCCTTGAGCCTTCTGCAGATATTGGATTCGCTGGCAAAGCTGAGATTGCTCTTTGCAAAGCTCTCGCTGCACCAGCACTCGCTGTTTAACGCACGCCGCCCTGCAGATTGCCATGGTGGGATGTTGTTTAGGGTTTAGGGTCTTGCAGTTTAGGGCCTACCTGAAGGACCAAATGACCCTTAAAAGTGGGGGCCCTATACCCATGTACTATGAATCCCTATATGGTATATGAACCTTAAACCCATTTAGGGTTCATTTCGTCCTTAAGGTAGGTTGCTGAGCATGGCCACGCTGGCTTATTGTTACACCATCGCATGCTAAAGCTGCTCCACTGATCAGTCTCAAGCCTAGGCGGGATGAGAGACGTTGGCATTGCATGTCAAGTGGTAAGTGTTGCGGTGATCATTAAACCCTATAAACCTTAAAGGCCCAAGAGCCTAAACCCTAGGCCCTAAACTTAAAACCCAAAACCTAAAGACCCAAACTGGCCACGGAAGGGTGTAGGGCCCTAGAGGCTTGCAGCTGGGGGGGGGGGGGCTTTCCAAGTCTTCCTACTCGGAGACCGCTACACTGTGAAGGTCTACTACACAGTTGTTGTTACTGCAAGTATTGCTAGCGTTCCTACTGTTGTTACTGCTATTGCTACCGTCATAATCGCACTTATTGTTGTTTTTTATTGTTGTTGCTATTATCATTGTTATGGTTATTCGTATACAGGTGCTAAAAGAGTCCACGAGAGAACTGCTCGCGACTAGTGATGATCTGTTTGCACGCAAACTGGTCGAGTGTCTGCGCCGCACCTGCCTCCTACCAAAGCCCTTGCAACCTTGCACAATGCAGCATCTGAAGATCCATTATTCGTACGTCCATGTAGTCTCTGCCATTTCATCGTAAATAATGTCACATCCCAAAACCCTGTAGCAGTTATCAAAGCCCAATACCATTAAACTTGACTTAATTATGAACTACAATGGGGTACGTATAGTAACTACTTATTCAGACGCGTATATTACAAATTACATGCTCGCAGGAACGGCTGGCGTTGCCTTCTTCGACGTGGGTGGTGTGCAGGTCAGAGAAACAACAACGATTCGAGCAACCATGCTGCTGTTGTTGAAGGTTTGGAGTTTAGGGTCTGCCTCAACGGTTCTTTTTGTTTATCACCTTCTCTGTATGTGCCCGAATGTAAATTGAAGAACCGCCGATCCTGCAGGCACATCCTCCGAAACCTCAGATCAAAGTCATAAATGTGGATTGCCGGGGCGCTGCTGCTGGAACTGCTCCGACGCATCATGTTTCTGGGCGACTCGCTGTTTGAGATCCTCCACGCCTCATGATGCGGCGAGCAATATGCCCACTTGGGGAATGCAAAGCCCTCCGCTTCAAATGGCTATCAACTGGGACCATGCAAGGAAGTACTAACCTTGTAAAAGCGATTTGTACCCATGGAATTTTGTCTGGGGATTCTCTGTGTACACCTTCAAGACGGGGTGCCCCTTTTTTCAGGTTCTCTACTATGATTTCCTTTTTTTATGGTTCTTAAGCAGGTTGGTCATGGGGAGTCCAGGTAAACCCTAAACCTTCTAGCTCCTGAAGGACCAAATGACCCTTAAAAGTGGGGGCCCTATACCCATATACTATGAATCCCTATAATATTATATGAACCTTAAAGCCTTTTACGGTTCATTTCGTCCTTAAAGCTCCTACACAACAAGACTAAGCGCAAGAGTCTATACTCTATACCCTGCCCCCAGAAGTCTCAAAGCCGAGCTCGGTTGAATCCTAAGCCCCTACTGGAAACCTCCAAGCCCAACTTTTCTGAAGCAGCGACTGATACATACAGAAGGCAGAGTCTCCCTCTCTCTCTCTCTGATCTCTCTCTCTCTCTCTGTCTTTCTCTCTCTCTCTCTCTCTGTCTTTCTCTCTCTCTCTCTCTCTCTCTCTCTCTCGCTCTCTCTCTCTCTCTCTCTCTCTCTCTCTCTCTCTCTCTCTCTCTCTCTCTCTCTCTCTCTCTCTCTCTCTCTCTCTCTCTCTCTCTCTCTCTCTCTCTCTCTTTCCAGTAAACATACATAGCAATAGCACGGAAAGGAGTCAGGAATATCAGCGACACATAGGGCAGAAGAGGAGGGCGCCGAACAACTTTCCGAAATCCTTAACCCCTCAACTTGCAGACATGCTTCGCTTCTCCAGCTCAACCGCCTGGGCCCTAGCCACTCCTATCTCCTCCAGGGACAAGGGGATGGCGGAAGAGTTTGCAAGACGAGTTCCGCTATTGTTTCTGTAGGGGTTCTAGTGTAGGCCCCCAGTATAGGGGTCGGATTAACTTGAACAGGCCTATAGGGTACATCATACTACCAAAGCTCATAATCGGTAGCCCTGGGGCATAGCACTCCTGATTCTTCGCAGGCTGTTAACCCTAAACCCTAAACCCCTATAGCCTAAGCCCTTTAGAACCAAGAGTAACCTAGGAGAAAAAGGGTCTCCTTTCTGGTTTAAAAGGGCTTACAAGTGAACCTGAACCCTACAAAAAGGGAATAAGGGCCTACCTACTCCAGGTCCTAGTTTTACCCTAAGCTGTCGGGCTACTTTGGACTTTGATCCCTACATGTCCGACTTCTTACCCTAAGCCGTAAGAAAAACATCCAAACTCCTTTAATTCCACACGAAAACCCCTAACCCTACACCCTTTGACCCTAAAGCCCTGTACTGCGCATGATGACGTAGGATTTTAAGGTTGTTTCCTGGCTGCTATCGGAGAAACACCATGAGCGTATTGCAGTTCTATGCATCTGCCGTTTCATCGTCCGCAACAGCAAACCCCTGGAACTCAAGAATGCCTAACCTCCCAAGCTCAGAAACCCTAAACCCCCCAAACCACGGTTTCCTCGTGATACTTCTGTATCTGCAGGGCTGTCGATGCCCTCGGCCAGGACAGAGAAGGCAAGGATTCCACTGGTACTGCGGTTGATGATAAACAATCCTGGGGTCCCTTTAAAGGGCTCTATTCAGGGTACCTTTAAGGGGTTCCTTTAAGGGATCTACAGGGTTTAGGGTTTAGGGTTGATATAAATCCTGCACTACCCATAAGAGGGAATATACCATACTTCCCATAGTTTAGGGTCCCGAAGCTGATGCAGGATTTATATCATCAACAATAGAAGGACCATCAGTGGGCTTCAAGCCATGCCAAGGACCATGCATGAGCGCCAAGGCTTTCGACCAAGGGTCCAAAGGATCCAATAAGAAGGTACTCGGTTTTAGGATAGTACCCAAAGGCCGCCCCAAAGTAGTTCCTTTATGGGGTTCGCATATAGAATCCTATAGCGTAATCCCAAAAAAGAAATACTTTGGGGCCTCTGGGTAGTTCTGTAGGTTAGGATTTCGGATAGTATATGATTATTGGGTGCTTGGACCCTTTGGGTTTCGACCAAGGCACTTACTTAGCAGTGTGAAGGATAGACTCCGGAGGATGTTGGTACCGTAGCTGGATTTGCAAAGGCAAAAACCCTAAACCCTAAACCCCTAAGCCCCTAAACCCCAAAATCGTGACCTTTATCGGCAAATGGCTCAGAGAGGACCATTGTAGGCGCCTGAGCAATACTAGTTGGCTGTCGGGCTGCTTGGGTTTATACCGACACTTATATGGGAGTTTCCGAAAATAGGGGACCCTAATATCATACCTTATAAATAGTAGGATCCTTCTTTAGGGACGGCAAAGGGGATGATACGCATGACTACGGCACGGAGCTGCGAACCCGAAGTCTGCAATCTGTGGCCAAGCAGCAGCACGGAAGCGGCATCCGTAGAGGCTTCCGAGGTCATGACCGGGACCTTGGGTGTCATCATCCTCACAGCCACCGCCGTCACCACCATCGTGATCAGCATGGGGGTCATTGTAGTTCTCCTCTTCTTGTCAGCCATCATCATCAGAAGTCATGAAAGTCATCAACATCAAAATCTCCAGCATCAACAACACCATCATCATCGTCATCACCATCATCATAATTCCTCATCGCCATCATCCTCATCATCATATTACTATTATTATTCTCCTTGCTTCTTCCTAATATTATTATTACTACTATTATTACTACTATTATTATTACTACGACTTTATTCTTCTTCTTTATCTGCATCGTGAACACTACTTACTCTCCAGCCAGGACACATCCGAAGGATCTTCTGGCTCCTCTCGGGGATCCTCCAAAAATCGACTCAACAAAAACTCTGAGAAGGTACATGGGCGTTTCCGAGTATGGGGGTACCTTGTTTGGGGGTCCTTATAACAAGGATCCTACTATGTAGGGTACTATAGTGGGGTCCCTTATTTTCGGAAACTCCCACATCCCACCTAACCATAATAGCAGTAGTGCTTTTGTTTACTGATGTTACTGTTCTTCTGCATGCTCACTTCTCTGATCGCTGACTGAAGCTCACAGCTGTGCAAAGATGTGGTTTGCAAAGAGTTTTAAGGAAAGGGTTCATAGTGTCCCACTTTAGCCTGATTCAAGTAGCTTTGAGAAAAGTATCGGGACCGTGGGAGCTAGAAGCTCATACTCTGGACCCTTCAAACAGCAGGCCAGCAATGCACATAGCTGCAACTTGTGTAGGGACTAAGGGTTTAGGCTTAGGGTTAAGGGTTACAGGCTTTTGGGGATTTCTTTTCTTGGGTGCGGATATAATCTTTATGGGCTTCTGGACGAATTCCTTCAGCCGAACTTGCCGCCTTGTCAGTGTATCTTTAAGCTGTCCACAACACCCAGAGAGCCCAATACTCCTGAATTAAGGAATATAGCTTAAATCATAATATGAAGCCCTATATAATTTAAGCCATATTCCTTAATTAAGGGGTATTGGGCTCTCTGGGCATGTCCTTAGCTGATGTGCTCCCGGCCTTGGCTTCGATGTGTCGTGCCACGACTTCCCTATAGTAAACTTGGAACCCTGGCAAAAATTATAATTTTAGCTGTTTCTTAGGGATTATAATAACCAAAAGTTAAGAATTATTTCTAAGTGCCCCTAAGTTCCTCGTCTGGATGACAGGCACCGTATCACATCTTCAAAATCCGTGAACACCCAACCTACGCCCTCCGCTCAGCTAAACCCCTGAAGAAGACGCCAACGAATCCGAAGACCGAAACTCTACCTGTCTCAGGCGTGTTCCAGCTTGGCAGAAAGTTTCAGCCAACTTCGGGTCCCTTTCGAGGCGCTCTTTGGGTTTGAATGTCAGGGTTTGGTCATACTTGTTTGGTCATACTTGTAATCAAGATCCGAGCATCTTGGTATCAGGGTCATTGAAGTCTTCTTCGAAACTCCCAAATATGCCTGTTGCTCTGTGCGAATCAAGCCGCCTAATGAAAGTTCATAAGCACGCACGTTAGAGATTGATCCACAGAAGAAGTATAACACCCGGTATCTCTCACCCCCAAACTCCTAAGAGTCACCATCCCACTCTTTACGCGCTAAGCCCCCTAGTTTTTACTCTACGCCTCTGAGCTTTCGCCCGGTGAACCACTCTCAACCCTCGACTAGGATACCCAGTAACCTAAGAATAAAAAGGCCTCTCTTTTTGGTATTGGGCAACTTTATAAGGAATCTATAGGACTACAAAAAGGGAATAAGGATACTACTGGGCATCCTAGTCGAAGTAAGAACTGCGCCTCAGCTTCGATCGTTTGCTTTTCTTTGCTTTTCTGGCGCAAAGTGTGGACGCCGAGAAACCTGGGCCGCTCCCTGCTCTGCTAGGACTTTCTTGACGGAATTACAGTAGAAGCCGTGAGCTTGAAACATGAGTATGCCCCAACTGTAAAGCCCACCGGATTCAGAAGTAATACCTCGGTCTTGCATGTTCCACCGCTTATCACTCCTACCTACCTACTATTGCCCGGCGACTGAATCTAACCCCAGGATTCCATCCTTATCATGATGAAGCGATCTCTGTGGCTTGTGGGCCGGGTTGATACCAGGTCGGACAGCCCGAGAGCATGCCCTGGGTCAGGCTGTCAATTGCAAATTACCAGCCACCTCTCTCCGACACCTTTGGACATTCTCGGTCCTCACACATTCCACAGTACTCAATTGGAGGCAGTGCCAAGAGACTATCCGCTAAATCTTACCCATTTAGGATACATTCCTTAATTAAGGGTTTTGGAGTCTCTGGGTGCCACCACAGCAAACCCTCAATACCGAAAGTGCCGGGCTCCGCCCCAGAGGGTCATGGGACTTAGTAAGTATGGTTATGAGTGCTATAAGCAGTTCATAAGTATAGCTACCCCAACAGCAACCTTACCTACTACTAAGTAAGTCCCATGATCCATAACTTAAGAAGCCCCTGAGCCCCGAAACAGGCACAGCCGAAAGCTGCATCTCATCCCAATTCAAAACCCTGCAGGACTCCAATGGTACAATGTTGCCGAAAGCCTCAACTCAAACAAAACAAATCACCTCTAAACCCCTAATTTACACCCCAAGCCCTAAACCCCAAAGCCGTAACAAAAGCCGTAAAAACCTGAACTCTAAAGCCCTGAAAGCACTGACATGGAAGTCCGGTGACTGACCGCCCGTGTAGAGCCGTTTAGCTGGCATGGGCTTCAAGACCAGCTTGACCTCCTTCTGCAGCTTCGGGCTTTGGGTGAAGGGCTTACTTAACGGATCATGGGACTTAGTAACTGGGGCTATTATTCAGGTAACTATACGTATAGTTACTTAAAACCCCAATTAAGGTACTTATAACCGTACTTACTTAGTCCCATGAACCTCCAAGTAGGGCTAGGAGGGGCCATAAGGAACCAATCCTTTTGCACAGTTATGCTTTACCTGATTCAAAATCCACCGCAAAATACCACGAATTCCTTGCTTCCGGCCATGACCTTATCTCTGCAACTCTATGTTAAAAGCTCCTTTGGGGTTTCTTCCGGCACGTGTGCGAAACTAAGGCCCTTTTTGCGTGCATCCGCTTCTTCCCGACCCTGAAGTAAGACGTTCTTCATCATAGCTAGAAGAAAGCATCCACGGCCCAACCATGGTGTAATCCGCTCCGGGAAGAGAGCATCTGTGGCCCAAGCATGATGACGTCCATGGTCTACATGGTCTACAGTAACCCGTTCTGAGAAGGTTCAACTTTCTTGGCAGAAATGGCTGGATGGTTTTTAGGTGCACTGGGAGAGCAGAAAAGCGGCATTGCTCAACACTAAAGGCTATGACCTAAGTGCTTCGTGTTTGCTGGTGGGGGGTCATGCTTTTCTGCGGGTTCCTTGTGGACCCCCCAGTCTTCGGGACAAAGGGACCTTCCTGTCCACCAGAAGACACCAGGAGAGGACCAACAGACCAGCACGACACCGAGAGAGCACCGAAAAATTCGGGGTACCTTAATTTAGGATCCTTATACTAGGATCCTACTAAGGTCCTATTAATTTACCTTAATTTAAGATCCTTATAATAGGATCCTATTAATTTACCTTAATTTGGGATCCTTATAATAATGGGATCCTACCGTTTAGCAGCAGACCACCAGGACACCACCAAGCAGGTGATCATCAGAAGACCACACTGCCAGGACATGACCGGGAGACCACGAGGGCGGATCAGGAGCCACACCCCGGAATGCCTTCCTCCGAGTACTGTAGGGGCCTTAATAATTAGAGTAGGGTTTGGGGTTCTTTCATCGTATGAATATAGTACGAAACGTTAAGCAACAACATTGTTAATTGTTTAGGTTTCTGCAGTAGCAAGTGGTTCACAGCCTGAGACGCGCACCGCAAACATGCTGTGCAAGAAATAGCACGTGGGGACCAGATTTGCAGAATTTGCTGGGGAAGCCTTTCTTTCGGCGCATCCACTTTACTCTGAGTGCAAGAACCCCATCGTGTTACCACACTGGTTGGGGAAATAGAAATATAAAGACACATATAAAGGTTCTATATGTATATATACATACATATATATATATATAATATACATATATACCTACATAGATATATACCTCTACATATACAGATACGGATGCTTATACATACCGAATCTTGCCACATAACCCTATTCCTCTTGACAAGGCCCTTCTATCAGACTGAGGATTTCGGGTACAATGGGTGAGAGTTTCGCGAGCTTGTATCCCAAGACTGATCTTCCGGAAGGCCTCTAAAGGCCCCAGATTCACTGGTAGAGGGAGAAGGGTTTCTAAGGGTTCAGGGTAAGCATACAGGGTTCAGGGTGCAAAAGCACGGTTTCGGGGCTCGGGGCTCGGACTTTTTGTGCTTCTTGCTGTTACGGTATCGGGTTCTGCAAGGTTTCACATGTCGCATGGTGGCCATCGTCGGTGCCGAGAAATAATACAGTTACAGTTGTGCCTAACATCTCAGACCCCGAACCTCCTAAAAGCACTGAGGAGCGAGCGTAAACCCTGAACCTCGAAGTCTCATTCCGGCCGAGCATCCTTCTCTGCTGCACTGTCCCCAACCGCATCCTGAACTGATGCCAGTCTTGGCATTCCAGCGGAAACGTCCTCCAAGTCTGGCCAAGACGCCAGCCTGTACCTCAACTCACACAAAGACTTTCCACGAGCAGTTCTGAAATTGTAATACTGGTCCCGGTACAAGGCTGAACCCGAAACCCTCGACCCCAAAAGAACCAACCCCCATATATATATATATATATATATATATATATGCTACCCCCCCCCCAGATACCAATAGAATTGTGTGTTTTGTGCTCTAAACCCTGCAATTCATGACACCAAGACACTCGAAGGTCTCAGATACTTCTAGTGCACGACCAGAAGGTGATTTTGTTCATCCCCTAGATCCCGCAATTCAAGACGCATGCATCCAGGAGGCGCTTAATACAGGGCCAGGCAAGCCTGACTACATTGATGCCATACACATACAGGATGCTTCAGCACATGATAGGTAGTAACGGTTTAATGGCACCCTCTGTATTACTTAGACGTGCCTCTAATCTATCACCCATCCTTCCTTATCACACGCTAATAATAGTACAACCCTAACACCAACAACTACCACTACCACTCCTCCTCGTGCTGCTGCTGCTATTACTGCTACTACCACATTACTACATGTTTAGTTAGGTCTATGTGTTTCAGCGTCATTCCACATCTTGCCCCAAATGTATCCAGGCGACCTTTTCCTAGACCATGTCTTCTCACCATATTGCTCCTAAATTTCGTATCATGATATTAAGTTAAATCCTGTCACATATCCAACTATTATCAAGATGGTCATAACAAACCATCACAAGAACCGTACTACGACTACAATCTACTACTGATACTACTACTACTACTACTCCTACTGCTGCTACTAATTACTACTACTACTGCTACTCCTACTACTACTACTACTATCACTACTATCACTACTACTACAACTGCTACTACTACTACGACTACTACCACTACTAGTCAATCCCGCCATACCCTTATGCTAATCATCATATTCCTGCCACAATGCCTTAAGCAAGCTTTTCCATCCTATCATAAATCAAAAAGCTACCCATAATTATGGGTTTAGATGTAATTAAGGACACAGTATTAACATATCATTCACTTACATCAATCTATCTCATTTACCTAACACACGTAAACAGTGCTCACTGAAGTAATCAAATATCACACTCATCACCCTAAACATAAAACGTCAGTGAGACTGGCAACCAGAAACAAAACACACCCTTCTACCATCTCCAACAAACACATCAAAAATAAGGGTACATTAACTAATCATAGTGAACCCCAGAAAGTTGGAACATTGATTTAGGGTGATTAGTGTTTGATTTACATTGCCTTTAGTATAAGGGCATTAGGATACTGATGTTTCAACTTTCTGGAGTTCACTGTAGAATAATTTACAATGAAACCAGATCTCAAGTTGACGGCAAAACAAAAATCTGCTGTAAGTCAAAGCTAACAGAGCGCGAGAAGAAAATCTCCGCGCGCGTGACGGAAACCTTCCAAAAGATCGTTTGATTGAGACAGTAAGGTGGTTTCGTTAATTTTATTGTAAAAGTGCTGTACTGTCCCAAAAAAATCAGTCCTTTTTTGCAAAAGTGCTGTACTGTCCCAAAAAAACCAAAAAAAAACAATCTTCTACAGTCTTGGAGCAGCTGCCGTGTAGGGGCCTCCAATAGATTGGTTTTTTTTGGGACAGTACAGCACTTTTGCAAAAAAGGATTGGTTTTTTTGGGACAGCACAGCACTTTTGCAAGAAAAGCAGCAAAAAACACTGTACTGTCCCAAAAAAACCAATCCTTTTTTGCAAAAGTGCTGTACTGTCCCAAAAAAAAACAAATCTATTGGAGGCCGCTACACGGCAGCTGCTCCAAGACTGTAGAAGATTGGTTTTCTTGGTTTTTTTGGGACAGTACAGCACTTTTGCAAAAAAGGATTGGTTTTTTTGGGACAGTACAGTGTTTTTTGTTGCTTTTCTTGCAAAAGTGCTGTGCTGTCCCAAGAAAACCAATCCTTTTTTGCAAAAGTGCTGTACTGTCCCAAAAAAAACCAATCTATTGGAGGCCGCTACACGGCAGCTGCTCCAAGACTGTAGAATATTGTTTTTTTTTGGTTTTTTTGGGACAGTACAGCACTTTTGCAAAAAAAGATTGGTTTTTTTGGGACAGTACAGCGCTTTTTCTAGTTTGCGGAGAAGTGTGATGCAGAGCGAGTACTCAAGTGCTGAGCATCCTGCTGCTATACTCAAAGTGGTGCAAGCGCCCTCTAAGGCCACAAAACGTTCATGGAGAGTCTTGTCACAAGTCTCAGCCAAGAGGGTGCTCGAATGCTCTGTTTTTGTTTCATGGTGCTGCCTGCAGAAGGAAAACACAGGAATGTATTGGTAACTGGGGGGGGGGGGGTACCATATGTATATATATATATATATATATATATATGTATGGGGCTGTTGGTTGTATTGCATAAGGAACCCTCAGGAATAGCTAATAAAGTGCCGCCGTAAGAATCAGAAAACGGCTGGGGCAGAATCCCACCAGCTCCCAAAACCCTGAACCCCAAAACTGTAGTCCTACTATATTCTAAAAACCAACCTAGAGCCTCGACGAGTCACGGCAAGGTCACGATAAACGTCGACCCGTGCCCTTGTACGGACTCCACCTCCAGCTTCGGGTCGTCTGGAAGTTAGGTTTAGGGTTGAGAGTTCGGGGTTTAGTTTTTGTTTTTGAGGGCTCTTGTCCACCTGAAGGGGTTTAGGTTTTAGTGTTTAGGGGGGTTGAGGATCGGGTGTTCCAGGTTGTCCGGGGCTTCTCGATCTAGGGCAATACAGCACTGTGTTCGGGTGCCCAGATTCACGAATCAGCATTCCGCTAGTGGAGCCACAGCCGGGGATGCTGTTTGTGGTATTGCAGCAGGTCGTTTAGGTATGCTTCGCACAGTTGGAGCGGTGCTTCAAGCAAGACGAACATCAACGCTAAACACGCGGCGTTTATAAGACGGGCCGAGAGTATGGCTGATCGTAGCCGTAGCGAAGGGATCATTTCAGTTTGCCTTTGCCCATTTGCCTCAGCCGAAGGAAAGCAATGCAGGCAACATCAAGGAATCATGAAATTTACAGTATATCCCCCGCTAGAGCCTCAAACACGAATAAACCCGTAAACCCCAAACACCGAAACCCCGAACTCCCCCAAACAACCCCAACTAAACACAGCGCTCTATAGACTCTGATTCGGCTCTGTCACTGTGATGTCGCCCCCGTGCTTCCGGGCGATTTCGCGGCTGATGGCCAAACCCAGCCCAAGTCCGGAGTATCTGGCAGCACTGGAAGGGTTTAGGGTGTAGGGACGTTTTGGGTTTAGGGAAGACAGTGTAGCAATAAGCCATAACGACCGTACTCGGTCTCAGCCGTCAGGGTCTGCCTGCTGTTGGGAATGTCATCTTTGTCGTCGTAGTGTTTTCCTCGTCCTCTTCGTCATTCATCTGTCTCTTGGTCATTCTGATGGTCGTTCAAGTCTCGGCCACTGTCTGTTGATGATGAAGTTGCGCGTAGTAGCGGTCGTCGTGGTGGTGGTGGCAGGAGAAATAGTAGTAGGTAGCAGTCAGCAGTAAAGTAGCAGCTGTCGTCGTAGTAGCTGTGGTGGTAGCAGCAATAGTAGTAGTAGTAGTAGTAGTAGTAGTAGTAGTAGTAGTAGTAGTAGTAGTAGTAGTAGTAGTAGTAGTAGTAGTAGGAGTAATAGCAGTAGTAATAATAGTAGTCGTAGTAGTCGTAGTAGTAGCAGCAGTAGCAGTAGTCGTCGCAGTAGCAGTAGTAGTAGTAGTAGTAGTAGGAGGAGGAGGAGGAGGAGGAGTGGGAGTAGGTAGGAGTAGGAGTAGGAGGAGTAGGAGGAGTAGTAGCAGTAGCCGTAGCAGTAGCAGCCGCAGTAGTAGTAGTAGTAGTAGTAGTAGTAGTAGTAGTAGTAGTAGTAGTAGTAGTAGTAGTAGTAGTAGTAGTAGTAGTAGTAGTAGTAGTAGTAGTAGTAGTAGTAGTAGTAGTAGTAGTAGTAGTAGTAGTAGTAGTAGTAGTAGTAGTAGTAGTAGTAGTAGTAGTAGTAGTAGTAGTAGTAGTAGTAGTAGTAGTAGTAGTAGTAGTAGTAGTAGTAGTAGTAGTAGTAGTAGTAGTAGTAGTAGTAGTAGTACTAGTGGTAGTAGGAAGTAGTAGTAGCAGCAGTAGTAGCAGTAGTAGCAGCAGCAGCAGGAGAAGTAGTAGTAGTAGTAGTAGTAGTAGTAGTAGTAGTAGTAGTAGTAGTAGTAGTAGTAGGAGCAGGCGCAGGAGGCGGAGCAACAGAGTAGCCGCAGCTGCTGCTGCTGCCGAAGTAATAGAGTAGCCGCAGCTGCTGCTGCTGCTGCTGCCGCTGTTGCTTCTGTTGTTGTTGCCAGTCTCAACGGACAACCAATTAACCAATTCAGGGCATGATCGCCGACTGGCTAACACGTGATAGCTCATACTTATACTTACGGCCTTGCGACTGTCATTCCACCCTAAACCCTAAACCCATTAGTGGCCTCACAGAAGCCTCTACACCCCAAGCAGCAGCATCAAGCACCCCAGGCAGTAGATGATTGAATCTTGCAAGTTTTGGCGACAAGCCGTTTGTCTAAGCCCAGTAAACCCACTGTCAAGAAGCCTGAAACCTAACCCTGTGATCCCCTTCCTAGGAAACCTAAACTTCAAACCCAAAGCGCCGCAAGTTCGATGTAAAGAAACCTAAACCCCAAAACCCATTGTCAAAAAACTTAAACCCTAAACACTGCGGACCCATTGTTGAGAAAACCAACCCCTATCAGCCCTAAAGTAGCGGCCTTAATAATTACAATAGGGTTTTGGGGCCCCGTAGACTATAATTGCAAGAAGGAACCCTAAGGGAATAATCTTGGTAATTATTTAGGCTTCTATATTATGAACCCTCAACCCCGGGTCGGCTGCTGCGACGAGTCGGGTTTAGGGTGTAGGGTTTACATTGTGATACCACCGCCACACGGCCAGAAGCCCCAACAACCGAAATCCTGAGCCTCAAACCATCGTATCCCCTGAAGCGCATAAACCTTAAACCCCATGATTCAAAGCCTGAGTTGTCCGTTAAGCCCTTTGAAAATTATTTACTATTATGGTTCTCTACGAAATAGTAGGGGAAATTAAAAAAAGATCCCAAAAGGACAACCCAGAAGCCAGCTGGCCTCCGACTCTCAGAGATGTCCTCCTGGTCAAAAGGTTCAAAGATGCGCTCGATGTTCGCTGCAGCGATGCCGATACCTGGATTACTTGGAGGGGCAGGGGACTTAGTAAGTAGGTTATAGGAGTATAGAGTTATAAGTACCCTAAAAGGAGTTATCCAACTAAACCCTACTTACAACCTACTTACTAAGGCCCCTGCCCTCCAAGTAGGTTTATGCAACAGGGCGCCTGCAACGTGAGCTGTACAGAAGGGGAAAATCGTGTCCCTACAGGCCCGTGGACTAGACAAATCCTGACGATAATGGGTTTTGGGGTGTTCTTGGTGCGGTAATGCGTGAACCCGTTTGTCGCAGTCACCTGAGAAGAGCCAGTCTTTCTCGACCACGACTCAGTAAAGGTAGAGAGTTGTCCGCAAGGTCAAACATTCTCTTCGAGATCACAATTCTGCACTGTTGAAGTTACTAGTCTAAGGTGTCGAGGTAGTAGCTGCAGACGCAGCTCTAGCGGCGCCAGCAGGAAGCAACAACCCCACAAGCACCAACCACAACTTCTACAACACAACCAGCCATTCTATAGCCAGTGCGCCGTTACAGCCGCATAATACCGTATATCGCGAAGCATTAACATGTCTGACCGTAGTGGCAACCACATGCAGGTCATGTGTTTGGAGCCTTACTTTCGCTGTTGCACAACTGTCAATCATAACCAGCTTCGTGCTGAGACCGCTATGACACCACGATGAAAAGCCTTACCTAGCAGCTTAGCAGCTTCGATTCAAGGAAAACAACAACATAAGCAATAACCGTCATTAATCCCACCGTCGACGCAGCCTGTGTCTGCTGCATCATGTTAATGAGTACAGCAGTAACAAGATCCGCCGCAGCAATAAACGCGACAGCCACATTGACCATCACAAGCACAACAACCATCACCGCCGCCGGCGTCGTCGTGACCACAAGCAAGACCATGATGTGATAGAGCAGTTATGCTGCTCAGCAGGGGTCTGGTGGTGGTGTTTTTCGCGAAGACTATGGTGACGGTGATGATGATGACGATAGCGATGATCAAGTTGCTGGTGGGGACGATGATATGCTTTGGAAGATCCTAGGAACATCCCTCGCCTGAACTCCTGTCAGCAGCTTCAAAGTTCCCGCGTGGATCGACAAACGAAGCTGCATCCCCTACTTCATATAGGGGCCTAAATACTTACTAATACCATTTTGAGGTTCCCTTATCACAGTTTATACTATAATATACCCCAAGAACCTGTTCTAGTTATTAAGGCCCCTATATTACTCATTTCGCAATGCAAGGCACCCGTGTCTTTGATTCGGACAACCAATTTCTCCTCGGAATCGTCATAGCTCGCAGAAGACTCGACCGTTCCTGGCAAAGGGATGCGGTCACAGGCCTTGCTCTGCTAGCCTGTTTCATTGTCGCGGTCACGCAACCCAAACTTTGAATTCGAAGTCCAAGAAACGAAGCCAGAACTTACACATGCCCATTCTTCACCATACGTGATTCACCGTCGTGGTCTTGCCACCCTATACCCGAAACCAGCCCCAACCGCTTAACTGAAGCCAGAACTTACGCATGTTCGTTCATTGTTCACATCATGTGAGGAAAGCAGAAGTCGAGAGTGAGCTACCACATGGGGCTGTTCAAGTTGCAAGGTTTCTCTTTGGGGTTTCGGTAAGGGTTCTTGAAAGGATTTCGGTAAGGGGTGTTCAGAGGGTGTCTACAAGGTGTCTGATGGCAAGGGTTCCATAAAACAAGGGCCAACAGGCCAACATACTCAGAACAGGGCTTTGGGGGTCTGGTCCTAGCATAACTGTGTAGTTATAAAGTTATACCGGGACTACTGCTACTTGTTATTCAGACCCCAATTTCACAGTCTACTGATGCCGAAAGGCATGACAGTTGTGATGTAGGACAAGCACAGACACACACACACACACAAAGAAATCAGCATAAGATCTCAAGTGTAAGATTGCTACGACGAGACATGCTGCAATCCAAGACAATGCGTCTCGCAAGCCCGACATCCTGGTGCTGATCTCCCGGCCTTTTGCAGTCAAGCCTGTAAATCGCAACAGTAGCATACCAATTCGGGCTGGCGGTCTGGGCATTGGAGCCTTAAGCCTTAAACCCTATACACTTAAAGCCCCACACCGTCCCGGTCCTTCCTGGGATCTATACCCGAATACCAATCCCCAAAACCCCTGAGGGCTATGGGTGTAGGGTAGCAGACCCTCGCCTCTGCCTAAAATCCTAAACCCTGAAACCTATACCCCAAAATCCGGAACCCTAAACCCTAACCCCGAAATCCCGAACCCTAAACCCTAAACCCCAAAAGCCCCAAGAGAGCCGACCTTCGTGGGTGAACTTCACCGCGTTGGCCACGAGGTTGTAGAAGAGCTGCGTGCAGCGATGTTCGTCCTCGGCTAGCGTTTACGTAGGGTTCAGGGCTTAGGGCTTTGGGTTTTCGGGTTTAGGGTTTGTCCCCAAGTGTCCAAACGACCCAATAATTAGGTTAGGTACTCGGTTTTAGGATACTAGTTATTTAGGTTAGGATTTCGGAGGGTATATGATTTTTAAGTACTTGGACCCTTGGGGTGTTCGAATCCAAGAGGCCCAGCTACTGTGTATGCATACACATAGAACAGCATAGCATAGAATAGCACAGAAACGAATCGGTTAGAATAGAACAGCACAGCATCCAATAGTGATATAATTTATGGAAGGTCGTGGGTTGCTGTAACACAATGTATAATGAATTGGAGACCTCAAAAGGTGGGACGAAGGTAGCTAGGATGAAGGAGCCCTGATATTCACACTCTTATTTGGGGATTATTATCCCACCTAGCTTCATCCTACCTTTCAAGGCCCCTGAATGAATTACCCAACCCTAAACCCTGAACCCTAAACCCTAAACCCTGAACCCTGAACCCTAAACCCTGAACCCTAAACCCTAAACCCTGAACCCTGAACCCTAAACCCTGAACCCTAAACCCTAAACCGTGGCACAACAGTGCTTACCGGCTCTGCTCTCTTCAGAAGGGCTGCGGTTCTTTGGGGCGGACCCTTTTTTGCATGGTTTGCCTTCAGTCCAAGGGTAATAGGAGGGACTCTTAATAAGGACCCCTAGGTATATACCCATATAGCCATTATATACCTATATATACCTAGTATATAGCGCATTATAGGGTAGGGGTCCCCGTTAAGGGTCCCTCCTTTTCCCCTTTGATTCATGTTCGCTGGACCTTCTGATGGTAGATAAGGGGTTTCCTTCTGCTAATGCGCGGTTGCGAGCATCCATAATCATTTCTAGCGGGCATGTCAAAAATGAGCTACAGCTTCTGCCCTACTTCGCGACAACGTGCAACCGACAGAAACCCGAACGCCTAACCCTAATGGCCCTAATTTAATTACCAAGCCCTGGCCTTAAATCCCCAAACCTTACGCCCGTAACCCTAAACCCTAAGCCTCTTGCAAAGCAGGTGACGGCTTCGATAAGCGGCAATGGTGACCGTATCTGACAACGCCAACAATCGACCCGGCGAACATTGGGTTTACATGGATTTAGGGTTCCTTATAATGATTTCCTCATACTCGTAAGATTCCCGCAAAAGGTGGGTTTTTGGGGTTTGGGGAAGTTCAGGTAGGGTCTGAAATAGTTTTGGTTTGGGTTTAGGGTCCAGTTGACAGGGGTTGGCCTTGTGAGGGCTAGTAGGATTTGGGTCCAGAACACCCAGGCTTGGGCGTTGGGCGTATGCAAGGAGGTTGATGGCGGTGGGGAGTTTCGGGTGTCTCTAATTATGAATTTTTGGTTCCGAGGATCGTTTAGACCATGTACAAGCTGTTGCGCGGTGCAAGGGCTCCGGGGTTCCGGGCTTGTGCAGGGCTTTAAATTCACTTGTGTGTGGTAAGAGTTCACGTCCCAACGCCGGGAAGTGGAGTGTCTGGCTGGAGTTCTGATGCTGCTGTAGTGTCAGCCCTACCTTAACCCGGAATAGCCTACCTTTTTCAGGACTTATATAAGGAAATCCTAATAAGGAGCCCTAAAACAGTAGGTTGTTTAGGGTTAAGGTAAACCCTAAACCGGAAGTTTCAAAGATGCTTCTGGCCGCAAGAGGTCCTCCGAAATCCTGCAGCCCAAGTACCCCTAAGGCCCAGATAGAAGGTTAAAGCATGCTGTCTACCCTGAAACTCCAATATCCGTTAATGAACGAATATACCTGAAATTGTAACAGGATCCCTAAAATGATCCAAGGAATATTCCTTAAATTAAATCATACCCCACATGCCCCAAAATCTGCCAAGGATGAGGCAGCGAGTCTTGAGTGTGGCTACAGCTAGGGTTTGCAACTGTCTGGGCAAAATCCTGCATGGCCTCAAGTAAACTATGGCCTGTTCCTGAAATACTATGCAAAATGCAGGATATTGGCCATTGACGGTAGGATGGGAGGTTGTCTACAAGGTGGTCGTGCTCAATAGCTGGAAGTTTGGTCGCGATCCGACTATCGCATCGTTCACTGAAAATAAGCACCCGCAGCTTTTCCGAACCACATATGTATGTATCTTCTAGCCATTCATGCTCCAAGTGTCAGCAGGCCTGGTTGATGAGCTGGATTTTTGGGCGAATACCGAGCCCAGCGGGGCCAGTTGTCAGCTTGTCCATGCGCTCTTGTATGGACTTGCCGACAAGGAGCATCACCTGCACGAAAGGGATTGACTCACAGCTTATTGAAATTTACATTCTATTTTATGTTATTCCGGCCATATCTTGTCGTTCTGATTCTATTCCATTAAGCAGACTCAGGCGTCCGAAGCCCAGTCGTTTCAGCTACGAAGCCTGAACCCTAACATTTTCCAACCCCTTGCACCCTGCTCCGTGAACGGGAGTCCTACCGACACATCACGGTAATGCTCGAGGTAGTAGGAACATATAAGAATACATCTATATATATATATATATATTTCTGCGAGTGATGTTGTTGATGTGAACCTGGAGGTGGCTTTGGTGGTGGTGTGGCGGGAGTGTCGTCTCATCGTAACCATTACATCTTGCGTTCTCACTCTCAGGTCTCTTGGTGTTATATACCTAAATGATGGCCAACACTTGTTTCGATGCCGGCGTCGACTAGTGTTGGCATTCTGCTTGCTAACACCATTCACTAGCACCTTTCTTGTTTCATGTTGATGTTACTATGCTTCGGAGGCGAGGGCGGAAAAACGACATGCTCATGACAGCATGAGGATGGGAACGTCTGCGCATGTGAAGTTGCGGTGGTTATAGTGAAGATGAGATGGGGTGACAACTATTATGATCTGGCAAGTAGTGGCAATTACCGTTACCGGAAGCACCCTGACAGTAATGTTTATACCATTTTGAAGACCATTGCGATCTGCAGTAGTACGATCACACATGGCTCGTGGCGCACGGGGTCTTGCTCCAAACAAGAAACATCTCTAAACCGAAAAGCACGAAACTTAATTTTTCTGCCCTGCTCGCATTCTGGGTCTAGGGATGCTACTATTCCCAAATCCAACACTCCTTCTACAGGTCGCTCCCCACCAGATTATGGGCTTCCAGCGTGCCTGTCGTCAAATCCCACAGCCTTATAACCCCAAAGCGCCCTTAAACCCTTGTACCTTAAATCCCAGACTTCAAAGATTAAACCCTTAACGGCACACGCCTAACGCCAAGGCCTGAAACCCAAACCCCAAACCCTCAAAAAGGGGCATTCGCAGCTAGATTCGGGTTTTGGAGTACGTCATTTTTCAACTATACTCCATTATTCTCTTTCCCTAAAAGACCCGCAAAACCCTTATGAATGAAACCCGGTTAACCGGTAGGGAAAAGCACCTCTTCGATAATAGTTTGCAGCTGCACCCGAGAAGGATGAAGTTGGATGGGCTTTTCCCGTGTCAGCTCAGAGGCCATGTTGATGTTGCCTCGTTCAGGGTTTAAGGGGGGGGGGGGTGGGATTTCAGGGTTTAGGATTTAGGGTTCAGGGTTTACTAGTTAGTAGGGTTTGGGGTTCAAGGCTGAACTAGGGGGTTTCGGCATTTCTCGTTGTTTGTTGAGTGCCTTCCTAGGGCTTGGGGCTCCAGAACTCATGGTTTAGCGTTGATGCCGTGTGGTTTATGGTTGGGGGTGTAGAAGTCCTTATAAAGGGGTTCAGCTGGTTTTGGGGGCTTTCTGGTTGCTCGGGCTCTGTAGGTGTGGATAGGGGATTGCGACAGCTCATATCCAAGGGGAAAAGGAGGGACCCTTAATAAGCTATTATATACCCATTATATAGCCCATTATAGGGTAGGGGTCCCCATTAAGGGTCCCTCCTTTTCCCCTTCGATAATCGTTAAGCCCCCTAGACTCGAAACAAAAGGACTGTGCTTTATAACTCCGTGGGTTTATACGGCAAGGACAGTGACACTAGGAACACCCAGTATAATGGAGCTTGTGTGGTTTTAGATGCACAGCCGGGCGGCTTGTCGGGATTTAGGGTGTGCGGAGCTGAGCTTCGCGCCATGCGTGCAGTAGCATACAACTTGCCTTACCCAGCCGGCATCTGTAAGGAATCATTTAAATGCCCTGGGCTACTTGAAACTATGTGGGTTGTGCCTGTTCAGTGTAATTAATCATTGGAGTTCCTACACCTTGAGGAGCTTCCTCGCTGCCCGAAAGAATCCGAATCCAAGCTTCCTGCTTCCCAGCGGTCTTTGACCAACGAGTCAAGATGCTCACCATTTCGTGGAGGCGTTTGGCACAGTTTGAAATCCTCAGCTTCTCTGCAACAGCAACAACAACAGCTGAAATCCAAGGCAACAGAAACATCAATGGCCAATGCAAACACCTGCCAACAAGTGGCCTCCATAATCAAACTACAGCTTACTGCAAGATACAGAGGACTCCAACGTAGATGCAACGTGCAATAACGGCAGTAGCCGTGGTCGAGACATGTCGCAGTACCAGTGCTAGTAGTGCTGCTGGTGTTATTCACAGTCGTCCTTGTGGTAGTTATAAGTAAGCAACATCACCCCTGGCACCATGACACACCGTCAAGATTCATTGACAACGTTCTCCGCGTATCGGACTCCCCAGCCTGCACACCAAGGATTTCTATATCATAACCCTAAACCCAAATCCCTATAGATCCCTTATAGCACCCGTATGAATCCCTTTAAAAGGAAGATCTCTCACAGAATTTCTCTGATATCAGGTCCGGTGTTGGATTCAACAGGCATTAGCCCGAGGTGGTGCTGCATACAGAAGGGTCCGGGTGTTCGTAGAGTCGAAACTTCTGCCCTAGAGAAGCTAGACTACTTTGAGCCTCAGTAAACATGGGTATATGGACCCTTAAGAAATAGTAGTCGCAATGATGGTAGTAGTCGTCGTAGTCTGCTTCCGATTAAAGTAGCAGCAGCCGCCGTAGTAGTCGCTAATGGTAATCGTCTTTGCCGGCGACACGGTTCCTGTTCCCCCTTCACTGCAACAATGCCGACCGCAAGACCTACTACATAAGGGGCCTGAATCATTAGAAACGAGTTTTAGGGGTCTAGTATACGATAATGAAAATACGGAACTCCAAGATAGATTTGGCAGTTGACAACTACTAACCCTAAACCCCAAACCACTACTTAGGTCCCCATGTTCTCGAAGCGAACTGCACTGGTGTTTGAAGGCTACCCCAGAGACTCCAACACCCCGTAGTTGCGGGGAAAGTACCACAAGATATCATAGGAACCCTGATAAGATTTACCTTTAGTACATTTTTAAGGACTTATATAAGGAAATCATCGTAAGGAACCTAAAAAGGTAGGTTATTCGGTGTTGAGGTAAAGTATAGTATATGCCATATCCTGTAAATCTTCTCAGGGTTCCTATGATAACTTCTGGCATTTTCCGCAATATGTGCCTTAATTACGGGTTTCGGCGTCTGCGGGACTATCGTCAAGACGCCGGTCTCCTAACCACGAAGTTTCAGTCCCCGGATCAGCCGGCTAGAGTCGAACCCGAAATCCTAAACTCCTCACCCCTAAATCCTAAACCCTTCAACCCCTAAACCCTAGACCCCAGATCCTAAATCCTAAACCCCCAAACCCTAAACCGTAAACCGCGCCTCTTCAAAGGAAACTTTGGCGGCGCTTATCATCCTGAGCTGGTCTTCCCTCAAGGAGGGAGGCTGGCAGCAGAGCCGATAAAATCTCAGAACATCACGCCCTGGTGGCGTGCTTTTTCGTGTGTTCGTGTTTTCACTTGCACTCTCAGATGGCAAGCTCAGCAAGCTCTTCGTTTCCCGCAACATTGTTTTAGCAGCATACAACATTTTACGACGTGTTCTGAATTGACAACAAATTCCACCAAACCATTTGAAAATGTTCGGGCATAACCGAACACCGGTCCGAGAGAGATAAAGTTATGGGACAAACTTTCAAGGACATAAGGGCATGGCCTTAAGGTGTGGCTCTAGGCCTCTAGGCCTTGGAGTATGGAGGCCTGGAGGCCTGGAGCTCTAAAATCTAGGGCTTAGGGTTTTAGGGGTTTAGGGTTTAGGGATTCAGGGTTTCGGGTGTAGGGTTTAGGGCACACTAAGGTGGGAGAAGGTGATTCCTAGCTGCCACAGCAATGCCATCAGGGTGCTGTTCAAAGTGTGCGAAAGCTGAAATTTCTTAGCTTTGGCTAGTAGGGAATGGAGGAATGGGGTACAATTATAACTACTATTACTACCATTCTTCCATTCCCTACTAACCAAAGATAAGACTGGGCACGAACCAGGAAGTCGCCAGAGCAGGTAAACTCAGCAAATAGGGTGTAGGGGTTAGGGGTAGCCAGAAAGAGGGTTTAGGGTTTAGGGTTTAGGGTTGAAAGAGTATAAAATGCAAAGAACACAGGTACTGCTTGCATGTAACTACAGTAGTAAGACTCGCATGTGCCGTACTGGCTAAAATGGCACCAGAATACGTGTAGGATGAAGACAGTCAGAGTCGGTAAATGCAACTTCTAGCAATGATTCATTCTGCCAAGAAGCTTCAGTCAGCTCAAAACCTGCAATCCGTCCTAAATCCTAAACCCTAAATCCCAAGCCTTAGCAGCACATCAGCTATGGCCACAACGATTGCACCTGCAGCTGTGGACCACAGTAGCACAATACAGGGTCTTAATGATTAAAATATGGTTTGGGGGTATAGTATAGTATAGTATAATCATTATCAATACCCCTAAACCCTAAACTACTTAGCTCCCCATAGTAGCCTGGCGTCTCATCCAGGGGCACCTTCAAGCGATCGGAAACCTGCCCCGGTCGGCCGTTTCAGGCTTCGGGACTGTGCGCTTTAGGGTTTTCAAAAGGGAAAGGAGGGACCCTTAATGGGGACCCCTACTTTACGGGTATAATAGCTACAGTAAGTGTATATACCTAGGGGTCCTTATTAAGGGTCCCTCCTTTTACCCTTGGAGGTTTCTGACTGAGGGTTTAGGGTTTATAGGCTTCGGGATTAGGGCTTGCAACACTTCGTAAGTGTGCTACAGTGCTGCTAAAGTTGCAGACTTGCTTCATGTAGCGTTCATCTTGAGGACCGCCTTTTCATTTTTTTAATTATCCTGGCGTACCACAGAAGACACAAGATCAATCCCACGGGTACACGCTAGGCTTTGGAGTGTTGAAGAGTTCCAACTCACAACCAATGCATCAACGCTTTCGCCACGAGCTCAGAGTACAATGCCAACCGCTCACCCCACCACGTCACCGACCATTCCTGCGTCAACCCAAATCCTATGTCCTCAGCCGAAGTCCCTAAACGTCCAATATAAACCAGAAAAACCCGAAAGTTTAATCCATGAGCCCTGGAAGGATCTCGCACTGAATGCCCTGAACCTGCCGAGCACGTCTCTCGGATGATGTCATAATTCGGATTCAAGGAGGCGCAGTGCAATACTTTAAGCAAACATAAGGCCAAATTCCCTAACTCCAAACCCTGAACACGGAAACCTGGCCTAGAAACCTAATCCTAACCCGGTGAACCCTGAACCGGATCCCTGAACCCTAGGGCCTCGGAATCCTAAAGCAGACTTGGAGGGGCAGGGACCTAGTAAGTAGGTTAAGTGGGGTTGTAATTAGGGTAACTCCATTTAGGGCACTTATAACTCTACTGATAACCTACTTACTAGGTCCCCTGCCCCTCCAAGTAGACCCTGGACCCTAAACCCTAAACCCCATAGATCCCTTTAAGGAACCCTATAGATCCCTATAAGGATCCCTTTAAGAGCCCTTACCAAGTCCCCTGCAGCTCCAAGTAGGCTCTGTTGACAGCTCCAAACCCAAAGATGGCAACTCTCATCCACAGTTCGTCCACGTGTACAAGGGTCATGACTCCCGAAAAGGGCCCCGCTTAAGATTCTATAAGGGATCCGTAGGGTTTTTGGGTTTAAGTCTCTTAGGGTTTAGGGGATTGTGGCTTGAAGGAATTCGGATTTAGATCTTTAGCGGTCCAGGGGTTTAAACTTAAGGAGAAGGATTTAGGGCTTGAGCGGCGGGGACTGGGGTGTCTGGATTGGGTCGTGTGGGTTTAAGTGACAGAGCCACGAACACGAACCGTATTAGCGAAATAGTGAGAAACAGTATGGCCATAGGCTATAGTAGCAGTAGTGCAGTGAACCCCAGAAAGTTGGAACATAGATTTAGGATGATCCATACTGGGATTCCCTAAACTTTACTCTAAGGGCATGAGGCTAATGATGTTCCAACTTTCTGGCTTTTGCAGTAAGGGCAAACAAGAAACGAGTACATCCAAGAACTTTAAGTTTGCAGTGACACATGAACCCAGCACGGCACCATCTTGCATGGGTGTCAATGTCTGATTGTACACCTAAAATTTGGAATAGGCATAATCCTTAAACCCCAAACATGAAACCTTAAACCCTATAGGGACATAAACACTCACGAAGTTTTGGGACAGCACTTGGAGGTTCATGGTAGTTATAAGAGGGGTTATAAGTCCCCTAATAATTAATGAAGGGTTATAAGTATGGTTACCCTACTTAAAACCCCACCTATGACTACCCATGCACCTCCAAGTATGCTCGTGGTTCAGATGCCAGCCTCCAGCCCCAAAACTCAGCAGCCTAAAGCCCTAAAACCCTCCCAAACGCGCTTTAGGGTTGAGGGTTGGAGGTTTTTCGGTCATATAGGGGCCTTGATAATTAGAAAAAGGTTTTGGGGCCCATTATACTCTACATACGATCAGGAGCCCCCGAAAGAGTAACTATACGTAATTATTAACTTAAGGCCCCTATAGTACCAGCCTGGATCCTGATTCCGTACCTCAGTTAACCCCAAATAGCCTACCCCTTTAAGGACTCAAAAGGGAGTTTCCGAAACTTAGGGGTACATTATTTTGGGGTCCTTATAATACGGATCCTAGCATCGAGGGTACTACGATTAGGGTCCCCCTGTTTTCGGAAACTCCAAATATAAGGAACTCATACTAAGGGGCCCAAAAATGTAGGTTCCTCAAGGTCCAGGTATGGCCCTAAACTTGAAGCCACGCAGCCAAGTTCATCAGCGAGGACTTGCGCCTGTCGAAGTCCTTCAGGTGATCACTGTGCTTCAAGTTAAATGGGGGTTTAGGGTTTAGGGGTTTCAGGGTTTATGCAAGCAGTCAGCAGACAATCCGAGCGAGAGCGACGTCTGGATCCCTAGACTGGGGTTTAGGGTTTAGGGCTTCAAGTTGAAGGTCCATCCTAACCCCTGAGCCCTCAATGCCGATGAAACCAAACACTGACCAAACCAATGACTTGTCCTAATCCTAAACCCTAAATGGGAGTGTCCCAAAATAGGGGACCCTTTTTTTAAGTACCCGAAATAGCAGGATCCTTATTATATGGTCCCCAAAATAAGCTACCCCCCTATCTTTCGGAAACTCCCAAATGGGTAGTTGTCAAAATTATGGTCCTTCTTGGGTACCCTAAATAATAGGTGCCGTATTTTATAATGGGGACCCAAGAAGGGACCATAATTTCGACAACCACCTAAATGGGGATCTCCAGTTTTGGAGTTTGGCTCGGGTTTAGGGTTTAGGGTTTTAGGGTTTAGGGTATTAGGGCTTAGGGTTTAGGGTTTTAGGGTTTAGGGTTTAGGGTTTAGGGATGTCCTTCAACATGGTGATGTCTTGTCCGAGGCAGATGAGGCCTGCGGGCGGCGTGCAGAGAGGCGTGAAAATGTTGATGGACAAAATCCTGCATGACCCTAAGGACTCTAAACTAGGGGAACTATGGTATATTCTTATTATGGGTAATGCAGGATTTATATCATCAACCGGATGTCTGAAGAAACTGTTCGCTTCGGCTTAGAATTGTTACATGGTGTGATGGCGTGGAGAAACCCCTAAACCCTGAGCTCCTAAAACCTACAACCTAAACCTAAGACCCTACTGAATACGTAACAGCAAAACCCCGAAACCAAAAGCCCTGAGCCCCAAACCCTTATCCTAGAACCCTAAAAAACCGGAAAGGCTTGCAGGGCTGCAAGACGTATTCGAGCTTTGCTGGGTTCACGAGACAGGCCCGGTTGACGGGTATTTATGAGACTGACCCGTGAGCACGCATCGCAGAACACGTGTGGTTTAGTAGGGTGTAGGGCTGAGGGCTCTTCTGGTTTAGGGTGGAGAATATAGGTTAGGGCTGAACATACAAGCCTGAATAAGTATCAGTACCTTAGGGTTCAGACTATCGTATAGGTGCTGTTTACCCCAAACCCTATTCTGATGAGAAGAACTTTAATGTTACCATCAAGAGAACTCATTGCACCATATGTTCTAGCAGCGACTTTATCCCACCCTACGTTCCAACCCTTATTCCGGGGTCTGCGCCAATGCTTGCACCTCAAAACAAGATCTCAAGACCACGGAATCCTACACCCTAAACCAACAATCCTATCACGGTATCCGCCTGAACCCCCTTCATCCATCACGGTGCGCGCTCGGGGCGTTGCTGTGAGCTGTAGGATAGTCGGACACTGGTGTAGATCCGAGAGACCTGGGCGGGTGATAATTAAAGTAAAAGCCAGAAAGTTGGAATATGATTATCCTAAACCCTTTATGGTAAATTATAGGGTATCCTACCCTGAAACCATATTCCAACTTTCTGGGATTCCCTTTACTATACTGAACTTATAACCCTAGCAAAAATTGTAATTTTAGCTGTTTCTCAGGGCTCAGGGATTATAATATCCCAAAATTAAAACCTATGTCTACTTTTAGCTATTTCTCAGGGCTCAGGGGATTATAATAACCAAAAATTAAGAACTATGTCTAAGTACCCCTAAGATTAGCTGACTTAGTAAACACTGTGGCCTCGTATACCGCAAATTCTCCAAGACTTTACTCTGGCTGTCCTAACCCCTAAGCCCCTAAAAACCCTAACTCCTAAACCCCAACCCTAAAGAAGCATTCCACCGTAGCCGTGCCAGGCCACGAAGCTCAAAGGATTGTGCTTGTGCCTGGGCTGAGAGCGGATGTTGCAACGAATGCAGCAATATGGGGGCCTGAATCTTTAGAATAGGGATCCATAAGGGTTGCTATAAGGGATCTATCAGGGTAGAATGATATAGCGGCCTCAATAATTATAGTAGGGTTCCTTTGAACGGGTCTATGGGGGTTACTAATTATAAGGGTGCTGTAATGCAGGGGCCTTAATGATTTGAATAGGGTTTCAGGGGGCCAAATATACTATATTTACAATCAGGAAGCCCCAAACTCTTATAGGTAATTATCAAGGCCCCTATATCACTTCCAACTGCATGTCAAACACGTCGTGGCCGTTGTCGTCGTCAGGGCACCAGCATCGCAGCCGCGCAGCAGTTGTGACTAGTCGCAGAAGATGAATGACGAGCTGACGCAGTAGTAATGGTGGTGGCGGCAGTAGAAGGAGGAATAACAATTTCGTGTGACCATTGTTTTCCGAATGCAGGCCGCCCGTGCTCGGAAAGAACTGCCTGGGCCGGCATCTTTCGAGCACGCTATGTGAACCGTCGTACGCGGAAGTTGGAGCTCTACCTCCAAACGTGCTGCACTGCTCACATCTGCTCACATCAGCAGCTCCATCTCCCTAAACCATAACACTATTACTACAACTATTTACGCATTTCGATTCTCAAGTATTGCTGTGACAGTACTACCACTATTTACGAGTATTTCGTTTCTGAAGTACTGTTGTGACCTCAACATTTGTAACATCGGGCATGTACATGGAAGCAAGGGAGCTTCGGACCTCTCTCTTTACAAGCCCAGCGTCCTCAGGAAAGAAGGAGATGGGGATTTTCGTACCCCAAGAAGCTTAAGTTCTACTTGCGCTCCTAGTAAGACTTTACAGGTAGTTGCGGCCCCTACGAGTTGCAAACTTGCTTCGGGTTCGCGTAGCTACGACAGGAGTTTCCACACTGCCAGCCAGGTCCGGCAGAGACACAAGCGGGAAAACCTGTCATTCGCATCATCCCAGTCTCCTCCGTTTTACATGCCCCTAAACCCTCAACCCTAAAACCTCAAAGTGCCAAGTTGCCTCCGGCCCCTTCCTGTTCAGAACCTCCGTTAAGATGGGCTCCCAGCTGGAGGATTGAGCCAGAAGTCTGAGATGCTGCCCTGCCAGACAGGCTTAGGGGCTTAGGGTTTAGGGTTCAGGGTTTAGGGTTCAGGGTTTGGGGCTTAGGGGTTTAGGGTTTAGGGCTTAGGGGTTTAGGGGTTTAGGGTTAAGAGTTTGAGGTTAAAGCGTTTAGGGCTCAAGACCTACTAAGTCTGGTTTGCGCAGAGCGGTGCGAGACGTGCCATGCCGGTGGTTCATACCTGGGTTCTACTCCTACTCCTACTCCCACTCCTGCCCCTCCTCCTAATACTCCCACTGTTGATGGACAAAATCCTGCATGACCCTTACGACTTAGGACTCTAAACTATGGGAACTATGGTATGTTCCTTATAATGGGTAATGCAGGATTTTGTCCATCAACAGTACCACGCCTCCTGCCCCTTCTCCAACTGCCACTCCTAGTTCACTATGTGCCCCGACCACTTAAGCACTCGGGGACCATCTGTTTTCCCCCAAAC
Organism: Symbiodinium sp. CCMP2592; assembly: GCA_905221615.1. Lineage (NCBI taxonomy): Eukaryota > Dinophyceae > Suessiales > Symbiodiniaceae > Symbiodinium > Symbiodinium sp. CCMP2592. The sequence continues at coordinate 45,602 of CAJNDT010000651.1, read as the reverse complement.
GATGAGGGAGGGTTGGGACGCCACGGTCATACGTTTTGGGGCTTGTTGCAGTAAGAGTAAGTTCTTGCATGGAAAGGTGATGCTCAAGCAATACTTCTATACAGAACGACATCTCCGTAGCTGGATGCTATGGTTTTCGTGCACGTCAGAATGCCTTAACTGAGCATTCAGGTTCAAGCTGGCCTTCTCAAACATCCCCAAAGGGTCCTATGTACCTGTATAGTAGATGGTAGGGTTTCTATATTAGGACTTACTGTTAGGATCCAGGGAAGTATCCCCCATAAAAGTACATAGGACCCTTTGGGATCAGGCCTTTTGATTTTGACTTCCAGAATGGATCTCGGTAAGCCTTTGAGAGTCGTACACTGCGTTCCATGCTTCTGACCCTCGGTTACTGAGTTGCAGCAATAAGGATGCTCATAGTCGCAAGGTGAAAAGCGGGGTCGTAGTGGTGTGATTGTGATGGCAGCAGTCATAAGAACCGGTATGCCATGGAACCAGGAGTAAGTGCCAACGGCACAGAAACTTAACCCGCATTCGTGCGCCTGTGATCCTTTCAACGGAAACACCAGTCTTCTCCACCATCCAGCTGTTCCACCACACTATCCTTAGATCGTGGCGACCGATCCCAATTGATCTCAACAGGCCTCTCACCTTCCAACGGCACGGGCAGCACCAGCCTCCATTTCCCTCGTGTGCCATGCCATGAAAGGTGAACCCCACTCCCTAGACACTTTGGTTCGCAAACTTGTAACCTGTGAAGCGCTAAAACTCTGCACCTGAAGTCTCACAGCGTCTTCTTCCAACAGCCGTCTAGACTTCGTGCCTCCCGGTATTTAGGGATCTGGCTTGAACAATTTTCCCTAAAGCTTAAACCCTAGTTAGGTTACATTCTCCACCTAAAACCTATACTGACCTTAGAACCCTGGCAAATATTAGAATTTCAGCTGTTTCTTTTTTTTTCTCGGCGGATTGCAGAGTCGACAGACGCATCCGAAGCATTGAATTCAGTGAAACGGGTGAGATCTACTGGATACGCCTCCACCAGAAACTACGCGTTCCTGTTCTCGGGGGCTCGCACGTGCGGGCATGCAGACTATTACATACCCAAGCCGTGAACGCGGGGTTCGGTGGTGGCTGAACCAATAGGGAGATGGGCGCCTCTTCCCCGAGCGCGCTCAGAAGTTCTGCGCGCGTCGGTTGAGGGGGGCCGTAGGCCTGGAGCACCGGACGGTTGGCATCGAACGCCTGCCAACAGCCAGAGCGGATGCGCTTTTGATAAGCGCGGTCGGCATGCTCAATCGCCTTCACCTCTGGCAGTTCCATCGGGGGCATTAAGAGGTGTACCCGCTCGAGACAGCGAGGCACACTCTTAAGATGGTTTTGTGCCCTTGGGATGGAGTGAAAATGCTTGAGGCAGGCGAGGCACGTGGCGTGTGGAGCAAAGAGGCGTTTTGGCGCTGGCAGGCCATGCCGTCGAGCGATGTGTACACTTAGATGCTTCTTGAGTGGGAAGCTGGCGGTGCAAAAGGGGCAGGAGTAAGCCTGAGCAGCCTGCGAGGGGGCTGGCGTTGGGCCCGCGACTTGCTCAATGCGTTGGTGTGCCCATCGCTCGAGATCAGCAAAGTAGATCCTCGTTGCAGCATTGATCTGCCGTCGCCACCACGTGCGGTCCTGCAGCATGGCCTCCGTTAGGGCAACGAGGGGAATGGGGGAGTCGAGGACAAGCCGCACGGCAGGGCAATACAAAGCCACGTATTCAAGATCACCCTGCAACATGGCAAGCCACGAGCGCCCCGGAGCGGACTCCCACTGAAGCCACCACAGATGGAGCAGGGTCGCAGGCCCGTGCTCCAGCACCCTCAAGTATAAACTGGCAGGGGCCTTGGCGAGGGCAAGTGGCGGGGCAAGGGCTTGCGCTTGCCGCAGAATCTCATAAGAATGGATTTTGCTGACGGCAGAAGACCGGGGCTGCAGGGCTTTCCAGATAGACGTGTAAAGCCTTGCCCACAGCCGCCACTGGTATGCAACGTGCAGCTCCATGGTGGCTGAGCCGAACGTAAACTTGGTGGCGACAAGCGAACCAAGCAGAGTACGCCGTAACGGCAGTGGGATGCTGGGGTTCCCGAAGAGGGACCCACGGAGCGGCCGCAGCGTCCAAGTGCACTGCGAGAAGCGATAGTAAACCTCGGGAAGGAGGGATGCAGAGCAGGTAACAATCCCTCCAAGGTGCTTGTAGGCTTGGACTGCCGGTAGGTGGACCTCCTGGCCTGTAATGTCATCTCGCACGGGTATAAAGTACTCGTAAGGGGAATCGCGAGGCGAGGGCTCACAAACACCAGCAAAGAGCACAGCTGGTGGCAACAGCGCAGCTGTTTTGTCCACCGCAAAAGACAACTGCATGCCAATGGAAGTGGCGTGCGTCAGGAAGGCCGATGTCGTGACCCGGACTTTGGAAACGGTTTGTGCGGGACTACCTGCCGACAACATGGCGGCGAAGTCGTCCGCCCAAGACGCGGGAGGCAGAGCCCTCGGCTCGGTGTGCCCGTCGACCGGCAGACATGTAGCGCATGGTGGCAGCGTAGTGACCAGGGTCTGACGCTGGAGCGAGGTCTGCACGGACTGTATATAGGCGCTAAAACTAAGCGCAAAAAACACATCTGCTAGCGGGTCGCCAGGGCGGACCCCAGCAGCAGTGGCGACAAGTTCGATGTGCTGGTCGAGCCTGAACCATGTCCCCCGGAACAATTCACGAGTGAAAGCCTCGAGGTGCTGCGACCCGCCACTATCGATGATGTGGTTGAGGTTGGTAAGATGGTCACGGAGTTCAGCAAGGGCGGTAGCTGGTACACCGAGCTTGCAGAAAAGGGACCTGAGGACAGAATCGTCCGGGGCCGCACCGGTGAGTGTCTCACGCACGACCTGGTAATAGGCCGCTCGGACATCAAAGAATATCACAGCGGGGTGGCCTCCGGTGGCCTGGGCGTGCGCTTGATAGCTGCGCACCGCCGTGGAGATTGAATCCACTCCAACCCCTGGGTGGACACCGCCCATGAGATCATGGCCTGCATGCTGGAGGAGGGGCGCAATGCGCTTCCGCAAACTTTTATGCAGCAGCTTTCCTGGCACGCTCGAGAGAAGAATGCTCCTATATCGGTCACACTCAAAAGCGGCTGACGCTTTCTTGGCGAGCGTCATCAAGGCACCACCTTTAAATTCGACGGGCTCGCGCAGGGTGAGCAAACTTTTGACAAAAAGAGGCAGAAGATGGCGTGCTGCGGTTGGGACAGCCAACTTGAGCAACTCCGAGGTCACTCCGTCAGGCCCTGCTGCTTTGCCCCGCTTGAGCTGTAGCACTGACCGCTCAAGTTCCGCGAGCGAGGGAAGCAGGCGCTGGTCAAAGACAGGTGGCTGCGAGGGCGGTGGCATGGCAGTGGCTGTGGTGAGTTGCTCGCAGTAGGCGGAAGAGGTCACAATCGTTCCACATTCCTGTGCGGCAAAGTGGCTGTTCCAGCGTGCAGCCCGCTCGACGCCGGTAGCTGCGAGCATGCCATTGGCAAGAGTGACCGCAGGAAGCGGAGTGAAGCGGGATCGCTTCGCAGAGGCAGCTTTGGGAAATGCCCGGCGGACGCATTGGTAGAGGTGGCGCGGATCGCGGAGGTCAGCATGCTTAACGTCATCCGCGAGCCGCTGTAAATAACGGCAGCGGTCGGACTTGACGGCCTGTCGGGCACTGGTGCACAGCTGGTTTAGCCGGTTCCATGTGACAGCAAGATCTCGGCATGCCTGGCGGGCCCATCCCCAGGTAGCCAGCACATCGATAGCAGTGAGCCAGGTCTGTGCCCGCGAATGCGTAAAGGCAGCGAAACCAATGATGAGGAGGCGCCGGTGCAGTTCCTTTTCCGCAGCACGGAGTGCTATACGGGTATCTTTGCGTTGGCGAATAAGGCCAAGTGCATGCGCTGACAAGAAGCTTTGCTGAGGACGGGCAGTTGTCTTGGGCTGTACGGACCGACCGGCAGCGGTCCAGGTCGTGACAAAGGCGCCAAAGTGACCATCGACATCTAGGTTCCAGTCAACCGGCGGGGCCTCGAGCAAAGCACGGCAAAAGGCTTGCTTGTCGATGGAGGGATCGAGGTCATTAGGACGGCATGCAACCCGTCGAAAGGAATCGGTGATATGTGATCGGCTTTCGCGCACAAAGGTACATTCAAGTGTGACAGGAAGGTGATCACATCGCTGCTGGAGGGCCTCAAACGTATGCCAGACCCGGGACGAGCATGCAAAGGAGGTCCATGCCTGCGGCAGGCAGACATAATCTATGCGATGCTGGTCGCCACGGGGAGATTGCCAGGTCCAGGAAGGACCGGTGTGGGTGCCGGCGAAAGTGGCAGGTAGCCAGAGGCCGTTACGCAGTAAAAAGCTGTGAAAGTGAGCAGCTGCTGGTGTCTCGGTCTCGGCATGATGCGAGCCGACCGCTTCACTTTCAAGGCTACCAAGGCGAGAACTGGCATCGGCAAGTACTAAGACTGGCATGTCTTTGGGTAAGCGGCCGAGTTCAAGAGTTCGTGCGGCCCAAAAGGCATGTAGGACACCCTGCTCGTCTTGTGGGTCGGAAGGTGCGTGGACCACAATCACCCCAAGTCGGAGGTGTGGTGCTTCAACACAGACAACGAGGTGCCGGGGAGAAGCAGCTGAAACAGTGCAATGCTTTGGCTCTAGGCAAAGGGGCTGGCCATCGACGTGGGCATACGGTACACTCTTACTCACCCAAAGGGCACAGCCGTAATTGCCTGCATCGTTTGCCCCAGAGTGGAGGAGGATGTGTGTTCGGTCCGGCAACAAAGCAGTGTCCTGAACTCGGGTCTCTTGTAGACCGGCAAAGAGTACCTTCGCAGACCGCAGCTGGCGCAAAATAACGTGTCGTCGCCCCATCATCCGAAGGCCAGTGGGGGCAGGGGCTCGGCGTTTGGCATGTGCGCTTTCCAAAAGAGTAAGGATGTTAAAGGTAACAGCCTTAATGTGGTAGTGTACTGGCTGTGGATGCTGCTCGGCGGGCTGTCCGACCCCACATTGAGGGGGGGGGCGTGGCAGAGGTGGCAAGTTCTGCAGGCGTCCAGCTTCGGACTCAAAGGCGAAAAGCGTAGGGAGGTCGGTTCCTGCCGTGTGCACGAGCCACGCCCATTCAAGTAGGTCATGGCGGGCAAGACGAGCCGGCCATTCTGGCAAGACACGCTCATCAATTGGAATGGCCTGTCTGCGCACATGCTTTGCAAGCGAGTCGCTGAGTTCATTGCCTAGCAAACCTTGGTGGCCCGGAATGTAGTCAGAGGTGAGGCTGACACGGGCGGCGGCAATTTGCCGGAAAGCGACCGCAACGTGACTCAGGCAAGGCCCCCCGAAGACTTCTGGCGTGTGGGCAGGCGCAGCCTGCGCAAAGGTGCCTTCGCCCGCAGCGGTGCAGTCGTAATGTAAGTGCACTGGGCAGCCAAACATAGGGCCATATTCGAGAATCCATGCCAATGCCCACGTGGTGCCGAGCAACTCGCTGGTGAGGGGCGAGTCATCCGATTCCCCAAGAAAGAAACGGGTATACGGGGCGACTGCAGTGCTGGCGGCGTACCCATAGAAGTACCAGCCGGAAGTAGTCTCGATCCAGACATTGAACGCCCATCCGCAAGGGGCACTTGCAAGTGGTTCACACGTGCCACGGGCGGACCCGTCAGTGTAGACATGGACGCGGGCGGGGGCATGGCCGCCGCGTTCGCTGATTGTATGCCAGTAGGCAAAGTCCTGAATGGCGGCGCTGACACCAGCAGAGGTGTCTGGTGCACCACGCAAAAACCTAAGGTCATTGTCGAGCCAATCTGAACAAGGCACGGTATAGGCGACAGGCACAAGAGTCTGAAGCTCGAGGCAGCTATTCTGGTAGCGGGTGAGGGGCACAGTATCGGCGAGTTGGAGGACCGGCACACTAGCGGCAGGACGGTCAGTGACCGACTTAGCGTCTGTACTTAACGTCCTGGCACCTGTGCGGGCAGCGCCGCGTGTAACAAGGCCCTCAATCAGAGCAGAAGCATGAGAGGCCCAGGCATCATCAAGTGCAGCGGCATGATCGAGTAGAGTGGGCAGTCCACACGCAAAGCCAGGGCGGAGGATCCGTATCGGGATTGCTGGGTTAGCCAGGGAAGGAGCTTCGGTTAAGGTCACACCAGCACGAACAAAGGGACCGGCAGGGGCGATGTGTGTTGGTGCAATCCGGTGTCCAACCCGAGCGGGAGGAGCGGAACACGTGTCTCCTGTGGAGTCGGCAGTGTATGAGACGTGCATGGCAGCCCCACGCACGCGACATGGTGTGGCAACAGGACGGGCAAGGCGTTGCAAGGCGTAGGCAACACCAGCGCTGCAAATGGGTGAACCAGAGCCCCGCGGGAGGGCAACAACAAGGAGGGCAAGGAACAGCACCAGAGGCGGGCGTCTGGCGCCTCGCCAGTGCAGCGCTGCACATGCAGTGCACGCAGGCAGGAGGGCAGTGAAGGAGGTGATGATGGCGCTGGCACACAATCGCCCGACAATGCCTGGTAGGGCCCCAAGGGCACAGTGCAGGAGGATAGAGGTGCACGCCAAGCCGTAGATAAAACAAGCTTGTCGCCACTTAACTACTCGACTGACACCAAGCTCTCGGAGCGGAGCGGGGGCAGAGATAGAGGCAGGACTGCATTGTGATACAAAGCAATGGCCGGCCCGCTGCGTGCCGCCAGTACCGGCATCGCCGTTTCCTCGACTGCTAGCGTCGCCTTCAGCGGGGGCGGAAGCAGTGGCCTCATGGTGGGCAGGAGGGCCGGTAGTGGGACCCCCTGTGGCAGGCCCTGGGTCGGCGCCGGTCCCATCATCTGGTGGCATGCTGGGGAGATCAACAAGGACGCTGTCGCCCGGCATGAACGCTAGTACAATGACCTCGCCTGGGCGGATAGGCAAGAACGCAGCAAGAGAACAAGGACCATAGTGCGGGCTGAGCCTGCAGAGCTGGTAGCCCTGGGGACACCGCTGTGCAAATCGGCGCGTGAGGCGCGCAGTATCAAGGACGCCGTCTGTGACGGACAGTCGAGTAAGGCCGCACATAACAGGCCTGCAATCCAGGAAACAGAGCGCCCCCCCTTGCCGGGAAGCAACTTCTGAAGGCTCGTCCCCTAGAACCGCAATGACATTGAGAGAGAGGACTCCTTTGGCTGCATGGTCCTGTACAGCGGGATCCGGGGCTGCAAGCAAAAGGCGATCGGCTCGGACTTGGAGCAAGGCCGCAACATCATTCCTAAAAGATGCGCGGCGTCCACTAGCGACGGTAAACATGAAATCACCAGTCTCAGTGAGAAGCCAAACAGTATCCCGGTAAGCAGCGTCGGGGGCCCAGTCAGGGTTCCAAGCGTCTGCTGTGGCGAGCAGGGCGCTAAGGGGACCGGTAGGGATGGGAGCATGCGCGGCCTGCGCAACAGGCGTGACAACAACGGTGTCGCCTGTGCGCAGGTCGTAAACCGCACCTCGAGGGAGCGGCCATGGCAAGTCACGGAGGTATAAGTCAACTGGCGCGTCAATGTCGACGCCCAAGGCACGGAGCAGGTCATCCCGTCGTACGATGCTTGGGAGCTGTAGGGAAAAGACGACCCCGGTGAGGCGTGTCAAGTCGCAGGCAATCGTGGCACCATCCGGGGTCCAAAAGGGAAGCGCAAGCATAAGCGCAACCCCTGCAACTGTCTGCGGATAAGCAACGACAAGTCGGGGCATACACAGCCGCGAAAATGGAGCTCTGGCAGCCCCGACCTGTTCGAGGGCATGGCTGTCTGTGCATCCAACTGGCAACCGAGCATGGACAAGTTCGGGACAATAATCTTGTGCCAGAACAAGAAAGGTACCAGGGAGGTAGTCTGCCTGCACGCTGGCGGTCAACACAGTAGTGCTGTCATCCTCTACAGAGATATCCGAGGCCGGGTCGGTTCCCGGTCCTTCAGGCACTGCACGGTCAGTAGGCTGGCTAGGAGGGCCAAAGGACCGCGGGGGCCCTGTCGGGTGTGTCAGTGGCGCGGCATCATCTGCGGTGGCAGCAAGGGCAGGTGCAAGTATAGGAATTGCAGGGCCTGCGGCAAGTGCCCGCGGGGCCGCAGCGGCAGGGACAGCTAGACGGCCAGGGCGGAGGTACGCAACTAGAACCTGTCCTGGATGTACATCTATCTCATCTAGCCCATCAGGGATGTCGTGCAGGCAGGCTTGCCAACCGTCTGGGGAACCCTGATCAAGCTCCTCACGCAAAGTGTCGCAAGACAGCTGGTGCCGGACCGCTGTGACAGCCTTCCAGCCCCGGCCCAAAGCACGCAAGTCAAGAAGGACCGCACACCAGGGCATCGAGCCTTGCTCCGATCTATCGCAAACGGCGAGGACGGTGCGGCAAACAAGGCAGGAGCTGCAAAGACGACAGGGCTATGCCCAACGCGGCGGCAATCTGGTTGCGGTGGCGGGTGGGCCGCCGGGGGTCTGTCAGATGAAGTATGGTCTCATCATGGTACACCAGAATATAGGCATCTGGGCCTGCTGGGGGTGTCTCTGGTGGAGAACGCCGCCACATCCTCCAGTCGGTGAGGGTCCAAGCTAGAGAGAAGGGCCGCGGGGGGGCAAGCTCGGGAGGCATGAAGAAAATGACTAAGCCTGTCCACATATGAACCTGGACATCCGCAGCTAAAGGTTGGGGGTCATCTCCGACGTAGACAACAACCCCAAGGTTAAGCTGGATATCTGCAAGGTGAAGGAGAGCAAGTCTGTCAGCATAACTCGGCGCGGCAATTGCGAAACGCCTCCCGTCGAGGCGGGTGCAGTCGAGGCAGACTATTTGCTCCTGTCTCTGCCAGTCGGCAAGTGCAATCGCCACACCGACGCCGGGTTGCGGCTGCGGTTCCACGGGAGCCAGAACATGAAACCAGGGGCTATGCACACTGTTGCGGGCAAGTTGAACCGTGTCCATGGCCTCGACAAGGGTGGAAGGAAAGCGGAGCATAACCGCAACTTGCTCAGGCGCATAGCCCGGTGCCAGGAGCACAAAAAGTGTCAAGTGGTCTGCAAGGTCAATGTCTTCCTGATCCTCGGAGCCACTTGAGGTTGGAATGAACTCCGCATCCTCAGCGGGTAAATACCGCCATGCTTCGCCGAGTCGCGGCGCGAAATAGCGCAGTGTGGCAAGGGCAAGGCGCGCGGGCCCACTATCGGCTCGTGGTTCGAGCAAGAGCTTGGCTTGCCGGCTGCCGTGCAGAATATGGGAGGAAAGTGCTGGTGGACGACTCTGTATCTCGGCAGATGGCCGCGGACACAGGAGTAAAGCAACCCGGCAAACAAGCCCACTGATTGTGCCGGCGAGTGCTTTCCATGTGGTGCCGAGAAGACGCAAGGTGGCCCATGCAGCCGATGCCCACAGTGGCAAGGCTCCGAAGAAGGAGACAAGGAAAGCAGCAACGACAACAGCTGAACAAGAAGAGCCGACCGTGACAACAGGGATGGAACATGTTGGCTGAAGAGGCACGGCTTCTGTGTCAGCAAGTTGAGTACTGAGCACACAGCCTACGACAACGTTCACGGCAAACCTGTGTCCGTGCACAACCGGGGCGCCCGAGGGACCATCCGCAAGGCGCCGCTTGCGGTTACGTGCCCCTGGCACGGGCGCTGGTGCGGGCTTGGGTGCGGCAGGCGGTGCAGATGATGTGCTGCTGGAGGCATCAGTGTTGTCGGGGTCCCCATCGGACGTATGTTGTTCTGCATCCTCACCTGTGTCCAGCATATCCTCCTCATAAACAACCGTGAGCACTTGCCCGTGGTCGACCCGGAGAAAGGTCCGGTCGCCATCGCGCTCCGGCATACCGCCAGTGATGGAGGTAAAGAAACCTGAGGGCGCAGGCTCAAATTCAGCCATAAGCATATCGGGGTCAACCCTGCCATGAAGGGTAACATGCCAGGTTATGTCTGCAAGGACCGCACGCCTGTCAACGGCATAAGCAACCAGTAATGGCCTAGGACGTGCAGGAGGTGCCGGGGAGCCAATGGGACGTTCAGTAGCGATGAAGATCGCTCGACAAGATATGCCATGGAAATTGTAATCTGCAATGCGGGGGTGGAGCGTTTGCAGAGAGGTGCGGTAATCCTCATAACGCAAGAAGGCAACAGCAAATTGCCTCAATGCAGCGTAAGATGTAGAGGCGGAAGCTGGAAAGTCAGCGACAGTGTTCCAGGCATCAGTGAGCAGATAGTAAGGGGTTTGCAGGAAGCCGTGGAAATCAGGCACTGGGACGTGCCAGTCAGAGGACTGGCGAAGCATGTCTGGCAGCAGGCGAGTCCTGGGCAAGGCAGCCTGGGCGGGAAGGATGAAAAGAACATCCCCTTTAGCAAGCACGAGCGCCTCCTGGGCTCGATACACATGCCTGTTGTGCATGACCTGGAAGCCTATCGAAGGTCGCAGGCTGATTTGCACTAGGACCGATCGGGGGTAGAGTCCACTCTCGAAGCACGCTGCAAAGAGCCTCCCGTCCACGGCACGGGCATCCACAACCACACATACAGCTTGTGTGGCCCAGAGTGGGAGCGCAATGAAAGTGCAAAACCGCCGGTCCGGCTGGGGCTGGACTACCACGAGATGCTCGTATTTGGTATCGAGTACCTCGCGGCGCTTGGCCGCCAAGACCTCGCAGGCACGTTGCGCTGCGCCGGGGATCTCAAGAGGGAGCTCATAAGCGGCGGGGGCTACCCTCGGGCTTAGGACTAAAAACCCTATCTGTGGGTGTGGCACGGGGCCAGGCAGCAGGGAAGGGCCCTGGTAGAGGTCGGTGCAGGCGGAGAAGCAGGGACAAGTGCATCATCCGGTGCGGTACTAGCCTCAACTGAAAGGGCCGCATCGTCCGTCCCGGAGGACTCGTCACGCTCATAGCCAAGAACGAGCACACGCCCATCAACAACTGGGAGCCCTTCACGTTGAAGAAGAGGGTGTTCCGCAAATGTGCGGAAACCGCGGGGCGGCTGCAAACCTAGGACCCGTGCTCCGTCCTGTGTCGGTACAGTCAAGCCTTCCCCTTCAAAAAGGAAGCACAGACCCCTGGCAGACTGTCTAGCATCAACAAAGACAAAGGAGCCCAGGTTCGGCCCCGGAGGGAGGTGCTCGGCCCGGTAGTCCGCGGCGGCAAGCTTATCGTATAGCTTTCCGAGATGGACAACATCATTGAGAGGCTCGGTGGGATGCCCGAAGCTGACATGTTGTACCTGGCAGTCCATGTGACTGGCAATGGCTTGCTGCAGGTCGGGCGTAAAAGTGCCGTAGTATGGGAAACTGCGGGTAGACTGGGGCAGTAGAATGAGCCATGCCGCGGTAGGCCTTTCAAGCAAAACCTGTTCCGGCTCCGACTGCCAGGTGGAGGGTCGATCCAAGAGCACGGTGAGGTCAGAATCACGAGCAAACGGGACGTCCCGGGGAGAGAAGGACACTAGGGCCCCCTCTGCCAGCCTGACCTCGCCACCAACCTCGAGCGGTTCAAAGGCATCAGGCACAAATGCGTGCCATAACTCATCGGTTTGTGTTTCTGCGACAGCCTCAAGGTCGCGGTAAGTTAGCGGATTATGAAAGACATGCGCAAAGGTGGGCCCACGCAGTCTAGAGAAGTCAAGCAGGACGGTTTGTCGCCTGGCCTCTGGAATCCAGTCCGGAACGATGATAAAATTGGCGTAGCCCTGGCCAGGCTGCGGTCGTACCGGGAAGAGCTGTGCAGGAGAGAGTCTCTGAACCAGTGCAGAGGCAGCTGATGCGAGAGCAGCGAGGCCGCTTTCGCATGTGCCGTGTGGCACATGTAAAAGGAGATGCTCTGTTCGGTAACCGGCAGCGAAAACCAAGCAGTGCAGCAGGGTATTGGCAGGATCTGCGGCATGGTCCGTACGAAGCGACACAGATGGCAAAGTGCCGTGGGCCTCGACAGCAACAGCATGGTTAGGAGCATCGACCCCGCCCGAACCTTCGTCACGGAGAAGGTGTGTGAACAGAACACCCCCATCATCGGCACCTGGCGCCGCCCACACCTGTACCGGCAGGGTGTAGCAAAGAAGGAAACGATAGACAGCGGACAACCAGACGGGGCGAAAGGCAGGCCTGCAGCTAGGCTTCAGTCTTCGGGTAGGGGGCTTGGCGCAGGCCCAGACAAGCGGACGGTCACAACCGACGGCAGCTACAACAGAGAGCGCAGCCAGGAGAGGGGGGGGACGCCAGGGTGATCCACGCCGAACCTGCCGTGTAGCGAGCGTGCGACCAAAGAAGGTGCGAGATAACATCCAGAGCAGGTACCCCAGCCAGCAAAAGGAAAGGGTGCGCCCGAAAGCAGCAAGGCATGTCGCACAGTACCCCAAGTAACTGTGAGAAAGCAGCCTGGCAGAGTCAATGACAAAATGGTGACCATGTCGGGTGTGCGTCACAGCACCGGCAACTGAGGCAGGGCGAAGTAGAACGCCAACACGGTCCCCTTGACACAAGAGGGGAAGATCAAGATCACAGGTCCTTGCCCCAGAGCCACCGATGCAAGTGTTCGGCACGCTGTGATCCGAAATAACTCCAGAAAGATCATTGCACGAGGCAATCCCGCAGTGGCGCGGTAGGCAGACCTCCGTAGCCGCAGAAGCAGCGCAGGGAAGCAAAGCGGCATGTAGAAAAGAGGGAAAAGGAAGATTCCCAAGCACAGCGTGGTGCCAAGACAATCCACAGCCGGTGAGGCGTCCGAGGCGGGGTGTGCAAGAGGAGGAGGCGGTTGCATTGGTCAATGCCCCAGAGCCACCGATGCATTTGTTAGGCACCAAGCAACCGCACCCAAAAGTCAAAAGTGCCTCGGGCGAGGCTGCACACTGAGCGCGCAGGTGCATGCACACACGAGAGCACCAACCAGCACCGGCATCAGCAACCCCATGCTTGCCAAGATACATGACAGTCAGGCTACTACCCTCGGATAGGAGGGGTAGCTGTGGCGAGGCCCTGAAGCAGAAACGATCAAGAAAACCGCTTGCTCCATGGGCAGAGGAAGACGAGCCATCTCTAGGGGAACCGTCCCTCCAAGACCAAGAGAGCAGAACCACCCAGTGAAAGCTGGCGAAGGCGCGGGCGGTTGGTATAGCCGGGCGACAGGGAGCAGGCCCGTAGAGAGTAAGGGCAGCAGTCTGGTTGGAGGCTCGCAAACTACTTACAGACAATACCTGTACAAAAGCGTCCACACTATACACCTCTCTCAGTCGGACGGATCGTCGGTGGGCCTGGATAGTGGCAAACACGCTAGGGCCAGCCCCGAGGTGGAACTGAGTCTCAGGAGGCTTCACCCATGAAGCCTCGCGAGAACTAGGCCTCCCCAGGCGGCCGAAGCAGCGCTGCCACCATCCGTGCACCGACGACCCCTCACAAGAATAGGCTAGCCAGCACCTCCGTGGGCCGAAGTGTCGCCAGTTCCGGTGGGCTCGAGCGTGCCCGTGAAGCCAGAATCGTCCGACAGATCGTCGTCGTCGTTCTCCACGTGGATGGGAAACTGCTGGGGTATGCCACCACGGGTCACGGTCATAACTCCTGTCTGTCCGCCCAGCCCAAAAGGGGTGGTTGCACGTGTGCCCATGGTCGTCTCGATGGCGGGTGTCGGCGGCGCAGCATACTCGGGAGGCTCCACAACCCCGGGCCTTACATCGCCATAAGGGGCTGCACGGGCTGAAGGAGAGACAGCTGGAGTAACTTTGCAAAATGCACCGGGCGAAGTGGCATAAGGATCCAGACCTGGCGGCTCGGCATAGACGACCGGAGGGGCTGCATTCGAGGGCGCCGGACAACCAGGCGGTATCCCAAATGTCGGAGCCTCCGCGAAGGGGGCAGGTCCACCAGGCGGTGGGCCATTGTGGAGCCCATCTTCCTGCATCTTTAGAGCCATAGCAAGACGCATGACGGTCTCGGCATCGCATCCAGGAGGGCCAGTCGGTGCCGGGCGTGGTGGCAACAGGGCAGCTGTCCTTGCATCCGTAGAGCGGTTCGACCGAACCGCATTGAGGGCCTCCTGCAAGAATCCGCCGGGGTTGCAAGCCGGCTCCGCCGCGGGAGCAGAGACCTGCGCCCATAGGGCTTCCCATGCTGGCCCATAGGCCTCCGGCTCGGTCGTCTCCATCGGTGCAGTCCCTTGTACGACCAAAGCCTGTACTTGGGCAGCAGCAATGCGGCCTTGCTCTGTCGCCTCGGAGAGGTCGCGGTCGATCCGCGTCAGGTCCTGCTCGTAGAGCTTCCTCTGTTTCATAAAACGGACCTTCTGGTCCGCAGCCCATGCCTCCCACTGTTGGGCGCGCCTTTCCCGCTCCTCGTGCAGCTTTCGCACCCTGACATCTGCACGATGTGTGCTGGTGAGGGCCTTCTGCAGTCCGGGGAAAGTCGATCCTGTAACCGGCAAGGCCGGCTCTGGTTTGGCCGGCTTCTCTGGCACTTCCACCGCATCGTATCTGTCCTTGCCTTGTGAACGCGGGGACGCCTTGGCACCAGGCCAAACACGCCAGGGCCGTGAGGGCTGCTGTGGCTCCCAACCACGCCAGTCTTCCTTGTCGTGTCCATAGCCACGTCCACGGTCCTGCTTGGGCCATTTCTTACCTCCCATGTGGGGTATTCCACCGCGAGAAAGCTCCCTGTATGCAGGGGCTGCGTGGTGCTTGGCCAAAAGCACCAGATCACGGCGCCACGGAAGGGCGCTGTTGGATCTTGCAGTGTGAACTCGGGCGCGGGCACGATGGCGGCGCCGGCGTAAAGCACGATGCCACGATGGACTCTGTCGCACCGTGTCGTAGACGTGGGTCAACGCCCACTGGGGATTCGGCAATGCTTGGCCGAGCTCGATCCGAAACCCTCCAGCTGTTTCTTAGGGATTATAATAGCAAACAATCAAAAATTATTTCTAAGTACCCCTAAGAAACCTTGGGGTTGAGATTTTTTGGGTTTGGGGCTCGTAGGCTTTTGCGCTTAGGGCTTGGTCTTTCGGCATTTAGAGACCCCTAAACTAAAATTGAGCCCCTTTACCCTTAAATCCTTGAATCCCTACACCGCTAAACCCCTAAGGTCTAATTAATCTCTGCACCCGCAATTTTACCGTAAATAATTCCGCCAGGCATCCGAAACTCGCTATCGAGCTCTATGATGGGCGCGTTGGCTGACACCAAGAGTCGTGAACGAGAGTCCTTGTTCGGTGTTTGGGGTTTAGGGCGGGCTGGAAAGGGTTCGAAACAACTACTGGTGAGGGTAGGTGCCTCCATAAAACATGGGTTCCTTGCATAGTGCTTCTG
Source organism: Symbiodinium sp. CCMP2592 (assembly GCA_905221615.1). Taxonomy (NCBI): domain Eukaryota; class Dinophyceae; order Suessiales; family Symbiodiniaceae; genus Symbiodinium; species Symbiodinium sp. CCMP2592. Next base: position 30,251 of record CAJNDT010000651.1, on the reverse strand, counting down.
CGAGCAAAGGCAATGACGTGCAATGTAAGGAGAGGACAGGAGAATGTAGAGTTGTGATCTTCACTCACCCAAAAAACCGAGGATGGATTCTGTCCGCAGGCGTGGAACCCCGGAGATCGAGCGAATCATAAGCAGCAGCGGGATGGGTCTTGTTGAAGCCTTAAGGACGAAATGAACCCTAAAAGGCTTTAAGGTTCATATACCATATAGGGATTCATAGTATATGGGTATAGTATAGAGCCCCCACTTTTAAGGGTCATTTGGTCCTTCAGGTGTGGACGGATTGTATCCGCAGACTTCGTCGATTCTATGACCGCCCCGGTGGGCCCCCCAGCAAGTTGTTCTACCGAGGGGAAGGGGTCCAACCCCGATTTTATGTTTTTAAATTGCTTTTGCACTTAGGGGCAATTTGGGACTTAGGGGCGATTTGCACTTAGGGGTGATTTGCACTTAGGGGTGACCCCATAGGAATAGAAATTGCTTCAAATTGCATCACAGCGGATTTGCCTAGGCCGCTGGCTGCGCTGGTAAACCCAAAACGCTGAACTCTAAACCCTAAACCCTGAAACCCCAAACCCTAAACCGAAAACCGAATCAACCAGACTCGGGTGATACCCAGAAGAGAGGTGAAGCCACAGTGCGGGGTCACACGATGGCTTTGCCCCCGTAACCGGCCCGTAACCTAATAACCCTAAACCCTAAAGCCTAAACCCCAAACTCTGAACCCTGAAAATCTATACCCTAAACTGTAAACTCTATTGGTTCCAAACTCACAGCTGCAGACTGCCAGGTTGCTTGTAACGCTGATGATATTATGGGGATGAGTCAATACCCCGTGTTGTCGCGGGGCCCCACCGCCCTCTGTTTACAAACCTTTGTCGCGCCCGCTTTGTTGCAAACCTTTGTCGCGCGGCAATGCTATACGAGGGACCTTGTCGCGCCAGCCTTTGTCGCAAACAAGAAACATGGGAGTTTCCACAAATAGGGACCCTAATATAGCACCCTAAAGAGTAGGATCCCTATTATAAGGACCCCAAAATAAGGTACCCCCCACTTTTCTGAAAGCCCCACATGTTTGTTACAAACTTTGTCGCGTAAGGGGGGACCCGGGTCTGTTACAAACCAGAAGGTTTTGACCCGCTGCCATATGGGAGCTTCCGAAAGGGGACCCTAATATAGTACCCTAAATAGTAGGATCGTTATTATAGGGACCCCAAAATAAGGTACCCCTAATTTTCGGAAACTCCCATATGAGGGTTAAAGGTTTAGGGTTTGGACAAAATCCAAAAATCCTGCAATTCTTGGAGTACCCAGAACAAGCAGTGCAGTATAGATTCCTGATGGTGATGCAAAGTTCTGTCCACGAGCAGTATCGGCAGAATTACTTCAGTTGAATCGGGGTACACGAAGCATGAACGGCAAAGTGCTAACATACGCGTTCTGTAAACACCTTCACCGTAAAGTCACCAAGTCCTTTCAGGCCAAAGTAAGTACCGTTAGGTACATGGGCCCTTAAGTTAGAGGTTGTTTCAAGCCCACTTCAGCTGGAGGGCAGCACGCACGTTAAGAGTCGCTTGCCTGAGTTGCACCTCCGAAGCCCCACTCAACCCCCCAAACCCTACATTAGAAGCCATAAAGTTGGAATATCATTATCATAGTCCCTTTAAGGTAAAATATAGGGGATCGTGCCATTATTCTATATTCCAACTTTCTGGAGTTCCCTTTAAACCCCAAAACCCTCCGCCGAAAGTGCTGCGCCCGGGCCTCAACAAGTAGCATGAGCTATAGCTATAGGGTTTTGGGGTACATTATAGTATACGTATATTCAGGACTATAGTGGGGGTAGAAATGCTATCTTCCCCGAAACCCGCATGTAGCCGCCCTTAGCATCGTCACGACAAGACTCCGCCAGGGCTTGCGCAGTGTTGCGTGCTGCACGAACTTTCGACACATCTTGACCCATACAGAGGACCTAGGGCTTAAGGCACAGCTTTGGGCAGGGTTCTAAGATGTTCTAAAGATCAAGTTACAGAGTCTTTTGAGGGCATCTGGTGGGTCCAGTCATGTAACCATCTCAAGCCGCACGCTCCTGTAAACTCCAAGAATCTTTAAGGAACATGCCCTTAACATCTTACAAGATCTTTGTTAAGGAATTTGCCTCAAATCTTACGAGGGTTCCGTTTATAGATTCATGTGTTTTTGCCTCATATAAGAGGTTTTGCAGTGGTTTGGTAGGAGGGTCTCCAACAGGGGTTCCTCGCGTCGTATCAGTCGTAACATCCGCAGGGTGACGGTGAGCTTATATGTAGTCTGACACGGAACAAAGTAGTAAACTCTCTGTTGAAGTCCTTCTAAACAACATTACAGCAGCATCTTCTATGCGATGGACCCTGGCACCTAGTTCTCTGGAGCCCCTGAAAGTCAAAGTGTCGGTTGCGGGTTACCTGCGTTGCAGGTTGTTGGATTCAGGAGTTGAGTATGTCAGACGTTTACAGCTTGCGCGGGGTTTCGGTGTTTTGCTATGGTACAATCACTCAGGGATTATACGGGTTTACTATCACTACCTGTTCACACCTCGAAAAACATCTTGATGGAAGAGTGCAGGGTGTCAGGGCTTGGGGCTTACAGGTCTCAGGACCTCCAGTGCGAAGGCAAGCAATTCACAACAATCTGGGTTCTTCTTACGAACTCAAAGTTGACGTTGCCAGAATAGCGAACTATAGTGAATAATCTGGTTCCCTATTCTGGTAGCTTGAAATAAACTCCTTTTTAAAATTAAAATACGAACCCAGCAATAACAACAGCCCAACACTGACAATGAGCTTCACGTCCGAACCCCACAGGCCACCACTCCCTAAACCCTAAGCTCACTAAGCCCAGAAAACCTCCTGACCGGTATGAGTTGCACACCTCTGAACCCGAAACCCCAAACCCCGAACTTGTGCTCTACTATTTAGGGTACTATATTGGGGTCCCTATTTTAGAAACTCCCATATAAGAGTTCGTAGGTAAACCTTCAATCCCTGACCTGAGCCCTCACCTTGACCCTTGGACCCTATTCCGCACACCCTCGGACCTAACATCCTAAACCTAAATGCTACAAACCCAAACCCCCTGGACGGGTTGCAGTTTCTGGCAGTTTTGGGGAAATTAAGGTGTCGGATGTGGAATGTTTTCCAAGATTCCATACCATTAGACCTGGTGGCCTGGTTAAGGTTTAGGGTTTAGGCTTTAGACGGTGGCCTGGCAGCCCAAGACTGAGCAACAACGACGTCACAGGAACCATCGGTGCCAAACTAGTTAAAGCAGCAGCACAACCAAACCCTGAACCCTAAACCCTTGAAATTAATGGACCCTAAACCCTGGATCCTGAAGCTTAAAGGAGGAAGCCGGAAACACAAGAACCTAACGGACCCTAAACCCTGAACCCTAAAGTCCAACGGAGGAAGCCGGAAGCCTGCCACGATTAATTGGTTGGGGCACTCCCGTGATGTCGCCAACGGGATTCCTCTGACCTGTGGCACTAACCACGATGACACTGTCCTGCACACGAGTTTTAGGGCTTCGGCTTTGGGTGCAGGGTACATACATACACAAGTACATATATACTTCCTCACAAAAACTATATACATACACACACCTATACACAAATATACACACACACATGCACACACGACAAATACATCATGCATACATACACATACATACACATACATACGCGTACATGCACACACATACACGTACATATACACATACATACACGTACATAGACACACGTACACATACATGCACATGAATGAATACACATACATACACATACATACATACCTACATACATACAAACATACTTTTCAAACGCAAAAAGAATTATCGTACATACATGCCTACATACATACTACCGTACATACAAGCCTACATACACATGCCCAGCACACATACACATGTACATGCATACATACCTACCTACCCAACTACACACCTGCATGCCTACACTACATGTCAACAGACAGACAGTCACACAGACAGAAAGACAGACAAACAGACAGGCAGACAACCAGAAAGACAGACAAACAGACAAAGAGAGAGAGAGAGAGAGAGAGAGAGAGAGAGAGAGAGAGAGAAAGACAGAGAGACGGAGGGAGACAGAGAGAGAGAGAGAGATAGAGAGAGACACAGACAGACTCAGACGGGCAGGCAGACAGACAGCTAGACGGAGGTCGAGAGAGATACTTGTGTGTGTGCGTATATGCGTGTATCCATACATAGGTATGTATATATATATATATATGTTCATGTGTAGTATATAACTCTATGATTATTCGCGTGAAATACATATCTGCACTATATATACACAACTACATATACTATACACTTACATGGCAAGAAAATATACATATACACAGACGAGACTCTAGGAACATCTAAACCCTAAATCCCTAAACCTCTAAACCCTAAACCCCCCTAAACCCAAAAGACACAAAATGGCATGACCGGATAGAGGCCTCGAGGAAGCAGGGTCTGAACTCCAGGGTGTTGGGATCATCTGGGTAGTAATCAAAACTAGCGTCCCTTCTTGGGCACCCTAAATATTAGGTGCAAAATAAGGACCCAAAGAGGGACCCTAATTTTGAGAACCACCCATCTGGGTTTAGGGTTTACGGTCCGGGATTAGGGGCTGAGGGATCATGCGGGGTCCTCATTCTGCTCAGTCTGATTGGAGAAATTCATCTCCAATTCCTTCAGAAGCTGCGCGCTCCAGGTGGGAGTTTGGGGTAATGTCTTCAATACGACGGTTTAGGTAATTAACTGTGGATTCAGGATTCTAGGGTTTTAAGCTTACAGGCTCGTAGCCACCCCAACAGTCGCTCCCTAGACCGTAAACGCTTATGACCTCTAACCCGGAAATCCGAAACCCTGAGGCCAAATTAGGGTTTAGGGTTTAGGGAAAATCCCAGATCAGGAAACCATAAATCCGCCTGCATGTAGGTGGTTGTCAAAAATTGCGGTCCCCTTTTGGGTCCCTATTATAAGACGGCACCTCATATTTAGGGCAAAAAAAAAGGGACCATAATTGTGACAACTACATACGTGGCTAGAGGTGACGATACTCGTTATCAGAAAGTAAGCAATACACAAAGGTTAGAGGGTTCCTATGTCCTACATCCAAACAACGCTATCAGGGTTACCATAACCCTCAGCCCCGAACAGTTTTCATGCAGGACATAGAGAACAGGGAGCGACCGGCCGACCGGACTCAGTTGTGCTTACATATCCTGCTGAAGCATTACAGAGGCCTCAAAGCTGAACCGGTAGACAAAGCTATACGATCTTGGGGGGGCTCCTTAATACCATACCCCCCCCCTTAGAACCATAATAAAAATACTATTATTGATATTCTCTTAGGTTTTACATGAACAAAATAAAAACAATTCCTAAGAAGACTAGAGATTATAATTGTAGTATAATGGGCCCCAAAACCCTATTCTAATTATATATTAAGGGCCCCTATATCGCCCTTCTAACCCGTAGACAATCACATTGTCATCTACCCCAAGTTTGGTTCTAACCCTCGCCTTTTCTTTGCCACCTGACCTGAAATTCTCGCAACAATATCAAGTAGGATTTCGTGGTTGCTAGTATCCTCAAAAGGAGACTGCAATCCGCAGAATAAGTACATACACAAACAAATAACTATGTGTCAACACATACACATCCTTTTACATGTATGTGTGTGCGCACAGATGTAAAGGTGTACCAATCAGGACGTATCAATATACCAGTATGACCAATGAGTTCTATGTCTTGCTGCTTTTGCCCAGACCCGAGTATAGAATCTCCACTATGCTGGGTGGCCCGAAGATGACAAATGTGGCGTCCGTCGCTTCTCCGCCCCTGAATCTTCGAAGATTACATCCACAACCTTGAGGCAATCGCACCTCTTCAGGAACACTGCTAACGACGAGGGTTTCTTGCAGGAGCCAACCCCGTGAACAAGTCATCGAAGCTCACCGCATTCTGCCAGCATTCGGGAGACGGGCCGGGGGTCAACAAAGGACTCATAATGACCAATATCAGCGAAGACACACCTGCTTTGCCTTCCAGCGCATCTAGAAGCAAGTGTTCTCCTCGCCGGCAAGTTCCAATACATCTCTTGTCAAAGTTAGAGAAAAAGAATACAGGAGCCGTAAGAATTGGAACATGGTTCCTTGGGGTTCCTTCTACATTTAAAGTCTTAACTGTTCGCATTGCCCCGTTCATGGCCGAGAGAATACTGCTGGCTCGGATGACTACGTTCGCGTGCTAGGTTACAGAGGCGCATCTTAACAATTTGTAATCTTAGCCAATCCATCAGGTAATTGGTATGTCCCAAAGAGGGTCGACGGCATTTCATCTTTCAGCCCCTAGGGTTTTAGGCTTATAGGGCTTTAAGATTCAGGGTTTCAGATTTAGGTTTTTGGGGGCTTTCAGGGTTCGAAGCCCAAATGGGAGTTTCCGAAAATAGGGGACTCTAATATAGCACCCTAAATAGTAGGATCGTTATTGTAAGGACTCCAAAATAAGGTACCCCAAATTTTCGGAAACTCCCATATCAGCCTCAACAGGTTGAGATCTGAAACGCTGGCACTTGCCGCTGCCTGGCGAGATCCGACCTCCATTGCCAACGCAGAAATGTAATGCGTTGTATGCATGTACGTACCGTATGCTAAAGCATCTCACTCATCCGTCATACTTTGGAGATATAAGCCAACATAAACAGATATGTATATGTACATACATACATGCATACATCATATGTATATATGTATATGCACATACTAACTGATGTGTATATATATATACATACACAAACACACATGTAGGAACATGTCGATATGCATATGTGTGCATCTACCAGCTAGGAGCACTTCAAGGCCCTGGCATCTGCAACTGCCGAAACTCAGTGCAACTCTACTGCAGAACCATAATGAAGCCTGTGCTTTGGAAACCTACTTACTGCTCTGATATGGGAGTTTCCGAAAATTAGGGGCACTTTATTTGGGGGTCCTTATTACAAGGATCCTACTATTTAGGGTGCTATATCAGGGTCCCCTATTTTCGGAAACTCCCACATGCTTGTTGCTGCAGACCCCTGTGCTTCCACGGGATTAAAAAACCTGGTTGAGGGTCTGCCACAACACTGCGTCACCATCTGTACCTCACAGACCTAGTTGCGGCGAAAGTAATCAGCACTGGCTATAATGATTACGGTTCGGGTGGGTGCAATCACGCAAACTGGAAAAGTACTCTTTCTTGCAGGGCTTTGGCGGTTGTTACTCACTTTTTGTGATCAGGGCTTTCGGGTTTCAAGGTTTAAGAATCGAATTAATCGGGCTTCGTGAGTTTGGGAAACAAAGAACTCCATGTGGGAAACAAAGAACTCCAAGCAGTAGTTAGTATAGTTGGTATTTCGAGAACAGCCCTACACCCTGTTGCTTAAACCCCCTAAACCTAAACCCCTAAAAGCCCTCAACGCTTGGACCCTAAAGCCTACAACCCTTAGCTCTGAACCGTAAAACCAGTCAGCCCTAAACCCGATCTTCCTGTAACCCTCTGCACATCGTCCTCCGCTCTGCCACCACTCGCTGCCCTCGACTTTTAGAGCATCTGCCAAGTACCTTTTGGTTTGATTAGGGCTTAGTTGAGGCTTTAGGGCTGATTCCTCGAAGCCCGAATGTCTCCGCGAGAGTTTCGTCGTATAAAAGGCTACCAAGATGAAAAGTAACATAGGTGGCTGAAAGAAGATGAAGCTTTTGGGATACGCTGAGGAACTATGTTGGTAGCATTCCGAGTCCGACCCCTGTATCATCACAGGGACCCTGAGGGGGCTAGGGGGGGAGGAGACTACACGAGACTATACTTCCTAAAAAATCTTTATTAAAACCTTATATAGGTATTATAAGGCCCCCTACCCCCCTACCACCCTAAGGGTCCCGTGCGCGACACAATGTGTCTGTTGCCGTTGGGGCACACAGTGTTGGTATCTTCGGGCCGTAGCCTTCTCTGTTTAGGCGCTCCTAGCAGAGCTTCAAAAACATGTGCATGAGAATACCAGAGTATACTGGCAGCGAGGCCCAGAAAACCAAAGAGGCATGACGACGTGACGAGGCACAGATCTACAAAAGGATGCAAATTGTTCCGCCGCACACGTGCATTGAGTTGCTGGTGCAGGTGTCGAACATCTCTGGCGATGAATGTGATCACATTGTAGAGAAGGGCATGGCAGCTACCGGTCAGTTCATTTCTGATTCGACAGCTCTAAACCCCAAACCCAGCTCTAAACCCTATGGATCCTATAAACTGCATAAGCTGTATAAACCCAAAAAACCCGAAACCCTGAAATTAATAAACAGAAAACCCTATACTCTAAACCCTGAGCCCTATAAACCCTAAACCCGCCAAATTTCGGTGCCTTAATAATGCGTGGGGGATTGATCTCGACTAGGTTGCTGCTCTCCCCACCAGAGCTGTAATGAATGTAGGTGTGGCTGGCTTGCACTCTCCACAAACTGGACCCTGCCTCTCTCACACTTCCACACGTGCAATCCTATGCAGGCAGAACCGGCGGCCGTTCCTTTTGCACTCACTGCCGGCGGCGGTTCGTCTGTGCAACGGGATAGCTCTGATTGCTCAGGATAGAAGACACTTATAGCACTTAGCTATGGGCATTGACTTGAGCCAAACGTTGCGTGGGCGGTCACATAGAAAGGTAAAGACGAGGGACGCGTAGCGTGCCCCCTTAGAGTCGAGGGACGCGTAGCGTGCCCCCTTCTCTTGCACTTTACACGGTCTTGCTCACAGCTCTTATAGTGACACCTTAGAACTTGACAAGGCATCGCAGTCCGTTCGCACCCCCCATGAGTTGCGTCTCCGACGCTGCTCACCCGGAAGATGGCACGATAGGACAACAGAAAATGTTCCGCCGCAACGTTGACATTGAAAATCAGAGCTTTGCATCCCAATTAGAAACGTTGTGACACTCATCTACGTCAGTAACGATCCCCTGAAATGGCAAACGAATCAGGCGTCACCGAAGAAAGAAGCATTCGCGATGGCATTCCATGGGCGAAGCTCAGAGGTCACGAACTGATAGGCGAGGAAGACCAAGCGTTGATTCATCTCCATCTTCGCGTGGTCGCAGGATCGCGGTCCCAGGGCCGGAGGTTTTCCTCTGGATACTGTTCCCTTTGCTTTCCTTTGTCCTTGCCTTTGTTTCGGCCTTTGCCGGCGGTGTAGTCATAGTAGGTGTTGGCGTTCCAGCCTCCATGCTGTTCACCTCCGGTTCTCTCACGCCCTTTTGAAGGTCCCTTGGCCGAAGAAGCGCTTGCACGTTCCTCCGTAGTGACAGGCGTGTCCAGGATGGAAGTACCACCTGGAGGGAGATAGTCAGCGGCCGAAATGTGGTGTAGGGCTTCAGTACGCTTGGTCGTCGGGTTTTGCTGTCTCTCAGCCTTGGATCTGTTCAATCTGTCCATGAAATGCGCAGGCATTTGCACATTGTGGTCCACCAGCAATCCAATGGTCTGGACTGAATGATCGGCATGAGTCAGCAGGATACCGACGGGGTCGATGTACAAGAAGTCCACCGGTCCAGTTGGCGTTGGTCGTAGCACTGAGAATTGTTGGTGTCCTGTCACCATCGGAATCACCTCGCACAGGACGTTCAGGCAACAAAAGTGCATAGCCTTCACATCTTCATCCCTGTTGCTCTTCAAGTACGTAGTAGGGTTGAAGTTGTCCCTGCCAATTCCCATCATGTTGGCTCCCCGTGTAAGTAATGAAAGCATCTGATTCGTCCGGAAGCGCTTCAAAGTGTAAGTCCCGTTGGGATCGTACTGCTTGAGGTTCTCAGGTTCCTTGGCAAAGCGAATGATCTCCTCATCAGTCACATCCCTGCTCACACCAGTCTCTCTGTCCACTACAGCCAAAGATCCCCACTTTCCGAGCACATCATAGCGTTGGCCAAGCGCGAAATTCTCCTTCATCTGAAACAACGGCATAGTAGCCCACTTCGCGAAGCCTGACCAAGCCTTGTAGATGGTCCTGCACACCACGAAAGCCATATACGAAAGAGCGACCATGTTGGCGTCAATGCAATGGGCATTTCGCTTCCCTGAGTAGTAGGATGGCTGCATGGCGGTACGTGCGAGTTGTAGCTCAGGATCGATGTTCAAAGACTGGCCGGTAATGAAGACGGGACGGCGTTCCTGTGCAACTGCATCTGGTACTGCGTCATCAAAGTCCTCTCCTGGCTCTATGTCCATTTCTTCATCAGGTTCCTGTTCTGGATCGTCCTCCGCGATGACAGATGGTTCTGGGATTTCCTCAGGTTCCGCAACGGTCTCTACCTCCATGGCTTCCTGCTCCTCTTCGGGCGCCTCAGGCACTGCTGCTGCCGCGGCTTCCATTGTCTGAGCAATGAAGTCACTGGGGATCTCCGTAGGAGTCTCCCGTTGTGGAGAACCTTGGTAATATCCGCTAGAAACGAACTGTGACCAGCAAGACGTGCATCGGGAGAAGCATGCTGGAACGATGTTGTAGCATGCCGGGCACACCCTCATTCTCCTTCCATCCTCGTCTCTGCGTAGGTCTTCGGGTCGCCAATTCTTGATGACAAACTTGATCCCTTTGTCCATGTAGTGATGCCGAACCGTGTTCTCCCTGTGGGACTCCAGGACAGTCGTAAGGTCTCGAATGATCTGCTCCTTGCTGGTGTCGTGGGGTCCAGGAGGCATCTCGCAAAGCAATTCCATGATCTTGCTCGGCGTTCGGTATCTCTCGAACTCAGGGAGCAATGGTGATGCATTGTAGTCCAACACCAGCTCTTTCTCCAACCGTTCATCGTAGATCTTTTCCACCAGAGCGAAAGAGTGTGTATCTTGAGGATCCGGGACGCAAAACCATACCTCCTTGACGAACTGGAACGGTATCGTTCGGCCAACGATCATGATGCCGCTGTCTGTGATACGTCCATCTTCTCGTGCAAGGTCCTGCGATGGGACATGAAGGACCGCCAGTGGCATGTGCTTGGCATCTCGTCCATGTACCCGCATCTTGGTCGTCGCGTTCCGGTGATCGAACGGTGCAAACACCCCCCAATAGCTGTGGAGTCTGCCGCCTTGGTTGCCTCGAAATTGGCGCCTATGGTCGAAGTCCCCGTCGGGGTCCTCCGAACCAGGCATGATGCCTTGCGTGACAATGGAATCCAAGTTGCGGCATGCCGTAGCGTGGAACGCGCCTCCAAGACGTTGCAAGAGGGTCATAGATGGAGATATTGCGAACCTGTTCTTGTCCAACTGAAGCAAATTGTTCTGGGGATCTGAGTGCGCAGAGTGACCACTTGTAGCCCGAACTGCCCATGGCTTCACCCAGCCGTTGCAAACGTTCAGGTACCTCTGGTTGTGCCGGCAACGATCATTGTTCTGGATCTCCGTGATCTGGTCAGGAACCGATACCAACATGTTCGAACCTGCGGATCCAAGAGTTTCCACGCCGGGGTCCTTCACTCTCACTCCCAGGAACTGCAACCGAATCTTGGCCTTATGGCGTTTCGTGGCTGCGAGCATGTTCCCTTGGAACAATAGCTGAAGTCTTTCATTGTACACTCTCTTCCTCTGTTGCTCATCGGTCCTTGAGACCGCTTCGGTGATGCGTCTGCTTTCATGGGTCCATAGTTGCTCATGCCTCACCAAGTCCTCGATCAGCACCCACCCTCCTTCATCACATCGAATGACGCTGCTGAATGCCACCTGGCACCTGTTGTCAAGCCATTCCGAGCCTGGGCGCCTGGCGATTCTGTGACGCAGGTCAGATTGGATGCATGATAGCGCCCAATCCGCGTTTATTCTGCGCTGACGGGTGATGTTGCGAAGGACAACTTCGTTCACGATGTCCCATCGATTGTTGATGAAGCTTGCACCCTTGGTTGGGATCAGGTCGAGAATCCCGCACCGGATTGGCCTTCCGCCGCCGATGCATTCGTAGCCTGCATTGGTGTAGCTCTGAGTGGTATCATCATAAGCAAAGCTAGGACGGTCTCCTCGTTGAGGTAGGCGTCGGTCGCGATGGTCCGAAAGCTGCTCAATGAGGTCCACCACCCGCTGGCTATTCTCTGGTCCTGATTCCTGCAGTGGTACGCCACAAGCATCATGTAGGCCCCGACGGTTCTCCACATCCGTGCAGAGATTGTGTTTGTTCTCATAACGGATCAAGACCACATCACCCCGTACGGCTTCGCCTCCGCGTCGCGGTCGGGCTTTGGCCTTGGGTCGTCGGTCCGAGGATGCAACACTCACATGGTCTGTGGTGTCAACGTCCATTGGCTCAGCCTCTTGTGGAGGTACTCGACGTGGATATCGAAGAAGGCTTTCCTTGATGATCTGGATGCCTCGAAGTACCAGATCCCGGGTTGCAGCATTTTCCGTGCAATTGGACAGAGTGTGTAGATCACTGCCACAAGCGATACAGAACGTGAGGCGGTCGCTTCCGACCGACATTTCGCCCTGAGCGAGTACTCCCACATAGTCCTGAAGCTGCGCGACAAATCCTTCACGAATCGCCTGCCTGGGATCAGGGCCTTCTGCACCTTGTTCTTCTTCGGGTTGCGCATCCACATCTACATCCTGTGCAGGTATTGGTGGAGCAACGGAGAACCCTGGATCGTCCGTGACGTTGTCAGCGGCCTGTGTCTCGTCGGTTCTCGCAATCTCTACGGGGTAGATATCACCATCGACGATCACTGTGAAATCAATCACGAGGTCAGCGGACATGTTGTTGACGATCTCAGCGACTGCTTCATTCTTCTTGGGCGGTGTCCTTTTGCGTGGGGAGTCAACCGTGATCAGCTCGATAGCTTCGGCCGACGCGTAGCGGAAGAATGATCTTTCGATTCCCCTCACGCACGCATTTGCTCCCTCAAGGCCACCCCAATTCGGAAAATGACTTGGGTGTCTCATTGCAATTGTAAGAAGCCCGAGCGCCAGCTCCACCGTGTCACCCAGGAGTTCCTCCTTGGGCAAGGCTGACCCTCTGTAGCATTCTTGGCGCTCTTCCGGAGTCAAAAGCATTCTCATGAAACCAGCATAAGCGCAGTTCCCGGCATCGTAGTAGCAGATGTAGCATGTCTTGCCTTCGGAGTCGTACCCTCTGTCCCATGCCAACTGTTTGGCCTTTCCCCATGCCGCGTACTCGATGGCCTGACTGGCTGTGATTCGGAGACCACCGTAGTGAGAAACCGTCTTGCCAATGTCTTCGTAGACCACTTCCGCACAAGCTTTGAGGAACTCCTTGATGTCCATGCGAGGGTCCACGAATTGAAGCCTCAGGTCATAAAGGTGCTTTGCGCAAGCCAAGGTGTACTTCTGGGACGCGACCAAGTCATTGAAGGAGCCGATTTGATGCTGCATCTTCAAGGCTGAAGTATGCGCGCACCCAATGCAGTGTCCAGGATACCCGTTTCCAGTCGGCTTGAAGAAGGCCTGTGCGTAGCACTCAGCCAACTTCATTGCGTCACATCCAGGGCAATAGAACGTTCTCCCTTTGACATAACCGGTGTTCGGGGTCGCATAGGTGTCGATCCGGAACCAGTAGTGCCTGTTGTCGTAGTAGGCTTCGGGGACGGTCATGGCGATGTCAAAGTCCTGCCAGGTGACTGTGGACGATTCAGCGACCGTGTCACCCTGGGCACCCGACCTGATCTGTTGCTGCTGTTCTCCCGTAAACCATGTCTGCGAAATCCTGGTGGACGTCTTGACTTCACTCTTGTCCTCCCAAATCTCGACAAGCGACGGGTGAGCGACTGAGTCGGCGCGGACAGTTTCGTCCCATGAGCGAACTTTCGATGCCTCAACAAAGCACGTGGATACCATCTTCTCGCAGAACAGCTGCTTCTCGTAGATAGCGAAGCCCAATTTGAACCTGACCCGATTGTCCGGTGCTGGCACCTTTTCGGCTGACAGTGTATGCACGCCTGATGACGCATGTTTCATCTGGCTGTACATTCTTGACCAAAACGAAGATCCATGAATCACCACGCATGCTCGGGCTCGCAACTCCAGTTCAATATACATTCCCAGCGCGTGGAAACCGTTGAACAGAGAAGCTTTGTGCTGAAGGTAATTGCTAGCTGCTCCAACGAACCGTAAGTCGTGATTGATGTTGACAATTGGAGGGCGCGTGGTACGCTTCCCTGCCGCAATGATAGGGTCAACGTACGTGATCTTGAGCTGTCGCTGCAAGTCAGTGCGAATTGCTGCTCCGTCTCCGACCTCACTCATCGGAAAAGACATGTTCTCGATGAGGATTGCCTGGAGAGACAGATGGTAATGCAATGTGACGGTTGCAAGCTGCTCTTCAGTCAAGCCATCCAATGTCGCATTCACAGATTCCAACGATCCTTTTGTGACTTGGAAGTTGTAGTTGGCACCTGCGGTGATCGACGGGCTCACAATGTAGATCTCGCTCCATCCATGCATGCCGAGGTTCTCTCTCACCGTGTGCGTTGATCCCCTGGTCCTTGCAACCATGTCAAAGTCCTGGACGAGGATTGTGCACTGAGAGCGCATAGTCGCGGCATCAGGTTTGCCACCCATACCCAAACTATTGCGAAATCCGTTCAGCGTGTTCATGGTGTTGATCCTTGCTTCTTCCGGAATTTCATCGTTGTCGACAAGATCGCTGTCTGCCTCGATCATCACTGCCGAGGTAAGCATTGGAGGAGAAGGAAGATGCACGCATGATACCAATGCCAATGCATGGTACAGCCGTGAATACATTCGTAACCACACCTTTGTACTCAGCTTCACGTAGACCTTCAGGTTGAGACCCTTGTCATCATTTTGAGAGACGGAACGGATCCTTGCCAAATAGGTCACCAGTCTTCTGACGTAATGCTGAATCGGTGTGGTCCCCACGTCGTGGTTGGCCACAAACTTTGGCGTCTCATCAATGGTAGGTGGGTACTCGTCTTGATCACGGGTCGTCGTCAGCAAGATCGAACGACAGCCCTTCTCATCGATGTTGACATAATGGTACCAACTTTCCTGAGCGCCAGCGGGGATTGGAGCTTCCTCCCATGTCGGTTGCGATGGTTCCTCTTCCGGTTGCGAAGGCGATTGTTGTGGAGGAGGTGCCGCAGAAGATGACGACGCCGATGCCGTTGCCTCGTCCGTCCTTGCCCTCTTTGGTCCGTGGCTAGGGGTGGCTCGAGGTTCGGCAGCGGATCCTTGCGATTGTCCCGGCGTTCTTCCATGCTCAGGGTGCACGATTCCTTCCGGTTCGAGGTTGCTTGCCGTAGGCATCGCAACTCTCCCCGTTGAGTATACCCAGCTAGGATGCCGTTGAAGGTTGGGCGGAAATAGGCCATCATCTTGCATAAGCGGATTTGGTGCCCTCATCTGTTGGAATTCCGCTTCCCATATGCCCAATGTGGCGCGTTTGGTAGAGCAGTCGACCACGTACCCAGATTCAACTCCGCATTGATTCCAGGTGTAGCCACGGAACGCATCCGGCAATTGGAAACCGTTCTTGTCCTGAGCTGCACATACTGCATCCACATGGTACTTGAGGAAAGCATACGTGGTGTAGTCGGAATCAGGGAGCACGTCGTTAGACCATCTGTAATGCGGGAGTCCAGTTTGTGGATCGACCCATGATACGTAGGAATGAAGCACGTGGAGACAGACACTGAACGCCTGGAGTGAGTTCATCGCAAAGGCGAGCGGATGTCCCATGCCTTGAGGCAATGTGCGCATCATCAAAGCCAGCTGGTGAACGTTGATTGGCGTAGCGCCATCGTTGCCCGCTGCACATTCCTGGTTGTAGGTCCGAAGCCCATACCCAGTGTGCTTTGCGAACATGTACATCAGCTTGCACACCCTACATAACGTAGGCTCTCCCAACAGGTCGGATTGGTCAGGTGCTCTGCCTGACATAGGCAACTTGTGGTAGTAGTCCTGATTCACCGTATACCATTGTTGAATTCTCGTGTCTGTCACGGTCTGGTAGGGCGTCTCCACGGAGTTGATGAGAACGGCGAGATTGTAGTACACGTCCGCGCTGACGATGTTCCTGGTCGCAGTGTTCAAGTCGAACCGAACTTGTTTTCTTTCTTGTTCCAGTTCAACCACAGCCAACTTTGCATCATCGCGGATCACTTCCTCGTCCACCATAAATCTTGTGATGGCACTGAACTTCCCTTCGTAGTCAGCAACAATGTGTTTGAGACCTCCACCAAACTTGATGACCATGGCGAGTATCTCCCCATAGGGCTTGTCCATGTACTCCTCCGGGGCAGCAAATATGCAAGCCTTGAGGATTTCTCGGACTCGAATGGAAAGATCCCCTCCTGGCGACAGATTTGCACACGTGAACAGCAAGACCAACGGAGGTGCTTTGAAAGCTGCCCATGTGCGAATGAGATCATTGTCGACCACTTTGTCTTTCGTAATCTTTGGCGGGAGCGAAACGCTCTGCGACGAGTCCCCAGAATACATCTCCAGGAACTTGTGGAACTTCAGAAACGTCCGCAGCATCCCACCAGATGGGAAAACTTCTTCGTGGTCCACTCCTTCGAAGGCCAGCTCGTAGGCATTGTAGCTTTCAGCCATGGCTCGGGGTTCGGTCCTTCCTCCGTAGGAGAGAAGTCCCTACACCCTACTCGACTTCACGGTTCCGGGTTCTCCGTAAGAGGCACCCTTCCCCGATCCGTCCGGTCAGACCTTAGTTGTTCCTTAGTTGGGGCTGTCTAATAGCCCCTTCATCAGCGTCTACACACTGATGTTGCTGCCATGCAATGTCCTCAGATTCATGTGCATCGTGACTGACACTGACATGAGCTCGAACAAGGCTGCGAACATTCCTCGCAATCGACCGCCATGAAACATCAATGCGCTGCGACAAACTGCTCTTCGATTCATGGTCCAAGCAATCATCCAGTCTCACCATCAAACGTTCCGCTTCAGGCATGTTAGAGAACATGATCCTGCGTCCACCACCATCGCCACCAGCACCAACATGGTCATCAATCTTAACCTTCGTCACCTTGCCACTTGAAACAAGAGCATGCAACTCTGGCCAAGACCAACATGAACATGAAGAAGGCATGTCAAGCGAAAAATAGACGTCGGAAAATTCCGCACACTTCTTCAGCAGGCGTTTGAGAGATTTCAAGACACTTCTGAAAACCTTGTACTTCCCACCGGAACGTTTCTCACCCCCCACGCAAGCCCCTTCACTACTTCCAGGACCAGCACCTGATCGCAAAAGCGATGCCACGAATAGCACAGGTGTGCGCAGGTCATTCCGGCACGCATCCTTCATCGCACCGATAAGGCTGTCCTCATCGGCCTTAGAGCCAATCAGCTCTTTGCAAGTTATGCGAGCGCATCCCTTAGTGGTCTTAAGCACGGCGTAGCCATTGCCCAAGCCACAGAGATCAACAATCATGCGGTCTGGCTTTCGTCCACCAGCCTTTGACGGCATGGCTACCAATCTCCCATCGCCCGCTGCCTGAAAGTTCAAGGCTTTAAGCAATCTCCTGGAGATTTGGCTAGTCAACTCGCATTTATCAGATCGATCCTTAGCGTCCGAATCGGTCATGTGCAAATGTTTGGACGAGCACACGTCAGACGACTTAGGATGCAACGCGACGTTTGCGGCAATGTACTCCCATTCATCCTTGCAGTAGCCGAGCTCAACGGCGGTTCCGGGAGATACAGGATCCCGAAAGGTATAACGTTGCCCGTGAGTGCATCCTTGGATCTTGATGCTCTTCCACATGGCATCTTCCTGAAGTCCCTTGTACTGCTTGGTTTCCTGGACTGGTACTCGAGGAGGTACTTCGATGATGATTTGGAACCCCCATGATGCCGCTCTGCGCGCAATTCTTTGGACGACCTCCCCCCATGGGTAGTCTGTCCGCAATTTGGCCCTTTCAGGGTTGTCAGCGATTTTCCGACTCAGCCACGAATTCTTGCCTAACACCCCTGCACCAATGAAGATCACGGAGTTAGGGTTGTTTTTCCTTGCTTCCACCACATCGAAGAGGTAGGCACACATGGCGTCGTCAACTTCTCGCCCCATACTCAGAACATTTACTTGCAGCCCAGGGTCATAGTGAGAATCGGGAGCATGCTGCGCAATGCAATCCTTGCCTGGAGCATACTCATTCCACCAGTTCTCCTCATCGACTCCTACCAATGTCCACACCGTCACTGCCTTTGGAGCATCTTTGATAGTGATACGGTATTTCCACCGGCTGTAAGGATTCTTGTAAGTATGGACCAACCCTCCATCGTGGTCGAGGAATTGGATCACCAGGCCCTCCTTGGGTTTGTTTTCGGCGAAATTGACCACGTGAGGCACAATTGCTCCATCATATCCTTGATATTCCCTTTTCTGTTCAGCCGCATCATGCCATACATCCTCGTACACTGACGACCATTGGTCATAACCGAATTGAGAGGCTTGACTTTTGGACTGGCCGTTGAAACAAAGAGGCAATGTAAAGCCCTGGTACCCCCCATGGATGGCACGCGCCAGTGTGACAACCACCGCTCGCCATTTGGCGGGCAGGGCGCGCACATAAGACTGGCCCAAAGGCGGTTCAGGAGGAGGCAAAAACGGCGGCGCAAGGACGTCCGCAATAGCGGCGGGGCGCAAATGCCCCCGTACCGGATGGTACTGAAACACAGCACGCTCCACATAGCGGTCGAACTTGCCCGGTGTGATCAAGGATAGCAGCACGGTCCTCCATCTGGTGCCACTGCCCTTCACGAAGAATCCAAGTCGACCGAAGGTAACGACCAGGCGGCAACGCGGAAGGCGGCCCCCGCAACATGCGCGGGAACTTGACAACCAGGATGGGGTCCACACTGTCATGTTCTTGCAAGCCTTCCTTACTCGACAATCCAGCGCGATACAACACCTGAGGGAGGATCGGCGTCTGCGTGTAAGGAAAACAAGGCACCTCGCTCTTGAACGAGTAATGCTGTTGGCCCTTCTCATCCGTGCTTTGGGTATGAGTAGGGCGCATCAGATCCATAATCTCTTGGGAGCCAATGAGAGCCGGCGGAAAAATGTTGATGAGCTGACACGCGTGTGTCCAGGACACAGAATCCTTGAACGACTTGGTGTGTATGTCCGCGGACATCTTGGCAGTGACCTCATAGGCAAGAGAAACGTAACCTTCCTGAAAGATAGAATGCATCCATCCAATGCAGATGCCGTGGGTACGTTCCAAGTGACGCATAGTCGGATTCTTGCCCGTGCGAATCACCCCGATCATGGTCTGGTTGTCGTCGTAGAAGACGAAGTTGGGGTCTTGCCCCCCAAGCTGCTGCCACAACGTGATAGCAGGCAATCCAAGACGTGACATGGCAAAGTCGGCCGCGACAATCTCGGCCTCAGGTGTGGAATGACTCAAGCACCCCTGCCTTTTGCTAAGTCCCGCCAAGGGAAATCTTGTGTGAGAACCTTGAATGTGCAAATGAGCACCGGAGGTAGATTTCAAACTTTCTCCACAACCTGCATAGTCCGCATCTGCAAACAGCCCGATGGACGAGTCCTCCAAGGAGTTCCCGACCCATCCAATCATCATGTGATGTTTGGACTGGTGCACATAGGCCATGAGATGATGAAGAAGAGCATCCTCCTTCTTGGTCCATTTCGTGATCTTGCGTGCGAGATTGTTGATACTGCGCAGAAGATCAAAGCGGCAAATGCGCGCGGCATAAAGCAATTTCATGAGAATGCTTGCTGCCTGCGGAGCAAGTGCGCCGCGATTAGCCTCGTTGATCTCCTCTTCCTCTGGCGCCTTGGGAATAGGTGGAGGCGGAACAAGCCGACCGTCCTTATCAACAGGCATGGTGTGTCCACACCACGTGCATCGATGGCTTTTACCTGACTGTGCCGGAGCGCGAGCTGGGTGATTCTTAGTCTCCTCAGCCGGACTCGGCGATGGTACCGTCTTGAATTTTGTCGGATCGAACCCAGTCACGTCGCAGTACTTCTTGACTGTCATGTCCAGGTACGTCTCCATGTCGTAGGTAACGGTCTGCACCTTCGTTTTGTCATGCAACGTTGCCTCGCCCTTGGAGATGCGACAACCCAGATACAAACCTAGTGGCGTTTCTTCTTCCAAGCGGAGTTCTTGGCGCAACATGTCCCAACCCTTTGGTAGATTCTCTTTGGGTCCTGCCATCTTGAGATCATCCACGTAGATGACAAGTAAGAGCTTCATTTGCGGGTGGAAATACAATGATGGCCATTCGTCGCCAATCGGCTTGAATCCTACTTTCTGTACCGCGGTATGGCAATGTTGTTCCCACATGGTTCCTGCGTCAGGATGTCCGTACAGAGCTTTGATCAGGCGACACACAGGCCTACGGAATTTATGCCGTTTCGCAGATGGATGCCAGGCTTCATCAGGCAGTTCAACCCAACATGGAGTTCCCGATAATCTCGCCTGAATGTATGCTTGGATAGCATCCGCCATCTGGACATCGTTGCCAGGAAGGCATCCGTAATAATCTGCCCACCGTGAGGCGTCAAACGTAGCCGGGGAATTCCCCAAATCCTGAAACAATGCGGCTTCCATGTTCTGGTCTTTGACCTGATCACCGAGTAGTACACCTCGCCCTTTGAACTTCCTGGCAGGATCGTCCTCTTTGAGCTGATAGTTCTTCTCGTATATCAGTCCATGTACTCGCGCCATATGTACTTTCTCACCTTTCTTCTTTGCCTCAGCGACGACGTCGTCATATTCACGCGTAGTTGAGAAATCAAACACCTCTTGGTCCCACAATCCCTTCCATTCTTTCATGAAAGCTTCCATGGCCTTGGGGTTGTTGACCATCTCCTTGCGTGTGACGGGTCGAGTGACCATGGCATTGAAGCATGATCCTCCTGCCTGATTCTTTTCCCGATGTACGTTTCTGTGAGAAGTCGTACACGGCATAGACGGAATCCAGTTGTCATCCATGACCATGTGTGCCGGAACAGCCGGCACGACGTCTGCCAAGAATTGTTCTTGTGTGTATTGATCCACATAGGATTGTGCCCAGGACCATCCATCGTCGTCATCAATGGACACGTTGAGTTGCAGATCGATTTCTTCACATGGAACAATCTTGGGAAAGATCATGTTGTCCAAAATCTTGGTGACTATCTTCTTCCCTATCACAGCCTTCTTCCGGTCTTTCTTGGCAACTCGAGCTTTGTCTCGCTTTTCTTTCTTGTACGCTGCCTTCTTCTCCGCTTCACTCATTTTCTTCCATGCTTCCGGAGAATAGGAATGGATAGGTCGCCGTGTAGGAAGTGTTCGTCGACCATCACTTCGGATCTTGTACGGAACTCCCCTTTTGTCGATCTTGCAGGCTTCACCATCATCGGTGAGATATACAATGCCGTCCCCTTTCTTCCCCGTACTCCAATGTTCAATCTCCTCGGGAGCCAACTTCTTTTCTTTCAAGATCTTGATAATCTCTCCAGGTTCTTCGATGTCTCCTTCGGGGATGAGTCTACCGGTTGGACCGACTTCGCGGGGCGATCGTCGATCTTTTCCAGTGACCTTTGGTTCAGAAAGAGGCGGTGCTGCACGTAGACCTAGTTCTTCGTCTAGTTCTTCGAGTCTTTTGTCTCCTATAGCATCAATAGCTTCATGTTCTGCTGACTTGAAGACTTCGCCAGACGGCTCCGTCTCTATGTCAGATGGATCTATGTCCTGTAAGTCGGGATCTTCTCCGGGATCCGGTGGAGGAAGAAGACCATCTTGATCATCATCATCCCCGTTGCCACCATTTCCTCCAGGCGGACCGTCATCCCCGTCATCGACGTCTTTTATCTCCTTGCCAGCGAGGTCAACGTTGTCCCTTAGTCCCTCAATGGTTGAGTTCATCCTCTCGTACTCGGCTTTCAGGGGAAACGTTATCTCCTCTGGGAAGTAGATAACTTCTGTCTCGTACGGTCTCATCAACTTCCTGGGAACAGATGCGTCCATTGACAAGTTCGCATTGGCAAATTCCTTCATGTCCCACACGCGATACTTCTTGGACCATCCTTGACCAGCAGTGATGATGTATCCGGCGAAAATGCCTGGGATCCCCTTTGGATCGAACTTGTTGCCATATGTCTTCGGCCTTGTATCCGTAGGCTTGAAGAAGACTTTGGCCCCAAAGGGTATGGCTTTTCCCTCGAAGTCCTTTCCAGTCATACGTTTCCATGCTGAATCACCATCGCCCTCCACGTCTTCGATGTTGAGGTTCTGCATCACGCAATTCAGCGCAAAAGACCAGTATTGGGCGGGTAATCCGGCGTGTAGCATGGATGCTGCGACTGTGTTGATCACTTCTTGATTTGATCGTTCAGCGAGTGAATTGTTACTGGGTGTCCCTGGAAGGGAATGATCTATCACGATCTTCAACTGCGCCATAGCTGAATCGAACTCTGGTGCTTCATCACTATACGCCATATGAATCTTGCGCCTTCCCATTAGGCGTCTGATGGCCATGACGACCTCGTCAGTGCTCCTTGAAGCCGTGGGAATTGCTGCGATCATTTTGGTGGCGATGTCTCTGATGACTAGAACTTCACGTGCTCCATCATCGAGTCCGATACCTGCTTCGGCGGCCTTGCGCATATCGAGGAAGTCGAACGTCACAAGATCTCCCCAGTGTTTGATCACACGTTGAAACGCACCTCGTTGTGTCCGCAAGTGCTTCATCTTCGCGCGTATGCACGATTCGCAATATGGATTGCGGTAGCGATGAGTACACAGATGTGCCAACGTCTTGGCTTCGGCTTTCAGTGTTCCGACTCTGGCCTTGCGGCTCGGCGCACCGTCGCCTTCCACATCAATGATCACCTCATCGTCACCATCCAATGGAATTTCACCCACTCCTTTTCCTTCGTCATCGTCCGGAGGTCGACCGGCCTCGGACTCTGGCACTTCTTCTATAGGAGGTTCTTGGGGTTCAGGATCAGGAGGTCGTTCATGATCGTCACCTTCTTCTTCTGCTTCAATCTCGCTCGGTGCAGCTTCAGCGGCAGCTGCGACACTGACGTCAACATCACCCGCGGTTAGCACACTCTTGAAGATTTCGGTGATCGCTTTGGCCTCCGGATCATCATGAACAAGTGACTTGGAACTCCCGGCGCGAATGTACGGGATGTCACCGTTCACGAACAGAGATATCCTCTTGCCCTGCGGGTTGATCATGAATGGTTCCCTTCCGGGTGGCCACACAAACCCGTAGTTGAAGTTCATACATCTCTTGCCTATGGAAAGCACCGATGGTGTGTCGTCCAACACATAAGCGTTGATCGGTTCCTCGAACGACTCAGTCTGGAAATTCGACACGAGATCGGTATCGGTGATTCCATTTGCTGTCTGAAATGATATGGGCTCTGGAGTCACGAGTGTCTCAAGACTATGCTTCTCGATCTTCTTCTGAGATATGAGGTCGTGGCCACACCCAGTGTCCATGAGAAACTTGATCTTTTTCTTGAGGATGACTGGTTGAACCATGCATTTGCATACACCTTGATTGATGATCCGCTTGCTGTGTGCAGCATCGAGTTCACGCTCAACGATGGAATCCTCACCGTCGTAGAAGGAGACTTCTTCCACCCGAGACGTTCCTGGGATTCGTACGAATGAAACTCGATCTCCGCATTGATCATCATCGTCGTCAACCATGTCTCTCATAATCTGTGCCCTCAATCTCGCTTTGTGCTTGGCGAATTCCAAATTCACGGCGCGATCCTCATCGTTGACAAGCGCTTCCATGTCGACGTACTTCACCTTCCGCTCTTTGTCCTTCTTCGATCTTCTAGGACACGAAGAAATGAACTTCACGTCATCGGCGAATGTCACATTACGCTTTATCTCTTTTCGGGTCGACGTAGTCGGTCCCGAGGATTCGTCGTCTGTTGAACAATCCGAATCAGCGTCGCTGTCAATGGATGGACAATCTGACTCCTCCTCATCTTGTCTTGAAGATCGCTTCCATATCGCCGGGGCTGATGGATTCCACCTTCGGCACAATCTGATGGCGGGTGCCGCAGGGAGCGCCTTGGCCTTGGCATTCGGCTTCGCTGGAGCTGCCTTTGCTTCGGATTTGGCTTTGGCTTTTGCCTTTGGTTCCGGAGCTGGGGTAGCTGCTGCCTCATGCTTGAAAGGACAATTCTCTCTTGAGCACGAGCCTGTGTTCTTGAACGAGTAGCATATCCTGTTTCCTCCTCCTCCAGATGGACTTGGAGTTCTCGTCCTCGGCGTAAAGGGTCGCTCTGGAGTCTTCTTCGAGTGACTGAATGGGCACTTGTCACCATTTCGACACCCTGCATCTGTGAAATGGAACTTGCAGCGGATTTGCTTCTTGCTCTTGTCGCCTCTGTTGTCCGCTGACTCACTCCTCGTCTTCTTCTTGGGCTTTGGCTTGGTCTTCGCATGACTCTTCGCTTTGCTTTGAGGTAGTACAGGTGTTGCTTTATCCGGCTTGGTCGGCGAAGCCTTGACCTTTGCGGATGGAGCTGCGTTAGGCGTTGGTTTCTCAGGTACCTTGGCCGGTGCAGCAAGCAAATCCTTGCCCTCAAGCATCTGGCGCAAGCCAATTTGAGTCTGAGTGAGATTTGACTGTTCTCGTCTCCGCATGATGGTACGGTCGATGATCTTCATCAAGTTGTCATACGATCGGTCTTCATGATTGTAGGGCAAGTGTTCATAGTGCATGCCCAACTCCATCTTCATTGCGGGCGAGTCCTTGATCTTGCTGTACAAGCAATCACGGAGAGCTGTTTTGGATGGTATGTCTTCTGGTCTCATCCGTCCAAGAACTTCCAACCACGTCTGCTTGAACGTATGAAGTTTGTTGTCGCCTTGGTACTGGAGCTTCACCAGATACTCGAGAGTGATGATCATGTCGAGACGATCATGCGTTCGAAAACTTTCATACATCATCGCAATGATTTGTCGTCCTTTGATGATCTTCCCTTCGGGCCTGCTGATGTAATCGTTGGCCTTCCGGTTCACCTCCAGGTACAGATCAGCAGATTTGTCACCACCAGCGCGTAGCATTGCGACCATAGCGATCCCCAGTTTGACGTCTACGCTCTTGAACTTCTTGTGTCCTGAATCGTTCAGTGCTTCGACATCTGGGAATGGGTTGAATGCTGGTGCCAGCCATAACATCCAGTCCTCATGATTTGGATCGGCTGATGCTCCTAAGACATTCGCCGTGCATACAGATCGCCAGTTGTTGAGGTGAGTGAGAGTAGGCCATGGAGGAACGGTCACTTTGTCGGCCTCCCTCCTGGAAATCCTCACCTCCGTGACTTCAGGATCTGCGTCTCCATCAGGATCACGCGCATGAGAGCCAGGATCCGATTCAGGTTTGCCTCCACCGCTTCTCTTCTTGTCATCATCATCATCAGGCGGGTCTGGAGGGTCATACCCCGTGCCGGTTCCTTCATCATGCTCTCCATCTTCATTCTCGTCGCCAGCTTCGTCACCGTCATCGTCTCCATTATCCTCCTGAATCGTTTCAGCGAATAATCTCCACTCATCACGATCAGCTCTGAGACGCTGTTCGGCTTTCTGGGCCTTGAGTACTTCGCTTCGCAGATCGGCAATCTTCTCTTCGTACCGTTCCGCGACCTCTTTCTCGATCTGACGTCTCCTTGCTTCATGAATGGAATCGTCATAGGCAATAGGGGGACCAATGAGGTCGTTGCCCTTCGTAGATGCGGTGATGCCGTCGACACCAACAGGTCTTGAGGAGCTGGCAGATGCTGTGGACTTCGATCCCAACATCCCGCGATCCTCCAAGAGTTCGCGTAGCTGTCGATCACGCACGGCTGCCGCATCACTTTTCCCATGAAATCCGCTTGGTATGCCGAACAAAGTGGCTGCACTAGGCGTGGAACGCGCAAGTGCTGGGCTGCTAATACCTGGCACGTAGTGCTCGGGCATTGCATCCGCCACGATTGGCATTGAACTGCGGCCAGTGAAGAAGTTTCCACCAGTGAATGGAATTCCATCCATCACAAGGTTCTTGTCCTTGTCCGATTCCGAGAATGCGAACTTCTCTTTGGCGACTGGACTAACTTGACTTGGGGACCGTATTTCAGGGGATCGTACCTCACCTCCTACGGAAAACGCAGGCACTACTTCCTTTCCTACGTGCTCCCAGCCAGACTCAGTAGTCCTCGAAGACATGGGCATGCTCGAAGGCCGTGTCGCTCCGCCATAGTTGGAGTTCCGCGCTGCCTCCAATTCGCTGCGTGTCCTCGCTTGAAGATCTTCTTGTGCTTTGAGCGTTTTCCTGAGTTCACTCAGCTCGTCGTGCAAGGTAGGCAATGCTCGCCTTGCATGATCTTCATTCTGATGAAGTCGGTCCTCTGCATCTTGCATCCTCCTCACAGCCATTTTGCGGTACTCTTCCTCTTCACCAAGACGTTCGCGAAGCCGAAGTCGTTCTTGATCAATGGCTGCGCTGTTTCCAGCTAGCCCTTGGATCTCGTTCACGGCCCGCAACTCCTGGTTCTTGACCAAGTGGAATCGTTCCTGCATTGCTTGTAAGGCTTGTTCCGAACTTGCTGTGTTTGACCGGAGGACCAAGTTCTCTCTGGCATGTTCATGAAGTTCATGAGTCAGACGCTCATACTCACGTGCCATAAGCTCACCATCGCCTTGCGCTCTTGCCTCCAACTGCACAAAGTTAGTGGCTGCCTCCGTGCGGAACACGTGTAGCTGTTGAGCTAACTCCTCGGCAACGGCATGTGCTTGACGTTGTTGAGCAGAGTTCTGTTCATCCATGCGAAACAAAGCTGTTTCATAGTCTCGCTTCATCTCCTGATTGACATTGTTGATGTGCCTCATGGCTAAGCATGCATGGTCACGTTGTCGTTCCAATTCTTCGATGCGAATTCCAGACCCTTCATCTTCTTGTTGCATCTCCTTGATCTTGTCCATCAGGGTCTGGACGACTCCTTCGTACTCTTGCATCTGACTGCGATAGTACATCTGCTGTGCAAGGTTCGATGCTTCGAGCTGTTGCGAAATCGTCAGCTCCTGATAAGCATTCGGACCATCGGCTATGGCTGGCGTGGCCACCGATGACGCATCACCACGCGCTGGGATAGTGTCCAGAGTCATATCCAGATCGTCAGCATCGCGTGGTTGGTTGGTAACCATCCGATTCCAAGTCATGGACTTGTCACGCCCACGAGTAACCGAAGTCCTTGATCGTGCTGAAGAGCTTCTCGAAGATGATGGTCTTGACTTCTTTTCCAAGGTCTTCACTCCTTTGTCCTTGGCCCTGGACGTAGTCCGAGGTGCCTGAAAACCAGACGCTTCGGCTCGTCGTTCGGGAGCCTTGCCCGTCCTCGAACCTGTGGATGTCGGACGCGAAGGCGTAGATGCTCTTGGTAGACTCTTTGCTTTCACCTTGGGAACTGCCTTTGCAATGGCAAGCGCAGAAGATTGACCTTTGTCATCTTCCGTGGAGCTATCAACGGATTGCACCACTGTGTCATCAGCTGTTGACTCACCAACGGCTGGCGCTGCCACATCGGCACCGAAAGTCATTGTCGTATCTTGGCTTGATCCCGAGTTCATTGTGGTCGTAGTAGATCAAGCAGTCGTTGCTGTAGAAAGGCAGAGCCGCGTACGGCTGATAACCTGCGTGGGGGATTGATCTCGACTATGTTGCTGCTCTCCCCACCAGAGCTGTAATGAATATAGGTGTGGCTGGCTTGCACTCTCCACAGACTGGACCCTGTCTCTCTCACACTTCCACACGTGCAATCCTATGCAGGCAGAACCGGCGGCCGTTCCTTTTGCACTCACTGCCGGCGGCGGTTCGTCTGTGCAAACGGGATAGCTCTGATTGCTCAGGATAGAAGACACTTATAGCATTTAGCTATGGGCATTGACTTGAGCCAAACGTTGCGTGGGCGGTCACATAGAAAGGTAAAGACGAGGGACGCGTAGCGTGCCCCCTTAGAGTCGAGGGACGCGTAGCGTGCCCCCTTCTCTTGCACTTTACACGGTCTTGCTCACAGCTCTTATAGTGACACCTTAGAACTTGACAAGGCATCGCAGTCCGTTCGCAAATAATGAGAAGAGGGTTTTGGGGCCCATTGAAATAAACCCGTAATAAGGAACCCCCGAAACAGTATAGGTAATTGTTAACGCCCCTATATGGGAGTTTCCGAAAATAGGGGACCCTAATATAGTACCCCAAATAGTAGGATCCCTATTATAAGGACCCCAAAATAAGGTACCCCTAATTTTCGGAAACTCCGATATTAAACCCTAAACCCTGCATCGGGGTGCATGGAGATCGCCTCCTCACGGCTCAGCCCAGAGATCTCCTGCATCTTCCTTGAAGGTTTAGGGTTTAGGGGTTTAGGGGTTTAGGGTTTAGGGGTTTAGGGTTTAGGGTTTAGGGTTTAGGGGTTTAGGGTTTGATTGACTCCCGAAGTGTTTATAGCACGGTCTTACCCTAGGGATCTAAGAACTCATCTATTAAGGCTTTTGGGCTATTTTGATGCCCAGTACCCATAGGCCCCGTAGTAGTTCCTTTTGTGGGTCATGCAATAGAATCCAATAAGGTAATCCCCAAAAGGAACTACTATGGGGCCTATGGTAGTACGTCCTTAGGGCTTAGTGGTTAAGATTTTGGGTTGAGGGATTGGGACCCACAAACCACTACCGCTGCTGCTATTGCCTATCCTTCCTGCCCTCGATTTGCAAGCGACGACCGATGATCAGGCTTGGAATGCTTACTCAGCTTGGCAAGAAGACCCCTAGACCCGAAACCCTCAGCCCTAAAAAGACGCCTTATCTTGGCGGTAGCAGCCGTAGCAATTTTTTTTTTCAATGTGTAAGGCATCGCGTCAAACAGCTACGCCCATCAAACCTCAGCAGTTTTGAGCGACACGTTTTTTGGGAGGCCGTGTAAGAAGCGTTTGCCATGAGCCTCGATCTTGGGCAACAGGGTTGATTCTGCGGTATAAGCGAGTGTTGTCCATCATCGGCAATTTGTCGGCAGAGTGAATTTGTCTTACATCCCGCGCCGAGAGAGACTTCCAGTAATCATGATGGATGTTGGTGATATCTGGTCTTTCGCCGCTGCTCTGTTGAAGTCGTAGATACGCCTCCGCCATGGAAACCTCCGCCCAGTGCGGAGTGGGCCTGCCGGACCGATTCCCGCCACGGAGAAAACGGTATGCTTTGGAGGACATGAAAGTAGACGTACTTTCAAAACTGTCCGGGTTTCGCAGAATGTGTCCAAGCAATTTCAACCGATTAAAGGAAAATTGCTGCGAGGGTGTGGGTAGTACCAGAAATCGATTGGCGAGACTTGTGAGATATTCATTTGAACATGGGACGTCCGAAGGCGCTATAACCCTGTGGTAGTATGAAGACTTCTTCCGAAAGATCCGGCGCAAGTTCTTGAAATGTAGGGAGTCTACCCGACGTTGTTGGGACGGGGACAGATTGCATGACTCCATCCCGTATGCCAAAATCGACATCACAATAGTTCGGTATACCGTGAGCTTCCATTTACAGGGCAGCCCCGAATGGCTAAAAAATGGCTTTAACTGCTTAGAGGCAGCAACTGCTTTGGAGATACGCTGGCTGACGGTGCTTCCGGCACTACATGTTGCATCCAGACATACACCAAGATACTTCACTTCATCTACAACGGGAACATGTCCACCATGTACCGGCGACTGGCCTCCACAACAAAGGCACTGACACGCACAATGCGGATCCGCAGTGTATTGGACTCTGTGGTGGGTATGTATGGGGAGGTGTTTGCACTTGTCCAGATTGAGCTGGAGCCCTATCTTAAGAGCGTGAAATTGCAGCAAATGGAGAAGTCGATTTAATTGCACATAAGAGTGTGACATGAGTACCGTGTCGTCCGCGTATTCGAGATCCCACAAACAAGATGGGACCCTTAGTACACCCGTCAGAATACCGAACTGCTTCTCATAGGATTCTTCAACATCTGCAAACAAACATGTCAAGATGGCGTCGAAGAGGTAAGGAGAGAGTGGACAACCTTGTCGAACGCCACGAGATTGGACACCAAGTTCTGAAGTGGAGCCCGAATCCTTCACTCGAAACTGAGGGTGATTGTAAATGGCCATGACGGCCTGCACGAACGCTACGGGGACACCCAGCCTAACCAAAGAACGCTCTATAG
>CAJNDT010000650.1:107500-163661 GCA_905221615.1 Symbiodinium sp. CCMP2592 | reverse complement strand
ACATATACTATTTGGGTACGTGGACCCTTAGGGTTTGCTAGATTGGACTAAACCCGTCGTCTCCATTGTAGTTCCTTTTTGGGTTACCTTATAGGATCCTTACTATATACTTGGCTAAACCAAAAAAAGGAACTACAATGGAGACTATAGGTAATTTTGCTGTTGCCTTACCGTATTATGTACCTATGTGCACATTTGTCACATCAGCCTTAACATTGTTAAAGCTATGCTGAAAGCCTAGATGGCTACCCAGGGGCCCCGTAGTAGTTCCTTTTTGGGATTACCTTATAGGATTCTATCTACGAACCCCGAAAAGGAACTACTTTGGGGCCTCAATTTGGGTACTGAATATAGATGACGGTGGGATGTGCTTTAGGAAGTCGGATCGAGGTCTGGCTTTGGGTCCGTGGTTTTATGGACCATGGATACCAGAACCCCAAAACCAGAACTACTAGGGTTCCTTGAGTTAGGACATCCTTGTACGAATACTTAAAAAGGCAGGTTTGGGGGGGTTAAGGTCATGTAGGTTTAGGCAAAGGGTTTAGGGCTTAGATTTTACCGCTTCGTGCTTCAGGCTGACCGCAAATCCGTAACTCCTGGAGTAAGGAATCATGCTCATCTTTGGTTTCCGCGTATCGTGTTGTGTTGGTTGCAAGGCTGTATCCATCTGCTCGACCTAGGGTTTGGGAATCAGGATTTGGCATTTAGGGCATCGGGGGGCGACTTTCTGTGCGGGCTGGGGTTCATCAATGAGTCGATATACCTGATGCCCCAATACTCAAAGAAATCAAAATTCACAGTTTCAGATCAATACTATCCGATACGAACCCAAACAGGTAAAAGCTTGGCATTCGCCAAGCAAGAATGCAGGGCGCATTCTCGGTCACGACAAGCTCCTAAGTTGATCGTGAGAGCTCAAAGCTTATACCTTAACGTCCAACCTACACCTGAGGCCTTTGCACCTAACTCAAAGTCCGTACCTCGCCACGCTCTACAGACTATATGCTTGCATGCAGGGTGAAGGGCTTCGGATGCCGGTTATCATAAGTACCTATAGTCTCCATTGTAGTTTCTGTTTTGGTTTAACTAGTCTTATATTAAGGATCCTAAAAGTAACCCCCGAAAAGGAACTACAATGGAGACTATAAGTAAAACGACCAGGCCGAAGAACTTCAGCCCTTACGGATTAGGGTTAGCCTTGAGCCTGGGGGAACTACAGGTTAACCTGTTGGGTTACATAAGTGCTGCAATAAAAACCAGACAAGTTAAGGGTCACAACCCGACACTGTCAACAACACCAGCTTAAACTCTTAAACCCTAAGCCCTAAACACTCAAAAGTAGGCAAGATGATGGCCCAACACTTCTACAAGACCATTCTTCTACATGCTTTCAGGGTCCAGGTAAGCCCAAAACCTCTAAACCTTTAACCCGAAGTGCGCTCGGGTCGATGCCGGCTTGGACTTGTGCAATCTCAGGAGCGCCTGGAAAGCCGTCGCAATGCTCTGGGCCGTTGGGTTGGGGTTGACCCAGAGACTCCAAAACCCCTTCGTTAAGGAATATATATATATATATATATATGCCTTAAATCATATTAGGGTTCCTATTACAATTTAAGGTACCTTCCTTCATTAAGGGGGTTTGGAGTCTCTGGGGAGGGAAGGGTAGAGGCTTCGGCCTTATTACTACTGGTAAGTCACTCAATCCAGCCTGGCCTTCACTACGTAGAGTCTAGTATTTCCGGGGGCGCAAGCATGGTGCCAAAGTCGAAGCCTTGAACGTCTACTTAAAGGATCATGGGACCTAGTAACTAGGGGTATGATTAGGGCAACTCTACTTATAACTACTTCTAACCCCAAATAAGGTACTTATAAGCTTACTTACTAAGTCCCATGATCCTCCAAGTAGGAGAACTGCGGGGGTTCAGTTTTGCGCAATTTGCTCGCTTCGAGCGAATGCACAACCATGATTCCCCCCAAACCCCCCTAGCTTGTACTGAGTGCTGGCTCTCTGCGCGGCCGCCATACGATGAGTTCCTACATTCTCTTCCGACCTGACATTTCGAACACGTTACTGATACCACCGAAGGCTGTACTGTCTCTTACCGCCTCGGTTTCAATTGCCAAACAAGAACCACTAACTAGATTTTGGGCGGGTGTATGTTAAGGCTTCAGGGCTGTCGAGGGATTCGGGGTTTCAGGGAGGATTGCATATACCTGGCTTACAGGAGTGCCTATGCAGAAATCTTGTTTGCGGGACCCTGCTGTGCGAACGTGGATTTTTGTTCTAGTTCCCTGGGTGTGGGACTGAATTAGCACGAAGCAACGTCCCGGAAGCAGTCGCAAAAGGGTCTAGTGGCTTCGGGTTGGAGCTTCGTGTTTACGCTAGCCTGATGATGAAAACCCTGAAACAGGACATAGCTCGTCTGCCACCAGCACCCCACACACCCCGAAAGCCCCAAACCCGCCCAAAGCCAGAAAGCTACTGGAGCCCCCAACCCTAAAGCGCTGAAATCCCAAACACCACGCCCCAGAATAGCTGCATAACCCTCGTCTGTTGCAAGGTCTTTGCCAAGCGGTCAACTCTGAGTTCTCATAGAGACGTAAAGTTAGCCTATTCAGGGTTTCGGGTTTTAAGGCTGGGCTGTAGGGGTTTCTTTTTTGACCGTAAACCCTAAACTTCAAACCCGAAACGCTGCACCCTCGACCCCAAGTTCAAACCCGAAACACTGAACCCTAGATCCTGCACTTTAAACCCAATACGCTGCACCCTAAACTTTGAACCCTAAACCGTGAACCCTGGACAGCAAACTTCAAACCCCAACCCTTCGCCCTGGACAGCAGCGGGGATAACCACCCTAAGCCTTGGACCCTAGACTCCCTAGAAGAGTCTCTGAGCCAAGAGCTCGCTCTGCAGCGTGTAGCTGGAAGGCAAGGTCTTCCAGCTCACTGGACCCTGTAGGGTTTTAGATACGGTTTTGGGGCTTACCCTAACCCCAAATAGCTATACCCTTCTTGTCTGAGAGAATCATAATTCTGGTAGATAGGGCTTCGGGTTTACCTTAAGCCGAAAGAACCTACCCTGACTAACGACTTCTATACGAAAATCGAAATACGGAGCGCTAAACAGGTAGGTCTCATTGGGTCCAGGCTTTTGGATCTACGGTTCTTTTGGAGCTTGGCGGTTCGAAGGTGGCCGTAGTTTCGGGGTTCAGTGGGTTCTGGGTTGGTCTTCAGAATTATACGGACCTAAGTGTTGGGTATACCTAAGTGTAGATGTATGTGTGTGTATACATATATATATATATATAAACACACACACACATATATATATATATATATATATATGTATAAAGACGTATATAGATACAGGTGTGTATGTATAACACATATAGATATATATGCGTATGTATATGTATGTGTATATATATATATATATACATATGTAGATGTGTATGCATATGCATATGCATATGCATATGTATATGTAGATGTAGATGTAGATGTATATGTATATGTATACGTATATGTATATGTATATGTATATGTATATGTATATGTAATGATATGTACATTGTACATGTGTGTATGAACACATGTGTGCGCACATTCATGTGCAAACATAGCACTGTTTTACCTCTATGCTAAAGTAAATGCCGATGTAAGTATGCTTGCATGTATGTATATATTGGTATGTCTATCTGAATTGTATACCAGGAGTTAGTGACTCTCGCGATCGGTGTCAACCTAGACGAAGGCTTCTTGATATGAGGATCCTTACAAAGCATTATTTAAGACAATCAGCTATGGCTAAGGTAGAGTTTCGGGCTCAAGACACCCTAAATCAAAACTCCGGAACCCTGACCGCTGAACCTGGCTGAAGCGCATCTATTGCGCCGAGCCCTCACGCCACACACGGCTATGTTGTGCGTCAACACGGCGGAATCGTGATGTACCCTCTTTGTTTGCATTGGAGGTGCATACCATAGACACACCTTTTGCTTCACGCGTTATGGTCAGGCAGCCCGAGGTGAGCCTTAAAAGCCCAAATCTCACAATATCCCGCGGTCCACAGACAATGACAAGTCCAAGCTCCTAACCTTAACACCCAAACCCTGAAACCGTGATCTAGCCCTACCCTGAGCCTGAACCCATCCAGCCTTCACCCGATGCTCAGCTTCCGTAAACACGTTCCAAACCCTAAGCTGCCTGCATCGCTTTTGGTGCGCCCAAGCCGAAGGCCTGGATGTTCCATGCTTTGGTTGTCATCGTCCATCTGTTCGGGGCAAGAGGGCATAAAGGCTGAGGCTCTCCCTGTCCTGAAGAACGTTCTTGGCCTTGGCTCTACAGCCTAGAACTGCAGGATTAGAACGAATACCGTACTTAGAGGGCAGAGTCACTACCCTAAGCCCTGAACACATGTAGCCCCAAACCCTCACCCCTAAAGAGTACAAGCCCCTAAAAACCAAAGCCTGAAACACTAACAAACCCTAAGCCAATCTACCGCACCAAGCCCAAACTCTAAGCCAAAAGCCCCAACACCCTAAACCTAAACCCAGCTGCATTTGGCGAGCACTTGTCCATCGCGGTGAGGCCGCCGGCGACACCATACTACGGCCCCTGCTTTTGCTGAACTGCTGTCCTCCTCCTTTTCCTCCTCAGCTTCTTAAACTCTAAACCCTCGAACTGCCTTTGCCATTTGTCTGGCCTTTGCCTTTGACTGACTTCAGACTTTCCGTGAGCTCTCCTCCGCCTCGTTCCCCTTGTAGAACTCTGAATATGGAATCCTTAAGCAAACCGCTAGACTTCAAGAACCCATAGCTCCAACCATAGAAGCCTGAACAAATGTATAGAGTCCTTTCAGCACCCTTGTAGGACCTGTATACAGCCAGATAATGAATCTGGAAACTATAGATTCCCTCAACCCTGAAACCCTACAACCCTGAAACCCTTCAACCCCCAAACCCTACAGCAATAGACCCTAAACCCCAAAACGCTTAAACCCCCCTAAACCCCACGACCCAAACTCCAAACGGTACAACCCTACAACCCTAAAGCCCTAAACCCAAAACGCTACAACCCTAAAGCCCGAAACCCCAAAACGCTAAAACCCTAAAGCCCCAAGCTCCAAAACAATAAACACCTGCATCCTAAAACCCCCGAACCCTGAATTCGAAACCCGCGGAGCTCCGAACTCCTGACCCTGAACGGCGCCTTCAAAGAATCCTTAACTTTACTACAGGGGCATGAATGATTGGAATACGGCTCCTTTTAAAGGGCTCCTTTGAGGGATACCGTAAGGGATCTATGGGGGTACTATACTATATCGGCCTTAATATTAAAACAGGGTTTTAACAACGAACCCCCCGTAACAGTATTGGCAATTATTCATGCCACTATGGTCATTTTAGCATCCTGGAAGTAAGCCCTAAAACCCCAAAGTCTAACACCCTAAACTTTACCCAAAAACCCCCCAATTCAAAAAATCCTAGACCCTCAAACCCCAAAGTCTAAAACCCTAAACCCTCAAAACCCCAAGTTCCCTAAACCCTAAACCCCTCAAAGCTCCCAGCCGTGAACCCCCAAAACCAAAAATCCTGACCCTAGGTATATACCCTTAATATTGCTGATGGACAAAATCCTGCATGACTCTAAGGACTCTAAACTATGGGAACTATGGTATATTCCTTATACAGGGTAATGCAGGATTTTGTCCATCAGCAGTATAGCTATTATATACCTGCTAAACCCTATACGTGCTAATGAGCACGGAAGCTAGGAATTATCAATCATTGCAGGACCTGAGCGCCAATGAACGCTTACGATCGCTTCGGATCGCATCGGAACGCTTTGGCACCTCTACACAATCTTCAGCGAAAAGGAATCCTGTACCTTTGGAAAGTATATATATATATATACACATACATATTTATTTATATATACTGAATAAAAAGAATCTATCTGACAATCTCTCGATTCTTTTGGAGTGTTACAGCGGCTCCTTTTTCATGTCCCCGCGGGTCGCGATGCTGCTCATGATGCTGTGCATTCACTTATAATTTGAGCTCTGCCACAAATGCAAAGCTAATTTGAACTTTGCCAAACAAGCAAAGCCTGGCAAAGATATCTTTGTAAAGATCGCAAACTTCTCTTTCTAGGGGATACACTCCGCGTCAGGCGGCAGAAGCGCCCTATCATGTCTTCATCGACTGAGCATGATTCTGTGAGTGGGTTGAAAACCCAATCAAATTGCGAGGCTTGTGTGCACATGAAGTCGACTAAGTGCCAGTACATGTGCACTTTCGGTATATATGTGAAACGTGCACAGCCTCTCTGGACGGATAACAAAGCCAGCCGTTCAAACCCGGCCAGAAAGTGACGACCGGCAGCATTGATTCGAACTGCCACTTGCTTGGCAATGAAAATATCCTCATGGAAAAGCGATCTCATCCAGAAGTTCAGAGCTCTGCTGCAGGAAGCCTGAGCACCCGAATTGAAACATTATGTAGCACCAAACCATGAAACACATTAACGAAAAGACACACCATCGCTAAAACTTTACCTCTCTGACAGGAAACAATCAGGCTGAAGAGCTCGTTTTCGGATCCCTCGAGGTTTCTCGATTTGGTGAAATTTTCGAGAAACAAGCATAGCGACGTTGTTAAGGCTCCCTTATTCCACGAGCCATCAGGGGCCGATGTTTTCCAGCCAAGCATAGCCTTGTCGATTTTGTTGACGAAGTTTGTCTTTTGGTTGGCCTTATGGGATCCGACAGGCTTCGAAACCGCTATACATACATACAGGTTACATACATGCAATGCCCACGAGCACCGTCATATCGTGTTGCATCGGATCGCCGAGTGTCTTTGCAGAACTCGATGTAATAGCAAGTCATGTCAGCCAGCCGGTCGTCGATATTGCTTCCAGCAAAAATCTCTGAAAGAAAGAATAAGCTTGAAGCAACAAAAACTTTGCCGATGCCAAGACTAATCGTGTGGAAAGCATCGATTTTGAAGTATGATGCCTTACAAGAAGCCTGGTGCATGAGGTTGCGGAGCACTATGGGTTCCGAATCCCACGGAGCCACCTGCTCAATGGTCTTCTTGTAGGGTGGGTTTGCACTCCTTATCGGCTCTTGCTACGTAACCACATGGATATCCACATGTTGACTGTGTACACGATAGAAGCAAGCCAACATCACTGGAAACAGACGAGGTGCAGGTTTTCAAAGTCGAAGTCGGGGGTGCCGGCACAACACAGGTGGCAGATCCCCTCAGGTGGTTTTGTCGAAGTCTCTGCTTTGGCGCACCGCCGGTAATTTCTGGTTAGCCCTGCGCACGAAACCTCGGTTGCGAAACCACTGCCAAAAAACACAATCGACAAACGAAGATGTCAAATCACTTTAGTTAATATATCACAGCCGCTGAACAAACGTGTCAAGTCACCAGAAATGACCAATCACCTTTGCACCCCAAGGGTATAGGATGCAAACGACCCCCAGAGCCCAGCTTGATGCCCTCCCGGCTCGCGGTGTTGATGTCACGGGTGAGCAAATCCAACAGCTGCTGCATGACCGAAAGATAATCGTCGTAGTCCTCCTCGCAATACAGCGGCCACACCCAACAAGTCAGTATTGAAATTGTTTGTTTACAAGCTGTTTTGAAACCCACAGAGCCCCCACACCTTGAAAAGAGTCGCCATGACGAACCGCGACTTGAAGCAATGTCCGGCGAAGTTCATGTGTAGGCTTCCATCCCCGATGTCCCCAACCTTTTGGCATACGACGCCTTTGCCTATCGGGCAGAAGAATGACATCACCAGCGCCCCGTCCTTTTTGTACGCCGTCCCCTCATCCCCGTGTATGTAGATTGGGACGCACTGTTCCAAGCGAAGCTTCCCACACTTTGCTAGGTTGAATACCTCATGATCGCCATGTGCGAGCTCGTATTTTGACCAAAACTGCCGTAGGCTAGGCCCTGCCAGTTCCAAAGTAGAGCAGCTATTGGAATTGAGGGGTATACCTCCGAGGCCCAATAGGTACCGCAGGTAGCCGGTTTCGTCCATGTTTTTGATCCAAGAGCTTGCCTTGATATATGGAAAGGATGTATCCTTGCCTACCAACCCTCTCGACATTTCGACGTCGCAGCACAGTGCATGCTTGGCAAGAACCCGTGCCACGATGTCTTCCTCGGCAGCTTCCAAGAACATAGAGGATAAGCGTAGTGGGGTGAGGTGTAGGAAAAGAACACGGAACCAAAGCCACACCGCTACACCCTGAAAAGCCTAATTGCACTACGTAGACTCATCAAAACCCGTGGGACCGAGGTAGTATAATCGACCAGGGCGCAGAATGGCCCGGACAAGCCTGGTAAAGATCCCTGATCACCGGGCATATATTGTCTGCCACTCCGTTGCGGAGATCGTAATCCATAATTGCATTTGCCTGCTCGATGACTTCAGTGCAGGCCACCTTATGTCGTCATGCCCGCAAGCCTAGTCTAGTAGAATCGGCTCCCCATGGATACTGCATCATACGGCTGATTGCTGCCAGCGTGCTCCTGTTCCATAGCTCCAAGCGAGCTTCTTCGCAGCCTTGGACACGAGGACACCTGGCATCGGATTTTGGACAATCTTAACACATATAGCAGTTTCGTTCCTCGAGAAGTGCAGGCGTGAACAGTTGCGGCCGTCAGCATCTTTTCCCCGTAGCGCATTCCCCAAAGTCTTCGATTGAATTGTTCGTCCCTGCGGGACAGTCCGGATAGACCCGCATGCCGCAAAAACAACATGTTGGGTCGCTGCCAGTTAACTTAGTCTTAATTATACAGTCTTCGTTACGCATGACAGTTAACGGAGGTGTGGCCTGGCAGCCAAGCCTGATTGATCCAGGCGTCAGAAAACTGACCGCCGCAGCATCTTAGAGAGTAAGGCCAGAAACCCATAACCCATATCAATTTACAATGATCTACAACTGTTGAGGTATACACTGCTGTATAGACCCACCATAAACCAGCTAAAAGCCCAAAGTACTCACCGGACTCTCTTAGGAGCTGCTTTGGCCTTCTTTTTGGGCTTCGCGGGGGAAGGCTTCTCGGCCGGATCACGTTTGCTGCATGAAGCGAGCTTCAGGTTGGTGAGGGCCAGCCTTAATTATGGCGACAGAACTCAATGCAATGGCACGAAGCGTACAGAGCCAAGGCTGCTGGCTGGTTCAATGTGCAGACTGGCAGCTTGACGCGGGACTCAATTGCAATGAGCTCTGCGCACCTGATGGATAGTTTGTTGATAAGTTTCAAGGCGAGGGTGCAAACAGGGATTTTATGATTGCTGCACAATTCGATTGAAAAGGAACGGTTTCTTTGCGAGGCTCTTGATGTCCTCGGCATTCTTCCGAAGCCTCGGTCGAAAGCACTCACGCGTGCATCAGAGAATTCGAAAGCATTCTTGTTGTATCCGAAACCCGAGTCAAGCCAAGCTGCTCACGGCCCTTTTCGGAATCCATGTCCATATCCTCATCTTCGGGGGACATAGAGATGGTGGCCTTAACCTCCGCAAGCTTTCGGTAGCATTCGAGGAATTCCATGTCCAGCTTCTTCAGATCCTTAAGTAGCCTCAGACAAGGGCATAGTGTGAGTGTAGGAGTCCCAAGGCTACAGCAGGGTTCTTGTTGCGTTTTGAGAAATCAGTGAAAACAGTCATAACCACATAGCATCGTAACATCACATAAAGGTACAGAGAGAGCGAGCGAGAGAGAGAGGGAGAGAGAGAGAGAGAGAGAGAGAGAGAGAGAGAGAGAGAGAGAGAGAGAGAGAGAGAGAGAGAGTGAGTGAGTGAGTGAGTGAGTGAGTGAATGAGTGACCGATTGAGGGCGAAGTGAGAGTGGGAGTGAGAGTAAGAGTGATAGTGGGAGATAGAGCAAGAGATCGCGAGGGAGGGGGATGGAAGGTCCGGGATTGGGCAGCAAAGGAATACCTCCGGATTGCCTGCGCAACTCAGGTTTCACCTGTTCATCAAAGGGGCTCCTGGCTGCTGAGTTCAGACTTGGAAGGCTCGAGCTGCCCCATCAGTTTGTGAACTTGGGCTGTGCGTGTGTGCAAGCCGTCCATGAACTTGTTCAGCTCAGGAAGCACCTTGCAATGTTTGCAGAGTTGAAAGGTTTATAGCTTCCATGGGTTAGGGGGGTGTGGGCTTGTTGTTCAGCACCGGAAGTCCACTGTTTGTATGGGTTTGGTCTGTATAGGCCTTTTAAGGGTATTGTTCATATGGGGTTCGGGTTGCATTGCACTGGATCATAAAAGAGTTCTCTCACCTTCTCGCCCATTCTCTCAGGCAAAGGTGTCTCATCCTTCTCGTCCTTCCACTGCAAGTCCAAGTCAGGAGCCTTGAATTGCGGGTCGACCCCGTCCTTCAGGGTTTAGCTAAGCGGCACACGTATAAAGTCTAACCACAGGGCAAAGGTTGAGTCCTCACGTTCTGCGATGTCGGTGACCCGCTGGAGGTCTGAAGCTTTCACGATCGTCTTCGTCTGAGTTTCGATGAAATACTCCTTCACACTCTGGTCGTATTTCCAACGCCTGAGTCAACAGCACGTCGATGTGAGATGTGCGCAGGGCACACATGCAGACTTGCATGTTCCAAACGGTACAGAGCACACACAGGAGCTGCAAGCAGCCTGACCAACGTTTGTGGAAACCGCTCACAGTACGCTATCATCGATCGGAGGGAAGCCCTCGGTTTGCACAAATCACTGCGCACTACAAGTCGCGGCAGCAACAGACAGACTGCAGCAGAGCATCGCCGAAAACTCCCCACTCTTCACCATCTTCTCTTCTGTTAACCACTCCCCGTGGATCTCACGTTCTCTGGATTCGAGTCGTTCGCGAACCACAATGATGCGGCGAGCGAAAGCCGCCTAAACAGTTATGTTTGCCGACGAACAGATGTGATACTGCTGCTAAGCACAAACTCAGATCCAGCCTTGACCTTCTTGAAAGCTGCGGGGCCCGCTTCGGGTCCTACCTGCTTAATCGCCTCGACCAAGGCGATCTCCAGCAATTCTCGCTTTTCCCCTCCGCTCACATATTCATCGTGGACTTTCTGTTCCACGTGACATTTGAACTTTCCCTCCTTGCCCCGGTTCTGACACAATCTCTTTAATCTCATCCTTAGTGCGTCCGCAGTCAAGACCTTGGTAGGTTCGATGAGTACAGAGCAGAAGCTTGAACATAACCGCCCACCTTGCTATGCGTATGGCAGAACACAGCCACACATACACACACAAGTAGCACGCAGAGCCGGCTAGACTTATTACAGACCAGCCGAACTGCAGCCACACCATCCGGAGAGCAGATCATATCTTGCTCAGATCCCTCTTGGCCCTGGCCATCGTCGTCGAACTCCTCGTTCTCTGGCTCCGTGGCTAGAGAAGCGGCGGAAAAGGTTTTCGAAAGGTTTCGGCAAAGGCCCCGACGTAGTGGGGGCGGCGTCTCTTGAAGGTCCTTATTGTTCTTGAGCTCATTGACGGTGCCCTGCAACTCCTCAATCTTTCGCAATGCTGCTTGAAGCTGCTCAGCATCTGTGGGTGCGCTAGCAGGGGCATCATTGGACTTGGGAGGTGGTGGGGCTGGTGCGGCTTTGGGCTGATTCACTGGAATTGCGGGTGTTGGCGGATCTGGGATCGAGGCTTCGGTCGGAGTGTTTTGGGCAGGTGAGGCTTTGGGCTCGATTGCTGCTGGAGTCTTTGCGATTGGCTGGATTGGGCTGGGCTTTTCAGTGCCTGCCACAGGCGGAGGACTCTGAACGGTCTGAGCACTTGTTGGGGGTCGGGGCGGCTGTGCTGGCACAGCTGGGCGACCCAGCTGCGGTGTTGCCACCTCCGTCGCCTTGGCTGGGGTTGGCTCAACCACCTTTGGGGTCCTGACGGAGGTTGACTTGGTCGCAGGGCTTGATTTTGCTGCCTTAGGTGGCAAGAGTTTATGATGCATTTGCTTTTCAGGCACATGTGTAGACCACACATTCGTATTCGCCATCGAGACTCAGTAGCTTTGGCACTGGGAACGGTAGGAG
The DNA here is from genome assembly GCA_905221615.1 of Symbiodinium sp. CCMP2592. Classification (NCBI taxonomy): domain Eukaryota; class Dinophyceae; order Suessiales; family Symbiodiniaceae; genus Symbiodinium; species Symbiodinium sp. CCMP2592. The sequence continues at coordinate 151,598 of CAJNDT010000650.1, read as the reverse complement.
TCGGAGCAGAGCTAACTGGTTCTGCAAGGGCAGTCCCTGCCTCATTTCAGAAGCTGCTGCGAAGGAATACGTGCACACAGGCTACATAAACCATATGCCAGCAAGGCACTTCAGCTTGGGGTTCCTGTTTGATCTCTGGCTTCGGCTTCAAGAGGCTTGAGGTCGGCGGCTTGACTCCCTCGGATTGCTATACAGCTGCACCACAAGCACTTTTGCATCGACAAGTCTACATGCCACTGTGCCAAGCAACAGCCTTTGCTGCCGCCACTGCTGCTTTTGCTTCCTGCCCGCAGAAAGACTACACACAATATCGGTTCACGAAGCATGGAAACGCAAACCGTCCTTGATGGCAGCCAGAAGTTGTTCGCGGGACAAGGCTGCAGGGTTGGTTGATGAGAGGTCCATCCCAGCAAGATCCGCACATAGCTGCGCTCCTTTCAGAAGCTCACTGCAGCTCCACTGCCGGCTGGGCAAAGCTACAGGCTTCTTCGACTCCGATGCCATCACCGCTTTCTGCGAGCAACCTGGTTGCACCTACAACGGACAAAGCTAGCCCTTGGTCCTGTTCGAAACAGATCAAGCATACCGCGCAGGGGCCCTATAACACCCAAAAATCATAAGACCCCTATATATACACCCAATAAATAAGACCCTAAACCGGCGCATTGCAGCCATCACATCATGAAGCAACATCAGCCCGAATGACTCCCCTTTTAACGGGAGTGGCCCGAAACGCTGTCTAGATTTGAATTGGAGATGGGACAACAGCTGGGGGTGCACTGTGTAAACAGCATTGGTTCACTTTCTTGTTCGATCCTATGTGAGTTACATATATATACTGCAAGCTCAATCGGATGTAACCTCAGGCAACCAAGCCAAATCACCGAACGTAAGCAAAGAGCCCCCACCAAAAGCGAGCATCATGAGCATCAGTGTGGGGGGTGGGTGGGGCGGGGTGGGTTTGTGAGTGGTGCATTAAGCAAATTCCGTGGTTCCGGTTTGGGTCCCCGACGCAAGATTCTTGGGTCGGGGATGGAAATGTTGCCTTTGTTTGCAACCCAAACCACATGGATCCTCGTTTGGGTTGAAAACCGGCCCGCCCAGTCCCAGCTGATGCGCATGATGCTCGGTTCTGGGTGCCACAGTGCCTCCTAGATGCTGTTTGGAAGGCCTCGAGAAGCCTCCGCCATCCGGTCTGGGGGGGTGTTGGGGAGGGTTTGGGGCCCTGCCACGCCGAACGCCTCCGAACGCCCCCGAACGCACCCGAACGCCTCCCGAACGCTTCCGAACGCCTTTCCCGAACGCCTCCCGAACGCCTCCCGAACGCCGCGCGAACGCCGCGCGAACGCCTCCCGAACGCCTCCCGAACGCCTGCCCATAAAGCGAACGCCTCCGAACGCCTTTGAACGCGTTTTTGAACGCCTCCGATCGCCTCCGATCGCCTCTGGAGCCCGCGGTGTTCTCCCCAGTCTTGGGACCCGCAACGAGGCCCCAAAACACCAGCAAGACACACCAGAAGCCAATCCTACAGGGTTTCTCATGACCCGAACCGACAATATCCCAGGTATAAACGACAACCAAGCTAAGTAGGATGCCTGCCATCAGTGCACCACCGCTGTGAGAATGTCAAGGCAAACTTGCAGCCGGAGCAGTCAACTGAAGCTGCTTCTCAGCAGGCAGACGGGAGCGACTTTCAGTCTCGGGCTTATAGGGATAATGATATTTTAAGGATGGTGTTATAAGTTTCATATTCTACTCAAGCTGCTCAAAGGGTTCCCGTGTCTTTTGGGTACAGAGTTTAAACAGGAGGCTTATAAGATCTAGCGATTTAGGGCACTCAGGGTTTAGGATGTATAAGGGTTTGTATACAAGGATATACTCACAACACTCGGAGAGATGATGCGGTATGATCTAAACCTATAGGATATGTTATGATATAGACATAGACATATAGATATATAGATACAGATCTATAGGCATATATATATATATGTGTATATATATATGTATAGATATAGATGGTATGACATGATACCGTATGGTGATATGATAGGATGTTAGGTTTGTTTGGGGGGTTCTGAAATGATTGCTTCCTGTACAAGCTCGCTAGCAAGTGTAGATACACACCAAAGCCAACCAATGCCAGGCACGTACACAGTAGTGTTGTATGTGCTGTCGTCCAAAGCATTGCGACTTGAAACATCTAAAGACACCAGCTATTAACAATGCGAGAACATATGCGTCATCACCGCTGATGCTCCAGACAGGACCATGCAAGGCCACAAGGGAATCTAATTTAGCCCCGTAGCTATACTGATTGACCTTCTGCATCACCAATGCCTCTTGACGTGCGCACAAGTATGGGAATCGGGCGGGGGCCAACATTCACGTAGTGACCTACAGACCTACACAATCATAGATGTCGGGCAATCATGAGAGGACGAGTATCCTATGTTGGAACTGGAGCAGGATCTTGCAACGGCTATTCTGAATAAGCAGCTATAGAGGCACAGTGGGACACAGAAATAGAAGGACGGCCAAACGGCACCTGTGTGTCGTGTTCTTAAACCTATACAGACGTAGGGAAAACCGCTCTCCACTCACTTGGCAAATCCAAAGACTTGTTGCCCCGTAGGTAAATCAAAACCGACACCAATCTCGCTTCCTCCCAGTCGGACCAGCCTGTGTTTTGAAACAAACGAGGCCCCGCAACCACTGAATCTGGGCGGAGATGGACCAGCGGTTTGCCTCGCCCTCTGGTCATCAAGCGTGGCATCATACGCAATGTTTGAAGACCAAAGCGAGTTGGGTAGACCCTGAGTGCAATTGTCTGTACTCCTACTATAGACCACGGATCAGAAACATGTGCGAACAACATCTATGTAATGTGCTCAGCAACACACACCCGTGAACGATGCAAGACACTAAGCTGTCGACTGTGTCTTTTTGAGTTCCTTCGTGCCGGCCCATCTGTCCTTCCCAGCTTTGTCCACCCATCTGCGGACAGTCTTCACACTCGACTTGTAACGGCTTGGCTTTAGTTTTCCCAGGTTGTACTCTTCGGCATAAGGGTTGTTTGTGAACGCCTGGTGTCTCTTGGCGGTAGGTGCCCCATACATCTTCATCCACCATGCGACACGAAACACCTTACAGTCTTAACTGTGATCAGAAAGAAAGCCAGGATTTTGTGCAGCCGGCCAAAACATCTAAAGTCTATACTGCGTGAGAGCCGCAGGAATCTTTTGTCGAAGCCACACCAAGCGGAAGTAGTACCGCATCAAGCTGGACCCCGGCTGTTCCAGTAGGAATGTTCCACCCAGGCAGCAGACGAGCATGCACATCAAAATCGACCTGCTATGTGGCTGCACTTCATACATGTGAGGATCGGCTGTGTGTGCGTGTGCGCGGGTGGGTGTGTGTGTGTGTGCCTGTGTGTGTGTTTGTGTGTGTGTGTGTGTGCGTGTGTGCGTGCGTGTGTGTGTGTGTGTGCGCGTGTCTGTGTGTGTGTGTGTGTGTGTGCGCGTGCGTGTGATTGTGTGCATGTGCGTATGTGTGCGTGCATGGCTGTGCGCACGTGTGGCTCCGTGTGTGTGTGTGTGTGTGTGCGTCCGTTGGTGTGTGTGCGCGTATGTGTGTTTGTGTGTGTGTGGAGGGGGGTGTGTGTTGGTATATGTGTGAGTGCGGTACTTTGCTGTCATGGTCAGCCCTGAAAGACCTGCTATGGTTCATGTAAGTCGCCGGGAGGTGAGGCAGTTTGCATCGGCTACGTAGGGCAGCTTGGTGTTACCTTCAGCATAGATGATGCTTCTCTTGCTCGTCCCAGCATTTGTCGGCACCCAGCTAGAGCATACGGTGGCCATCAGCACATAGAAGGAGTCAAGGCGGCCCTGTAAAACAAGCCAAATTGCCAACCTGACATGCATATGCGAACGGGTAGAAGGCACTCGTGAGTCGTCCCTCACCACATACAACCGAAATCAAACTGAGCCGAGTTGCGCTAGACCTGAATCAGAATTAAGGTCCATGGGGTTGTTGCGCTTGAATCGTGGGTCAGGCAAATACTCCAGATCGACAGCTGCAGCAGGATAAACCTCCTTAACGGCATTGAAGACATTCCCTTTGCCAGCGAAGAATTCTATGTATGCAAGCTCCTCCAACAGACGGGTCTACAAAGGGTTCGCGTGGTCTCTAACCAAGAGCAGTCTGTACTCCTGGTCCAAGCAGCCGAGGTTTCTCGAGAAGAAGACCAGCACCACCAAGCACACGAAAGCCTGGGGCGAGACTGGCAGACGGGCCTTTGTGGCACTCGAGGGTTTATGGGGTTTTAATACGGGGTTTTCTGGTTTCGCCCCTAGACCCTTCATCCTCGAATTTAACAGGAGCTGCACAGATATGGCAATATACAGTTGGGCTTGACCCCAGACCTGGCCACTTCTAGGACACAGCCTTTTAAATCTAATCTGGGTGCTTTAACGACGACAGAAGCTGTGCATGTGTATACCGAAATACGAAATCTAGGCCAGGACCATTCCCATAGAAGCCCTCGCCCAACCTCAAATCCAAACCCACATTTGCACAGGAGTTTTGGGAAAGGACTTGTCGAGGGGGTTGAGCACACCGTACAATAGGGTTTTCGTTGATTTCTGTAGTGCAGGACTACACACAAGAAATCGGTGGCTTTTTTGGGTTTGGGTTCTATGTACATTATAAGGGATCATGTCCAGCTGGTGTAAGGTGTACATAGTCAAGAGGTCTTTCTTGCTGGGCTTGAACCGTCTTAAGTGTTCCAACTATACTTACATTTCAAGACTGCTACCGCCTACCCTGCTAAGGCATTCATATACTTTAAATTTCGGAGGTCTATTGGCATTACCAGACTTGTATAAGCTTCATTTATAAGGCCATTCGAAGGATCGATCCAGGCAGCTTTGGGTGCCTCCAGTGCCAATAACCGAGCAACCAACACGTCAAGATTCACGGCGAAAGGTGCCATGGCCCTGTTCTGTTGGGGCATATGGCTGTATAGTGGCTTGTCTTTCTGCAATACATGACAGCGAGTGCGATTTGAACGATGCCTACAGCGTCTATTCACTCAGAAACCCTCTAGCGGAACCCCTGCGATGCGATCAGCCGCAATGCCTGCAACTGTGTTGTCTACGCACTTGAACATGCTCCCACGACGCTGTATGCACATGTGAAGTCTCCTGCTCACACAAGCTCGCGAGCATATCATGCCAGCACCTATATACACATAGCGAAATCGAGGTTGCAAAGCTGTGCCGGTGGTGCTGCCGCTCTTTGCAACGCCGCGACTTCGCCGGCAATGTGGCACATGGGCTCGTCGACCCATCAGCCTGGCTGGGGGATGTATCTAGGATGGCTGAAAAAACCGCTCGAAAGACCTGGCTTAGCAAACTCTATATTGCATAGACAAGGGTTGCACGACGCCGGGCTCAGTAAACTTTTCACATTCGAAACACGTGGTTCCGTCCCAAGGCAGCTTTGCGCGAGCTGCCGGCCCCTGGTCGAATCATTCTGATTCCTGCCTGATCCGGCTACATGACAGCTTGGCTGGACGAACCGTGGCACACATTATGTTATGCAATAAAAGGTCATGTGAAGGGATCAGGGCACTAGCCAAAACTCAGAGCTTTGCTCAGCGAAACGTATCCACAGCTTTCGCGTGGATTCCAATGAGGTCATCTTTCAAACGAGTCAGTTCCGAACAATGTGGATCGCGAGGAGGCTTCATGGCGCAGTAGGCTTCGGCCTAGGTTCGTTGTGCATGTTGTTTGGAGCTTTGTATGTAATGGATCAGTATACACCAACATCAACGTCGTAAGATAAGCACCTGTATGCACTGCTCACTGAGAACGGGACCCACTTGTTGGCAATAACGATGTTCGTTGCCATGCAGGGGGACTGGCGTGCGAAGTATGCAACCTGTTTCCAACCATCGCTCGTCGATTCCCTGACCTTCACTCCGACTCCCCCCCTTGTCCAGTACACGCTCAGCTGTGCATTCTCATGCTGAAACTGCTCAACCTCGTGCGTGTGCTTCCCTGGAACATCGAGCTGCCCCGCATCCAAGCAATCCTCCAGGCAGTTGTGAATCAGAGCCCGCAAAGGTGCATCCTGGTCTCCATCCTCGTCTGGCGGCGGCGCCGCCGCCTTCCGAGGACCCCTGCCACGGCCCCTGCCCCGGCCGCCCCTGCCCCTTCCTTTGGATTTCGGCTCAGCTTTGGGCTCAGGGCGGCTGCTAGAGCTGTTGGCTCCCTCCTCTGGCTCGCCTTCATCCTCCTCTCCCTCCTTTTCCTCATCTTCATCATCTCCCTCTCCTTCCTCTTCCTCAGTAGCAGCAGGCCTTAAGTTAGAAGCTGCCGGGCGCTTCATTACCTTTTGTGCTTTGCCTTTGCCTTTCCCACGTCCACGACCCTTCCCTTCCTCCTTCTTGCGCTTCTTCAAACCTATCTGCTGTCGACGGGTGATGGTCTCTTCGTTTTGTGTCACGTCGGGGAAGTCAGTGTTCTCCTGACCAGGGATATATATATATGGTTTTAGCAGTGTACATACGAGTGAAGCGGAACTGTCAAGCCTCTGGGTTGCAGGATGTGGGAGCTGCTGCCGGAGGCTCCACACCAGACGCTGCGTCGGACTGCAGAGCGGGCTCCGCCACGACAAAAGTCTCGTCGGTGTCCAAAGCATATCCTGCAGAATTCTGCAATATTTCAGGGCGAATTGCAATTGCAAAGTGAACGATCTTGGAAGGCTTTCAGTTCAGCTGTGCTCCTGGGGGAATCTTTCCAGCTGGGGCCGGATTCGAAGTGGGGTTTGGAGCGGGCCTGGCACGGGCGAGCGCACTCACACATGTGCACCCACCTACCCGCCCACACCCAACGACTGCCAGGGAGAGGGAGAGATTTATTAACAAAGAAACATTCACTCTCGCAAACGGCTTTAGTGTCGGCCGAAGAGCATTTTCGACGATAGCACAGCTTGCAACTCCTTCAAGTGCCGAACAAGATCTTCGGCGGAAGCAGTGGTGGCTTCCTCCTGGGAAGACATAATCGCCTGCACGACTCAAGAAAGGATTGGACGGCTCACAAACCCAGAAGACTCACACACCCTTTCATTCGCTTCACAAGCCGCCTCCACCTCCTCACCGTCCAAGTTGCCGTCCGGGGCCTGTTGTCGTCGCACCGAGACATTTAAACAGCTGTATGCAGAAGATGGGTTGGCAGCAGACAAGAACTCGTGAAGCCCGCTAGCACAAAACTCGACTTGTCACACGAGTCGTCCTCGAAGTGTTCATCTTCGTGAGCAGCTGAAGCCACGACCTGCGGCAGCAAAGTAGAAGTTTTGGGTGGCAATAACAGAGCATATAAGGGCGGCCTGGTCAACAGCCCCAAGCGGAGCTGAATCAAGCACGGCAGCAGGGGGCTCCTGCGGAACACATTTATTGTTCAAGTACCTGAGAACGAATATGCAGCCTTGTCTGTCTCGGAAGTCATTGCCGTCACGGGCACCTGCCGCGAGAAGGAATCGTAGGATGCGGACGCAACACGTACACAAAGCCTGAGAATCTTCGACAGAAGCCGGTTCGCGACTTGAAGCTTCCTGCAGGGGCAACTGCACCAGTCTTCTGGCGGGTTTGGTAACATTGATGTCCGCGCAGCTTCACACGACCCAAGCCTCAGCCAACGCCTGAGCATCGGCACCGGCATCATCGTCCTCCGAGCAAACAGTTATATAAATGGAGGCCAAGGTAATGTACCAGCCCAATCCCACCTTGCCGTGGAGTGCGGTCTCGCATGCCTGGCAAAGCTTAAGATCGATACCAGTACACGACAATCCTGCGAGAGCCTCGGAGGAGGGCTCCAAAAAGCCAACATCCTTCAGGAGTTCCAACATCTTGGGGTCCTGCACATAGCAAATCATCGAAAACTTCGGAAGTTTGTCAGACACCACCCGTTCGATGTCTCCCTACAGCATACTTTGGCAGCTATACAGACCGTCCTTGCCCGTGTATGTCCCTTTTTGTACTTCTGCATTTACTCGGGCAAGTTCTGCTTTCAGAAGACTTGCCAGTTGGCGGATGGACCAGGCATTGTGGTAAAAGACGTCCCCAGCATCTTTTACGGGGATACTGTTGCGCCGGTATAATGCTCCAACCTCAGTAATGAGCCTGTCAAGGTTTGGCTGAAGAAGATCGTTCTGCCTCATCAAGTGCAGAACTGGAGACATGACAAAGTCATTCGCACGTAGATTGGGTATACTCTTGGGAACATCTCCTTTGCGTGGCACAAGTTCAACACCAAGCTTGGTGTCATGATGCACCAGCAGGCTGTTCTTGGCTCTCAGTCGATCCCTTACATTTGGTCTGTTTTCCCAAGCCACGGAAAGGCCATCTAGCGAGTAGTCCCCAACTCTTCGGAGACGCTTGTCCTGCACAGCTGCACTCGAACCCTCAGCCATTGCGGCGGCCGAAGGCTACACAAAATCTCGAAACCTAGAGAAAAACCTGTGCGGCGCGATCAGATAAACGATCAAAGCGGCCTTTTGACAGCTCCAACACAGCACGTCTACCAAAACAGGCCAGGCTCACAGAAAAAGCTGCCCCAGCGCCAGGAGCAGGCTCGGGACGAAAGACGCCATGTACAGATCTACATAACCGTTCTACAAAACAGACCAGCACCGAATCTATTTGCAGCGAGATGCTGGCCTTGCTTTATCCACACACGTGCGTTGCAACTGTTAAAACCGGTACATATGAACATAATCATCGACATCAGCGTCTGCATGTGGATTGCTCCTGAAGGAAAGATGTCCTGATGAATGTGCTACATGAAGATTACAGCCACAACCTTTCACGGAGCACAAGATATGTGAACCGTCGCTTCAGATCGCCCCGGAACGCCTCCGATTGCCCCCGAACGCTATTGATTAATAATTTTGTCCCCGTCGCTATAATTATTACGAATGGGGTCTGAACCTAATCATTTGCACGAAACACGTTTAGCAGGTACCCATTATATAGCCCCCATTATAGGGTAGGGGTCCCCACTAAGGGTCCCTCCTTTTCCCCTTTGATCCACCCGAAACCACAACTTCGAAACCCCTGGCCCTCCACTCCGAGCTGAGCTCACGGCCCTCAATCCTAAAACCACTTAAACCTTAGAAGGGGCCCCCACCCTGTAATAGTGGTATAATAGGATAGAGCCCTAATAAAATACTTATAGTCACTATTACAGGGTGGGGGCAGCTTAACCCTCAAACCTCGAAGCCCCAAAACCCTAAAAGTATATAAAATCATGGCCCAATACCTACAGAGGGCCATGATTCTACACATTTTGGGGGGTTCCATGAACACCCTCAGCCTAGAAAACCCTAAAACCCTAAACTCTAAACCCTAATCCCTAAACCCTAAACTCTCAAACCTAATCCCTAAACTCTAAACCCTAAAAACCCGTTGCTCTCCGAACTCCCCCCGCCTTGAACCTTCAACATCGCTTCGGCCGCGGTCTCCACGAGGCTCTGGGAAGCCAACTCCTGGCTCCTCGGTTTCGGGCTTCCGGTTTTTTCGGGCTTAGAGTTCAGGAGTTTAGGGTTCAGGGTTTTAGGGTTTAGAGTTAGAGTTTAGGAGTTTAGGGTTTTACGGCTTTAGGGTTTAGGGTTTGAGGGTTATAGGATTTCAAGGGTTTAGGGTTTGGGGACCTCAAGGCTTCCGGTTTTTTCAGGGCGTTGCAAGGCTTCCTGAAGGTTGACTTGGAGGATCATGGGACTTAGAAAAAGGGCTCCTTAAAAGCGCTCCTTAAAGGGATCTATAGGGGTTCCTTAAAGGGATCTATGGGGTTTAGGGTTTAGGGTCTACTTGGAGGATCATGGGACTTAGTAAGTAAGCTTATAAGTACCTGAATTGGGGTTATAAGTAGTTATAAGTAAAGTTACCCTATTTATAACCCTAGTTACTAAGTCCCAGGATCCTTTAAGTATACGGTTCGACAAAGGAGATATAAGGGTTTCGTAAGGGTATCATAAGGGTCTCAGAAGGTGCAGGGCTTCGATTTCAAGGATTTTGTAGGGCGGGGCGGGTCCTTCTATTGCTTGGATTTTTGGGTGAGATTTCGGTTCTCGCGTGGCCGGAGTCAAAAGATACTTGAGAGAATTTGTTTGCATAGCAAAAAAGCGCTCGTGACTGCTACATGCGGTAAACCACAAACCCTAAGCGACTCTCAACAGCATGAATCCTGTCAGCTGCACCCGGAAGTTTTGCCTGAAAGCCGGCACAACAAGCCACAACCAACAAACCTACCGCGAGGACTCAGAACAAGTTGTCAAATTGGGCTAAAAGGTGGCCGTGCGCTCAGTCAAACTGATCATAGCCTTGCTGTTGATCCTATTCGCGACGTTACCAGTGCATGCCCTCAGACTGCTGCATCCCGCATACCCAACCGTCAAGACTACTCCCACATGGAGTGCAAAGTGTCGGCTTGGCAAAGCTTCTAATTGGAACCCACTCTAAATCTGCTATGGCAAGAGGACTGCGGCCTACTGAGCCGTACGCCCCAAAGCTCGGGCTGCGGCGCATTCCCTGCCTTGAGCTTTCCGATGCTTTCCCTTAGAGGTCTTTCAACCACGATGTGGGGCTTCGGGATATCGGATTTACATGGTTCAGTGCTCAGGAGCTTCGGGTTCGTGTGTCCAACCAGCCGAAAGCCCAAACTCTGGCAGAGCTCACGTGCACCCTCAAGCCTGCCTAAACCCCTCCAAAGTAGGTAAAATAGAGGCCGAATACCTTTAAAAGGCCACTATTCTAGTATTCTACATACTTTGGGGGTCCAGGTAAGCCCTAAACCGAATTTGAAGGGTGTAGTGGCAGACTCCAGTCTTCCGTGTACAGGTTGAAGGGGACCTGCCAGGCCTATTCCGCGACTCTCTGAGCTTCACTAGTCGTGGAGCCTTGCTAGTTCAAACAGAGTCCGAGATTTGAGGTATGTTCTAATTTTTTCATGGTGAGGTTGCTACTGCTGATGGACAAAATCCTGCATTACCCATTATGAGGAATATACCATAGTTCCCATAGTTTAGAGTCCTTAGGGTCATGCAGGATTTTGCCCATCAACAGTATCACTGCTGTTTTCAGGTATTCCGACCCCTGGTGCTCTTTTTGCCTTTCTTCACAGAGTTCGTCTCGGCAGCGCTGAAGTTCAGATGTCCGCAATCCAGCATGCTGTGCTTGCAGCTTCAAGACACAAAGCATTCTGGCTTCTGGCTGTACTGTAGTGGCTCCGCACACGCAGATGCCGGTGGCTCTCGCCCCGTCCATGAAGAACAACATGTTGAGATGAATGCAATAATCCCAAGAGCCTTAACCTAAACCCAAACGGTAAGGCCTGTAATGCCTGAACAACCCTGGAAGCTTGCAGTGAAAGCCTACAGCCCCCAACAAGACTCCTGTGGACCTCATCTTTCAGCCTGCAGCGGGCATCACGAACAAGAGCCGAAGGTTTCACAGGATGGGATGAGAGACCTGCCGACAAACTAAACCATCTTTGGCGAATGCCACAGCCTGCCGTCGTTTAACAGCAGCCGGAATTTTTGTCTAAACAAAGCCTCTTCCTGCAGCTCCCGGGACGATTTGTTTTTGAACCCTAACCCTGAACCCCTTGTTCTTGCGGTTTAAGTGCTTCAGGTTTAGGACAGGGTTTGGGGAAGATGGGTCAGGTAAGAGCTTGAGGGGCTGAGGGCGTTGAAGGCTTTCCGTGTTTAAGCGTTTTAGTGCTTAGCTTGTGCAGAAGTTGCCGGTGGGCTTCGGCTCTGGGGCTGTAGGTACTAGTACTCATATTAATACTAATACTAATACTATTTCTAATACTAATACTAATACTAATACTAATACTAATACTACTACTAATACTAATACTAATACTAATATTAATGTTAATTAATATTGGTTTTACTTCCAGGTTTCGCAGTTGCATAGGGGGTGCATCATGCCGATCAACGAATGTTTCGAACAAGATTTCCCAAAGACCTTAACGAGAAAAAAGCCCATTGCACCCATACATAACTATATATATATATACATATATATATATATATATATATATATATATATATATATATACAACACAGGTACCGGGACGGATTGCAACAGTATCCTTACATAGCTTCAATTGTGTATGTATGCATACAGATATATATATATATGTACACACACATATATCTATACAAATACACATGTACATTATATATTTATACTGTTTCTGTAACCGGCCCAGAACTCTATTCTCAAGGTGGAGGCCGCTCTGCTACAAAAATGGGTGGTTGTCAAAATTAGGGCCCCTTTTGGGGTACCTTAAATAATAGGTGCCGTACTATAATAGGGACCCAAAAAAGGGCCCTAATTTTGACAGCCACCCATATCCCAACATCCTGTTGCAAGCACTTGGGCCCCCTTTCTCCTTGGTCGGAAGGTTCGTCTGAGCCTCAAAAAGCGAACTTTCCGTCTCGACGGGGTTACCTACAATGGTTACATAAGCCCGAACCCTAAACCGTCCCAGCACCCCCCAACTACCCTCTATATTATTATGTACCCAGGATTAAGGACCATAAGCGCTCGATTAACGGGGAGTTGGGGGTTGCTGGTCAACCCCAAACCCCGCACCCCAAACCCTAAACCCCTGAACCTTTACCTTGGTCACATAAGCACCCCTGCTGTACCATCATGGAATAACGTCCTAAAGGACCATCCCTATTATGGGTTTTGGGGGTCTGATTCCATGGTAGTGTACATGGACTCTCTGGGGCTTGAACTCATTGTAGCCCGATGCATCGAACTGAGAGTTGGCATGCAAGTCGTCTCCTGCTGTTTACGATGAGACCCTGGGTGCCGCAGTCCGGCTTAAAAGACCATGCAATTCGACCATGCTTTTTTTCCGTGCAGGTGACGGTGTCTATCCTTTTTTCAAGTTACTGGTTGGCCGGCTCATAGCCATCGAGTTTGAATGAAACGTTCAGCTCTCCAACGGGCTACAATGTCCCTAAAGCTTAAACCCTGTGCAATTTACAAACTGAGCTAAACTGTTTCAGGGTGCATAGAGTTCCCCACACACACATATATATATATATATATATGCGCAAAAGTCAAGGTCCACCATGCTGTCGTACCGTCCACGTTGTGGACGTCGCTCAGCTCACTGTGCTGTGAAATCTTCCTCGCTGTTGGGGAGGGAATCGCAATCGCTGGCTTGAGTATAGGGTTCAGGGTTGGTAAAACCTAAACCCTAAAAACCCTCAAACCCCAAACCCTAAAACCCTAAACCCTAAAACCCTAAAACCCTAAACCCTAAAGCCCTAAAACCCTAAAATCCTAAACCCTAAAACCCTAAAACCCTAAAACCCTAAAGCCCTAAACCCTAAAAGCCCTAAAAACCTAAAACCCTAAAACCCTAGACCCTAAAACCCTAAAGCCCTAAACCCTAAAACCCTAAAACCCTAAACCCTAAAGCCCTAAAACCCTAAAATCCTAAACCCTAAAACCCTAAAACCCTAAACCCTAAAACCCTAAAGCCCTAAACCCTAAAGCCCTAAAAACCTAAAACCCTAAAACCCTAGACCCTAAAACCCTAAAGCCCTAAACCCTAAAACCCTAAAACCCTAAAACACTAAAACCCTAAACCCTAAAACCCTAAAACCCTAAACCCTAAAGCCCTAAAACCCTAAACCGTTCCAGGATCTTGGGCAGCTCGGACCAGACTGGGTGTACAGGGCCGTCAGAAGTAGACTAGAAAAGGAAGATTTGGGGGAATGGGACAGTATAGCATGACTATCTCATAAAGGGACTGTAACAAGGGAACATGCTTACTCGTTCCCTATATTAGGACAAATCCTGGATCAAGGTCCAGCGGAATACCTGAGCAGTCTCAGTGAGTTTAGGATGGCCGATGTACTAGCCCTAAACACTAAACCAATCCCAAGCCCTAAATCCTCAAGCCTAAACCCTAAATCCTAAACCCTACACCCTCAATTCCACGCTACACGCATGAAGCTGGATCTAGCAAAATTCGGCTGCATCGTGCCAGCAACTGTTGCTTAGCGCACATCGACCACTACATCGAAGCCATGAACCAATGAACTAAAGACTCTAACGAACCAAAGACTCCAAAGAACCAAAGACTCCAAAGAACCAAAGACTCCAAAGAACCAAAGACTCCAAAGAACCAAAGACTCCAAAGAACCAAAGAACTCCAAAAACCTGAATGTGCCATCTGCACTGTAGAGCGAAGCTCACCCCTCGATGTCAATGCAATCCATCGAAGAAAAGTACACGCCCTTATGGACTAACTTCTAACTACGGATCTAAACCCGATCTGAAACACAACTTCTGAAGCGGCAGGATGCATGATGTAAGAGCATGGCGGCATGCAGGGTTAACAGTTCAGCACGTATAAGGATGTGGCACCCTTTTGCAGCAAGTTACAGAGTTAGGTCTCATGCGCAGTTTAAGAGTCTCATGAGGGTCCACAGTTGAGGGCGAAGGGCCTGCGATGTGAGGTCTGCAGTGTGCACTTTACATAGTCGTCTTTGGCAGGGACCGCTTAGAGTGAACGACATGCATGTTGATGCCGATGTCCAAAGTAGTTTCCGAGCTGCTGTCGAAGCTCACCGCATCACGAATCCTTCAGTCGTGGCTTGCTCAGGTGAGAGCTGCACGGGAAGTGGTAGGGGAATCCGAGCGATCGTAGTAATCACAACCGAACAAGAACCCATCTATGATTCGCGCTGGCTTCAGCCTAGTCACACTGAGCTGAACATCCGACAGCCACCAAACATCAAACCCCGATCTTATCGGGTTCAGGAAGGTCGAGCCCGAGATCCGGCTTGGATGCAGGGGGATGTATCACCACTGATTTACAACAGCACCCTGTTAGGTTTTTGTTTGAGGGCTCTTTTCTACCTGTGGTGCAGCTAGAATTCCTATACCAGGGGGTTTAGGGTTTTCCTAGAACCGGGGGAGCTAGTGCTAGGTTGTGCGAACATGCATTTGTTTCCCGATCATCGACGACCAAACCAACACATGGAATCTGCAACGGGTGCGGTCCTTTCTATCTGTTCAGGGACTCCCAAACCCCTTCATGCCCCTTAATTATAGAGGTTAAATCATATTCGGGTTCCTGTTGCAATTTAAGGTACATTCCGTAATTAAGGGGTTCTGGAATCTCTGGGTGTGTCTTTTGCCTTTTGGGTTCATGTGGGAGGTTCTCGGGGGTCTATGACTTAGATGTCAACTCCACAGAGCAAGTGTAGCTTACACTTTTGTCTTTAAAGGGTTTACACAGTGTATATAACCCCCCCCCAGAAGATTCAGGCTTGCAAACTCAAGTACGAAGATGCTTGCTCCGATTGAGATAATCAATCTGCACGCAAGCATCACTTATTTGCGAGGCAGGCTTCAAACGTTGTCAGGCACTGCCGAAGCCCCTAAATCCTTGCCCCTGAAGCCTAAACCACTAGGCAGAAACTCTATTGATCCGCAGACCCCAAACCTCGAAGAGAGTTGTTTTATCGGCGAAAGGAAGGCGGATTCAGACGTAACCGATTGCTCGATCACTACTTCTGCATGCCCCGCCCCTGCAACGCGAATGAAAGGGCCTCGTGAGGGGCAAAGGAGAGTTTCCGAAAATAGGGGACCCTAATAGAGTACCCTAAATAGCAGGCTCCTTGTTGTCAGGACCCCAAAATAAGGCACGCCTACTTTTTCGGAAACTCCCATATGGATTCCGGATTGGTATATGGTTATCTTCAGTATTGGGGTTTCGGCCGCAGGGTTTCAGATGTGAGGTCTCGGAGTCTAGGATTTTGGGTCCATGGGTTTAAAGTTACATGGCTTTGGAGTGACATATTTGGGATTCTTGCCAGGGGCCTACTGGTACTGACGACGGTGGCAGCCAAGCAGCCAGCTTCTCCACGAACCTCCAGCAACTGTAGCCTGCGGACAGGACCAAAACTCGGAGCATCAAGCCCGTAAAGACAGGAGGAGTCTTTCAAGCCGCCTTGTTACTACCTTGTAGTCTCCATTGTAGGGGCTACCTTATTGGATCCTACATGTAAAACTGGTTAATCAAATTTCAAACCAAACAGAGGATCTACAATGGAGACTTTAGGATCAGGCCGCGGCGCACCGAAAAGCTGAGAATCTCACATCCAGATCCTCTATTGGGTCGTCATTCTTTCACTCCATAACTCTATAAGGCTCCTACCGAAACGAGTAATGAAGGGAGGCCATCACCCGAAGCCCACATGATAGCATGCGATTTCCACAAAAAAAACACGGACCCCAACAGAAACACCAAAACAAAGATACCGTAGCCTTAGTATAGCAAGATGGGATCCTGGGCCCTACAGGCCATTATATCCTTCAACCTGGGATACTTACAGACCTGAAAGTCAAAGCACAAACGCCCCTGGCGCAAACTCCGGTATTGCTATAGCGATTTGCAAGGAACCTAAATTTCAAGTTTGAGTCTGGGGTCAATAGGGTCTGGAATAAGAGTTGAATCATAGGCTTTAGGAAGCTTGTACACTCCAAGCATAGTAGCATCAGCACGAGCATGAAAACACAGACACCCCGCCGCCCGAATTACGAGTCCCGGCCATCCCTACTTCGAGATGTCGAAAAATCAACTCATACTATTAACCAGGTAATGTTGTTTACGGATTAAGATACCCCCCCAGATTAGACGGGGCCGTCCCGGGCATGTCATGGGCTTAATGAAGAAGTCCATTAGACCCCACCCCTATAGTACCGGAGCTCATATTAACCCCCCCCGATTAGACGGGGCCATCCCCGAAAATCCTCGAAATATGGATTTAGGGGATTTAGAGGCTTATGACTTAACCCTAAACCCCAAACCCTGAAGCCTAAACCTGTACTACTACTATACTAATATTATACTACTGTAATACTACTATACTACTGTACTACTACTGTACTACTGCTTTACTACTGTAATACTACTATACTACTGTACTACTACTGTACTACTGCTACTACTGTAATACTACTATACTACTGTACTACTACTGTACTACTGTACTACTACTACTACTACTGTAATACTACTATACTACTACTGTACTACTGTACTACTACTACTGTACTACTACTATACTACTGTACTCCTATTGTACGACTGCAATACTTTACTAAGTACTCTCTATCTACTTACTACTATACTTAATAATTAACCCCATCCCCACATAATCAGGGGGGGGCCGGGAAAAACTTGAACCCATGAACAAGTTCAACCGGGCCAACCTTGACAGCGGGGGGGGGGGGGGGGTGTTAATCCGGACCCAACATTACCGCGTATCCCAGGAACTTCAAACCCTTAAATCTGAAGTAAAAAATTAAATACTATAAACAAACTACTCAACACACGTATACATCTGTATACATACATAATGCCATATCATGTCTTTTGAAACGTATACATACATATATATATATACTATACTATAGATATATATACACCTGACTAAACTCTGAACCTGGAGCACTGTTCCATCTCGCCTGCGAGTGCAGCGCTGCTGCCGATACCAGCGCTGCGCTTCCACAGCTCGCACCGCCCAGTTTGATGGTACTCTACGCCTAAGTCAAGGCCCTACCCTAAACCCTAAACCCTGGAGTTTGCCCTGAACCCTACACCCTAACCCCAGAGTTTGATGGTACTCTACGCCTAAGTCAAGGCCCTAGAGTTTCGTAAAGGAGTGCGGGGTTTGCGGGAAGTGTGCTTATGCTTATGCATCTTTTAGGGGCGTTAGAAATTGGAATAGGGTTCCTTTAAAGTGCTCTCATTATACGGGATCTATTATACTATAATTAGAATAAGGAGCCCCCGCCCAAACAAAAAAAAAGGTAATTATTTATGCCTCTATAATACTTATGCAGGACATTTACGAGTTCAGATTTGGGTATGGGTTGAGACCTACGATTGCTGTATTCTTTTAGCGTCTGCTTTTTAGAGCTTCACGGCTTGATGATAGGGCTTTGAAGGATGCCGGTGTGGGTTTGCAATTGCAAAATTTTGGGTTTCAAGACAAGGTTCTTCTTCAAATATCTTCAAGGCTATTTGGGAGTTTCCGAAAATTCGGGGTACCTTGTTTTGGGGTCCTTTTAATGAGGATCCTACTATCTAGGGTACTGTATTAGGGTCCCCTGTTTGCGGAAACTCTCATTTAGTTGCCCCTCACACACCGAAGCACTCAGATTGGGGGCACCTAGTGAGAACTAAAATGCCGCAGAATTCCCAGCTTTCCAAATTCGCGATCTTGCAGCAAACTGCCCCCGCTGCTAGACCTGGGCCACTGATGGAACCACGAACCCGCATGGAACACGCGAGGCTTTACCCCCGACTGACCAAGAGGGTCCATACGCACTACCAGTATGGAATTAGGCCCCAAAAGACCATCCTAATAATGTGTTTGTTTTGGGGGGGGAACCTAATTCCATAATCGTAGTATATATAGGGACCCCCAACTAACTGCAGCTCATGCACCCTTGCAGCTGCTGGTGATCCGGCATAGATCCTGTCACCATGTGGCAGGCGGACAGGAAGAGCATGCAGTTTTGCCTTCAATGGCCTTGACACTGGGATCCTGGATATGATCTTATAGTTGGGGAAGGCAAATACTATATGGACCTCGTAGAACCCTGTAAAATCCCATAGAACTTTTTGTAGCCGCACAGGAAACCTTGCAACCCTTGCAACCCCTTGTTGCAATGTTACACGGGCCGTGATGGCCTTAGGGTTCGGGGGCATAGCAGCCGAAACCCCCAACCCTATGTAAACCCAAAACCAGAAATCGTAAACTGTAAACCCTAAACCCGACCTGACCTACATTCTTAGGGCTCCAATGCTGTGGTTTCCTTAGATCAGTTCGGAAAACAATAGGCTGTTCGGGCAGACCCTGGGTCTACGACCGAACCCGGAGGGCTTCGGAGTTGTATAAGCTTTTAAGTGTGGTTTTATAAGGCTTCTAAAACTTGTATTGGTTTTTAGTGGGGTTGTATGAGGCGTCTGTAGTTTTGTACAGGTCTGTCATGCAGGTTTTGCAAGGCGTCTATACTAGGCATCTATAAGGGTTTCAACGACTAAATCATACGAAGTGGCCCAAGGAGGTCTTAATAAATAACTATTTTGGGGGCTCCGTACTATAATGATAGTATAACATACCCCAATAACCCTATTCTAATTATTAAGGCCCCTATATTAGTCCAAGGGGGGTATAGCAGACCCTGCAGTCTTAGAGCCCTTCGGCGTGTAAGGCCCGGAGCCCTCAGCCGCTCGGTTTTAGGACAGTAGTTATGCAGGTTAGGATGTTGGAGAGTGTGTGATTATTGGGTACTTGGAATCTTGGGGTAAGCCCCAAAAGCCACTGGGCCTGGCAAGACATCAGAGACGGCAAACCAGAGACGACGTCGAAGTAGGTTGCAGCATTGTCACCGGGACCTCGGAGGAGTTGGCGATAGGGTTCGTGGCTGAAGTTGTACGAGAGTTTGGGGCCAGTAGACAGTGGTTTCTGATTCTGACAGGGTTGTATGGGAGCTTCCGAAAACTGCGAATATAGTACCCTAAATAGTAGAAACCGTATTATAGGGACCCCCAGAATAAGGTACCCCGAAATTTTGGAAACTTCCATATTGTTATCCATGAGCATGAACATATCAAACCCAGGCCCAGGTTGCCAAACCAAGCCCTGAAACTCATACCAGTCACAAGCTAGAAATGCCTGTAGGGTTTCGGGGTTTAGGGACTATAGAGGGGTTTAGGGTTTAGCATGCAGCCTGAGCCCCAAACTAGTGTTTGCATTATCTAGGCATCTGGGAGGTCGGTCAAGTGTTCCGGCCGTAAACCATGCGTTTAGATTTCGAAATGAAGTTCTCTGTTAGGGTCCCTTTTACTAGAAGGCTGCGGTACTATGTTGGGGACCTAAACAAGGATCCTATTTCAGAGAAGAACAAATTTTAAAGTGAGTTTCCGAATATAAGGAACCTAAACCTAATTTAGTACCCTAAATAGCAGGACCCTTAATTATAGGGACCCCAAAATGAGGTACCCCTATTTTCGGAACACCCCAAGAAATTAGAGTATTCCAGGAGCATCATGCTCCTTGGCTACTTGGCTGGTTATAAGTAGGGTTATAAGTAGGATAACTGTGGTTATAACCTAAAGTATGGGACTTATAACCCCACTTAAAACTACCCATGAACCTCCAAGTAGGGAACAAGGGGGTTACCAGTGCTCTAATTCTAATCTTCTAGCTCCGCAGACGATCCAGCCTAAACGGGAACCCACAACCTCAAAGCCTCAAGCTCCTACATCCCAAGCCCTGAACCCTAAACTGCATCCCAAACCCTACTGGTTCCCTTTTCCGTGCCCCAGGTACTGGCACCGCGGCAAACACGGTCGACGGCACCATCCACAGCCTCGAACTCGCCTGGAGCATTGAAATGCTTGCCGGTCGTGGGTGAACTTAGTTGCTGAGTTCATAAGCCCCCCAAAAGTGTACGCTTTTTGTTTTATAGTGGGTATTATTTCCCAAAAAGTGTGTAGTGTATCCACTCAGCTACTTACTAAGTGAAGGGCTTCTTCAGCATTCGTCAGCTATGGCGAACATTCCGGTTTAGCACAGGCCTTAGGGGACTAAGCAGACCGTCTGCATACTTGGACAGAGTCATTCAAGAAACCTGGACCATACAACAGCAACACAGTCGCCTAGCTCAGCTATGATACGGCAAATCTACCGCTTGAAGATCAGGGTAGGCAACAGGAATGCCTGCTCTGTCTATGCCTGTCTACCACTCCAAGATCTCATGGTATGTGAAGCATCAAGAGCTCATGATTGCCTCAAGATCAGGACATACATACTAGACAACACCTCCGATACCCTACACCCTGAACTGCCCTAAACCCTGTAAATCCCAACCCCCCAAGCCCTAAGATGTCTTCCGGGCGGCATTTCTCCTGATTTCTTACTTACCTCGAGCTGGGCCTTCTCTTGGCGTGGGCCCGACAGCACCCTCAGGAACGAAGCGCCAGCAGGAATAGCCTGTGGGACGGCTCCGGGTTGGTCTCAAGAGAGTCTAACCTTCTGAGTTCTGGATGCAGCTTTCCATACATGTACATAATACACACACACACACACACATATATATATATCTATATTTATACAGAGAGAGAGAGAGAGAGAGAGAGAGAGAGAGAGAGAAAGGAAACACAACGAGCGAATTATCAGCAGCACGGGCAGCATTTAGCATCACGACACAAGTAGCTATCAGCATCACATGCAAACTGCCATGTTGCAACTCTGGAACCTTAGAAGCCGCTTCGAGCCATGTCATGCATGTGGTCGACGATAAGATGGACATCAACAGGTTCTGTCATCACAATCTTATAAGGGCATCAGGCACTTGAATATTCCGGTGTACATACTTTCCATCTAAGCTTTGGCGAAAATCGAAAACACCCTCCTCCTCCTCCTCCTCATCCGCTTCCTCCTCCTCCTCCTCCTCCTCCCCCTCCTCCACACCATCGTGATCACCGTCATTGTCGTGCTGAGTCATCAACGTTACCGTCGTTTCCTGGTCGCTTCCTTCCTGCTCCTGACTCATCGTCACCACTTAAGTAAGGCGATCAAGGCTCCTTCTTCAAAGGGCTGGGTCCAGATTACAGCAGATGCCGGTTGGGGACTGCAATCGGACAGCAGCAGTTACATCTCCGACCACTCTGTCGTTGGCAACGTATCTTAGTCCTTGCTACCAGCACTTGCCTGCAAGACAGCACCGATGCTGAACATGAACACGACATCGATAAACGTCGTAGCAATGCTCCGCCCTGACATCCAACACCTGTGACAAAGCCCTAGGGTGCTATAATGCCCAGACATAATCCTCTTTGACCCAGCTTATAACACAATGTGATGCCTGGAAAAAATCTGCTTATTGTGTCTCTCTGTGTGTGTGTGGGTTTTTTACCTTCTCCGGCAGGTACATCGGTTTGATCTATAGAGCGGAAGCCGAAAATTGGGAGCATGGAAGCAGATGGCTTGTCTCTAGTGTCTTACTTTCCGTTCCGCTTTCGGCGTTGTGTGGAATGTACACCCCAAACCTACTCTAAACTCCAGTCCTGTGTAAATCCGAGCTAAACTCCCGTAGAAAACTTGTTCTTTACACTGTTCACTCCGCTGTGACGCTGTGATCCCCGAACCCTGGAGACCTGCCTTGGGCTGAAACCCAGAGGCAGTTCCGATGAACCCTTAGATAGAAGCCTACATACAGCCTAAAAAACAAAGCAGCACCTTCAACCCCGACAATCTTCAAACACAAATCCTGAACACTCCTTATGCATAGACCTGTACAGACCAAACACTTCTTCACTTCACGGGCCTCTTGCGCAGCAAAGTCCGACGAATCCAACTATCTACGCGTAGAGTCTGGCAACGATCTCCGCATCGCGGGCAGTCAACTATATCGGACTGAAGATAACATTATCAGCACTGCTACGTGCCTCACGGACACGGTGGCCTAAGAGTGGCTACCCCCGCTTGGGGACCACCTCAAAAGGCACCCCGACCCCATACAGACCAAACGCGCGCACAAGTACAGTAGCTAACAAACACAGAGCAAGCAACACTCAAGTACGCTAACCGCCAAAAACAAGACATTCAAGAGAAGCACAAAACGAGACAACACAAAAACACCAACAACAAATAACAGACAAACGCCTAAAAGAAACACAACAGCACAACACATCGCAGAACCACGCAAAACAACAACCACTACGAATGCACAAGCGCACTAAACCACACCAACAAAAAACACATGAACCCTAAATTCCCACCCCCACCCCCCTGGACCCCCAAACAAAAACACCAAAACCACATAATAGGCCTAAAACCTTGGCAGCACCCCCGGGCCGGCCTTCAAGTGATTTGGACGCCTGGATGCCAAGAGTTCGGGTCCAAAGCTCACAGCGCCCACCTCCAAGGGAGACTCTGGGTCTAGAAGAGTTCTATTAACTGGGCTTTTAAGTAACCAGGGGGAAACATGTCATGGTTCCTCTAAGAAAGAACAATAAAGTAAGGTACTCCAGAGCCCCGATTGTATAAACATATGTCCTATCTTTCTGCGTTTTTGTTCAGGTTTTGAGATTCCAAGGCCTTTCTGGGGTTTAGGATTGAAGGGTTTGAAGGTTTTGAGCTCAAAGGACTCTCAGGGTTTTTGGGTTGAGGGGTTGTTCAGGTTTTGGGGTTTGTAGGGTCTTAGGGTTTAAGCGCTTGCGGATCTTGGTTCGAGGGAAGCTTTAGAGAGGTTACTTGGGATGTTAGCATCGTGGAGGTTTAGGGTTCTGTTTTTTTTTGGGGAGCTTCGGGCTTTCGTTGCAGAGGTCCCAGGTGAACAGAGGTTTACGGGAGTTTAACATAGCGTTTGCGCTCTTCCTTACACGGGTCAAGGGGAGTTTTCCACACATCGTTACAGGGTCTATTGAGCTTAGTGGAAGCCAGAGTTATGAGGCTCCGGGCATTTAGTAGGAGTTTAGGGTTTATGTAGAGTTTCGGGTTTAGGTACAGAATGCTACCAGTCGTTCATGTGAACTTTTATGGAACTCCACTCTAGGGTTTAGGGTTTAGCGAAAAAAGCCCAGTATGGGTTGATGAATCGGTGGCGTAAGATTACAGATTACCTTGCGAGCTTACAGTTCAAGGCCGAGGATTTAGGATCAACTTGTTCGTAAATGCTCTATTGCAGTGACTTGTCCGCATGCCTGCGGACTATGTACAGACTGGGGGGGAGCCTCGCCTCTACAACCCTTACACCCCAAACCTTTCTGAAACAGAGAAGGATTATGGGATCTGTCAAAACCTAGAGCACTAAACTACGCGTGACTTCCAACTACACCCGTCGGCGATCAACATTAAACCCCTAACCCTGAACTCGGACATTGTTCACACATACGGCACCCCCAAAGGCGCACGCCCTTCACCCCCTGCCCTGTTCCACCCTATGCCCAGGAATTATTTTCAGGAGTGGTATTAGTACGTACTCAAGCTTCCAACATGATATCATCTTGCGGTCCCAAATCCTGAACCCACACCCAACCTTCATGATGCTCCACGCCGACGCAGTCATCGCTGATTTGACACTGGCGCTGGCAACTCTGCAACGAGGTGCCTGTTCTTCGGGAAGGGTGTGGGGCCGGTGTTAGGTTTCAGGGCTAGGGCTTTTCGGGCTTTGTTTATTGGGTTCTAAGGCTCGGGGGGTTTAAAGGTGCCAAAATCGAAAACCTGAAACCATAGACTCTAAACTCTAACCGCTCAAGCCTAAACTCTAAACCCTGAACCGGGGGAGGCGGTTTGGGGTTCGGGGTTCGGGCTCGTCGGGCTGATGGAACGGCCTTCGGGTCTCTTGTTCCGGAAGGGAACTCAAGTTACCTCGGTTTAGGGCTGAGGGTTTCTGGGGCTTCAAGCAGGCCAGACAGAATAGGTACTATTTGTGTACCTGGAGCCCTAAGGTAAGGAATAAGTTAAGTTACTGCAGTAAGGATATAAGTTAATTGACATGAGAGGGGTCTATATATATATATATATATTATACATATAGCAAATGAAACGATGTCGGTATGATCAGCCCATGTTTCTAAGATCGAAGGTAACAGACGGCAGAACAAGTTCCGTTTACGAGACGCTCTAGGGCTGAGAAGGCTAAAACCAAAAGCTACGTCATAGTGTTAAGGGTCATAGTGTCAAGATATGTCAAGAGTTGCAGCGATGGAAATGTCCACAGTGCTAGTAGCCCCACACCCTTCATGCTGCACCCTAAGTCGACCCGTCCCCACCCCGTCCACCCGGGGCTCTTGGATCTGCAGGGTCTTGAGCCAAAGTCTGAATATCCAAACCCGATTAGAACTATCTGCGCGGCCTTGCAGCACGCGGAAGTACGACGGCTGGTTGTCAGTGACACTTGCGCCACGACAGACCCGCCCCTCGCCGCCATCAACCGCCTTGAGGATCCCAAGGCAGAGTTCAGAGGTTTAGGGTTTACAAGGTTTGAGGTTTGGAGTTCAGGGATTCAGAGGGTTTTGAAGGCGAATCATTCGGTTTGGAGGGATTGAGCGCATTGGGGCTGTCCCTTCGATGTCTACTGGCAAGTGTGCCCGGGCAGGTTCGCAGCCAGACTAGTTGTGACTGTTGCTGCCTCCACAATTAGAAAGCAAAGTAACCATGCAGATGTTAGCATTTTGTGGATCGAAATCTTGTCGGGGTCTGCGCCCAACAACTAACAACGACTTATCTTCAACAAGCTATACGCTAACCGCCGGATACCAGATCTTGAATCCGACCCGTTAGATTACCCTTATCCTTAGCCCTAAGTTCCTCAGCCTTAGAAAGTCTATATAACAACCCAAGAATCGAAACCCCATAAGGAGAGCTCATCCGCAAAGGCCCAATGTCCAAGCCGCAAAACCCTGATTTGGAAACCCTGCAACCTGAGCTTCCAAACCCGTAACCCTAAAAACCTAAACCCTAAACTCTTAACCCCTAAACCCCTAAACCCTAAACCCTAAACCCTAAAACCCTAAAACCCTAAAATCCTAAACCCTAAAACCCTAAAACCCCCGAAAACCCAAACCGTGAACCCTAAACCCCTAAGTTCGAATCTCGAGCACCACAGCCCGAAGAGTGCTGTATGCCTTGTCTAGTTATATTAAATCAGAGCCAGGGTTTAGGGTTTAGGGTTTTGGGTTTAGGGTTTAATTATTAAGGAGCCCTACAGAGTCGGTAAATACGGTTGATGATATCCTGCATTACCTGAAGGACACCAAACTATGGGAATGATGGTATATTCCTTAGTTATGGGTAATGCAGGATTTATATCATCATCAACCGTATCCAGGATCTTGACAACCTAAACCACAAATTTCAAAGCCGTAATACACCTCTAAAGCCAACCCTAGGTACACACAAAACCCCAAACCTTAAACCCTAAACCGCTAAACCCTAAACCTTCTATGTCAAACATGACAAAGCCTTTTCCTGTTGAACGCACCTCGAATCTGCAAAGTCGGAGCTGTTCTAATTACTCGCGTGGGACTTGCAAGCGATCAGAGCTAAACCCAGCCTGGACCCTAAAGAACCTACCCTTTCTTCGGGCTCCTTATTATTATGTTTTCGTGATCGAAGCCCCTAAAACAAGAAGGTTATCTCGGACCCAGGCAAACCCTAAATCATCCACAACACCCCTAACCGAAGCTCTCACCCTTGCCTCGAAGTTTCCGGGTCGCAAAGTCGCGGGAACTCCGTAACTCAAGCAGGTGTAGCCACCTCAGCATCCCAGACCCCCCGAAGGATCTAGAAAGTAGATCCCCTAATCTTTATAGGATCCCCCATTAAGGGATCTACTTTTTTGGATCCTCCCGGGGGTCTGGGATACGGTTGAAGGTCTGGGGTTCAAGGATTATTTGGGCCTGTACTTACACACCCACCCGTAGGGTCCATAAGGGCTCTACTGGGGTTCAAGGTTTATTTGGGGCTGTACTTACACGCACATTAGTAAGGTCCATAAGGGCTCTATGAAGGGCTCTTTGCGGGGTCTTTGGCAGGCTTTCCGGGTTTGCAAGCTTACCCATGGGCTCCATTGTAGTTCCGTTTTGGGATTACGTTATGGGATCCTTAATATAAACCACAAAGGGAACTACTATGGAGCCTCTAGGTAAGTCACTAGTCTCAGGGTTTTAAAGGCTAAGGTTCGAAGACCTTTTAACCCTAAACCCTTACTTAACCCCTAAACCCCAAACCCCTAAACCCTGAACCCCTAAACCCTAAACCCTATACCCCTAATCCTATACCCCTAAACCCTATACCTCTAAACCCCTAAACCCTAAACCCTATACCCTAAACCCTATACCCTAAACCCTCTTTTAGAGGTTCGGGCCTTGGGACTCCCAGGTGTAGGGTTTTAGGGGTTTGGGGTTTAGGGTTTAGGGTCTAGGGGCTAGGGTTGAGGGTTTTAGGGGTTCAGGGTTTTAGGGGTATAGGGTGTTTGTTGAGCTGAGCTCCTCTTCTACATGGCACGAAGGTCATAAGAGAGGGTTTAGGGCTTGGTGTTTCGGGCTTAGGGATAAGAGGCCTTGCTTAGGCAAATCCACCTTGCAGAATTTATCAGCTTCTTCCATAACCGACCACACGTACAAGGTTCTTGCTGCTTGTTCAGTTTTGGACTCAGAAAGTCAGTAATGAGCAGGCCCTTGTTTAGGTACTCTTCCACAACCGCACTTACTAACAATGTAGGTGCCTAAATAATTACCTATACTATTCCAGGGGCTCCTTATCATAATTATAGTATAATGGGCCCCAAAACCCTATTCTAATTACTAAGCCCCCTATACTATGTATACCGATCCTCCATGACACTGAACCCTAGACCCTGAAAGGTGCCTTTGATGCTTGCGGGGAGTGTTGACAGGTCTGAACACCTCGGCTCTGCAGGCAACCCTAGTCCCGAAACCGTCTTAAACTCTATAAATCTCAGAGACCCTGTGGAAGGCAGCCTAGAACCATGTTAAACAACCAAGCTCTTAAAGTTACTTACGGTCCGAAACCTTTCAGAAACAACTTTTCAAAGGACATCCCTCGGGTCCCAGTACGACACCATCCAAAACTCTTTATTTCCATAAGACAAGCTGAGTATCCTCAACCCCACCCATCAACGGCTCCAACCTCTTCTGCACCCTCGAAGCCCCTCTAAGCCCTAAGCAGCCGTGACACTGGATTCCCTGGAGGCCTGAATGCCCTCGCTCCTCGTCCAAATCTCACAGCGGCTGCCCTGTGACAGGGGAAATCTCAGTTTAGAGTTTAGGGTTTAGTTTAGGGCTTCATGGTTCGGGTTTAGGGCTTCAGGGTCTTACGCTCAAGATCTGGCTTTAGAGTTTATGGACTAATGCCTATGTGTCTCTGGTTCAAGGGCCTGCGGTAATCTCACGCCTGAAGGATTATGCCGTAGAAAACTACACCAAATCAGCATGTCCTCGGCCGTGGGGTATTTGTGGTGTGTGGGTGGTTTTTCAGGGTTTTCCATAGAAGAAAGCAAAGAAACTGGTGAGGCAGGCTACCGCAGAGAATTTTGTAAGGAGACTATATTTCGTGCGGGCCTTACAGTTCACGGTTGGGGTTGCAAGAGGCGTAGCTTCAATTAGAATATTTCTGGCCTCCCAAGATGGCACGTACGTACTGAGAGACCGAACTTTCAAGCAGGTAGCCCATAAATTCAAAAATGCACAGAAGCAAAGTAGAGTGCGTAATCCGAAGCATCAGGAAACCTCACATCACTCAGCCGCTTGAAACACACACTAATCCGAAGTCTATGGGCACAAAACAACCCCTCGTATGTAAACCGCCATAAGATAAACACTTGCATACTTACTTAGGGGCTTGGATAACAAAAACCCTAAACCCTCAACCCAAAACCCTAAACCAAATGTTATCCAAATGTACAGAAGGAGAGCAGTCATGGGGTTCATGGGTATTGCCTTGTACTCGAGACCGACGCAGCCGCTTGAGGCGACACATTCAGACTTGCCTGACCACCGCAGTCAGCTTATCAGCAGGATTTCGGCTCAGTGTTTGGGGCTTTAACTGGGGATTAAGGTTATAGGTTTGTGAATCACTGCAAAGGACATCAGGCATTATGCTACTAGCCCACCGTCCCAGGCTTTGCCTCAACCCTCGAAAGTAGTGAAGATAATGGCCCAAAGTCTGTTCAACATGCTTTTGGGGTGCAGGTAGCACCAATGTTCCGACGGTTCGGTTTGTGCTGTCGGGGATTATTCTTCAGAGCTGCGGTCGTTCGGGGTTTAGGGTTACTGACTGGACAAGCATTGCAAGATGCAAAATCGCATTTGCACGAAATGCGTCTGCTCTGTCATACCTGATATTCTCGGCACCTTGGCTTGACCTGACATTCTGGGGCCGACACAAAGCCTGGAAACCGGGACTGTAGTTGTGGCGTTTGTTGAAGGACGTTCGAGGCTGAAAATTATTTTCTGGGTTGTAGTTTTGGGGCTCTGAAGAGTCTTTATGACTAGGTACCTCTACAGGAACCATAAGGGAGACTAAAAAGTTTCCCAAATTGCCACCTAGTTTTGGTGTTACAGGAGCCTGGGACCCAGGAATCTTGAAGTAGGGCGTAACACACTTATTGTCACGGTTTGGGGTGTCGCTGGCGCTGTAATGCCACGTTGGACGAAAAACACCTCGAAGCTTGAAAGGAAACATTTCATCCATAACCATGTCAAAAGACCTTCAATGCTATGGCTGTTGTGGTAGGTAAATGCAAATCCTCAAAGCTACTGGCTTACGCAGATCGACTTTGGCGCCGCTAGATTCAGCTTCTTCAGCGCACAGCCCTACTATACGGCATAAGGCTAACCCAAGCCTGTATCCGGAAGCCGAAGCCTGACACCCAACTTCACCTAAGAGCCTTACAACCTGATATATATATATATATATATATATATATATATATATGTATACACACACATGATATAACTAAGAATATATATGTGCATGCAAACATAAGCAATCGCCTTGACAGACACCAAGAACAGCAGAGTATCACTGCCAGCCCTGTCGAACATGACTTCTGGCTTATGATACGTTGGAGAGCCATGCCGCGAAAAAGGTTACCAACAGCATTTATGATCATCTCGAGAATCCTGTAAACAGAACTGCAACTAAGCAAAGACAACAGATCCGAACCTATCCGACGTAAAAAGAAGAATTCACCGAAAGGGGCCAAAACCTAATGCCCTGAACCGACGAGCTGACAACAACATACAACCCCTTCGCTTCACCCCAAACCCGGCAAACGGCCGGGCAGGGAGAAAGACACAAACAAAACCATAAAAAACCCTAAAGAGCTCTTCGCGCAAAGTGACAGCCGTCCAGGGAGGCAACAGTCACAACGAAATAGTAGCCTCGTTTCTCTCTGGGTTAGAGTCTTAGTCTTGGAGTGAACAGGTTGGGAGAGGCTTTGTAAAGCGGCTTATGTCGCAAAGGGTGTTGTTGGGATTCAGCTCCTACGGACGGGGGGCTTATGTTACGGCTGAAGAGTGGAAGGGGGTCTTAATAATTAGAATAGGGTTGTGAGCTCCTTTACAGTATAACTGTAATCAGGAACCCAAGGGAACAATACTGCAAGCATTTAGGCTTCTACATTAACCCCTGCTCATCAGTTGGCTGTGTCGCCCAGGTTGTTGCAATCTGTGTGACTCAGTGACGGAAGAACTTATGACAGCAGGTGATCCAGGACAAAGTGTTGTGCTTGGGCATGGATACAGTTTACGAGCCAGGGCTTAGGTATCTTGGTCTCTGAGTTTAGGGCTCAAGGTCTACACCATTCATCCATGAAAGGAAGGACATCATTGCATTTCAGCAGCTGCGGTGTCAAAATGGAGCGTTAACCAGAATACGCACGTAACAGCAAGGCACACGAAAATATTTGAAAACGTATTGTGAATGACTGACTGACTGACTGACTGACTGACTGACTGACTGAATGAATGATTGATTGATTGATTGATTGGTTGGATGAACGAAAGAATCCATAAATGAATGAATGCACGTATGTATGCATGTACGTTTGTATGTCATGTATGTATGTAAAAACGTATGTATGCATGGTCGTAGAGACAGAGGGCACCTGAAAACTCTTTCCTATGCTCGATCGTCTTTCCCTCCCGTGTTCAAAAACTCTGTCCTTCGTTGTAAACCAGAAGAACCACCATAAACCAACAACAGCGCTCAAGAGGCCCAAAACTATTTCTGTTTAATCAAACGTTTCAAGGGCCCATGTGACCAAATAGTACATATATATATATATATATATATGTATAGTTTTTTGCCGTAAGGTACTCCCTATAATGTAGGACCGTGCGACCAAAGTATATGCTATTTGGGTAAATGGACCCTTAACCCCTAAACCCTAAAGGCCTTGTAGAACCGTTATAGAACCCTTAAAGGCACCCCTCGACGGAACCCTATTTGGGCACATGGACCCTTAGGGAGATGGATATCAAAACTCATGTCAGACGAGTTGCCCGGTTTGTTGTCGGACGGGCTGCTGCCACGGCAGACCCTGTCGGCGCGTACATTTAGATTGGAACTGGGTTTTCGGGCCCATTTTCTCGTTGATTGCAACAAGGAACCCGGAAAATAGTATTGGTAATTGTTAAGGCGCCTACAGTACACAACCCTTTAGAGTTAATGCAGAGGTTCCTCGAAGCGTTCTGCTAAGGGTTCCTTTGAGAGTTCCTTAAAGGGTTCACGAAGGCTTCGAATAGAGGCACTACAGCGCTTTCCACGAAAAAAAGTCTGGCGAATTAGAAAGAACATCCCGCTACTGGTCGTTGTCTTTGTGTACGCCTATGCCCCGGTAATAGGATTTAGTTTTTCCTGTTTCCAAAGGGCTGAGAGCCTGTAGGACTAAGGCACTACGGTGAAAAGGCTTAGGCTTCAGGGTCGAAGCTTGCAACGGTTTGAGAAAACAACCCTAATCCCTAAACAGAGCTAAACCCTAAACCCGAAACTGAGCTAAAGCCTAAACCATGAACCCTAAACAGAGCTAAACCCTAAGCGCTAAACAGAGCTAAACCCTAAAACCTAAACAGAGCTAAAGCCTATAAACCATGAACCCTAAACAGAGCTAAGCCCTAAGCCCTAAACAGATCTAAAGCCTAAACCCTGACCCCTAAACAGAGCTAAAGCCTATAAACCATGAACCCTAAACAGATCTAAAGCCTAAACCCTGACCCCTAAACAGAGCTAAAGCCTATAAACCATGAACCCTAAACAGAGCTACAGCCTAAAGCCTGAACCCTAAACAGAGCCTAGTATAGTATCGCGACGATTAACTCCTGCTGAATGGTAGGATCCTTTTTCGAAGGAAGACTGGCAGGCTTTGAGTTCAGTCGAACCATGATAAAACAGAAAACAGTGCGGTTCATGCTGCAGAACCCTAAACGCTAAACCCCTGAACCCCTCAACCCTAAACCCTACAATCATTACCCCAGCGAAAGTTCGGTCTAAAGGGCTTGGTCTCCAGGAGAGTAAGATACACGAGAAGGACACCAACAGGGTTGGACCACCACCCAGACTTTTCTATGAGGCACCCAGTACCGGACAATGAACCCCAACTTCCCACGCCACGACCGGGTCTCTACTAAGGACTCTGCTTTTACTCCCCCAGTTTTGGAAACTCTGATATAGGCCACAGGTCACAAGTACTTATGACCCCAGCTCCTTTGCCTGTTAGAACCTCCGTCCACAGGCGCAAAGACTTTCCTGGACAAGTCTTCCAAGCATGTCCAGGATGATCGGTTCTGGGGCTCTGGATGTCTCTGGGGGCAAGGGAGCTAGCGTTTAACACCTTTTTCTGCTGGGATATCGAATCCAGTATTCATGTTCTGGGTTGAAGGCATAAGAGCGTAAGGTCTTCCTTGCGGGCCGTCGGGTGCACGTCGTTCTGTGCAACTCCTCTCAATGGGACGCAAGATCAACATCCTTCCATCAGTGTCATGCATCACAAGCCCCGATGAACTCTGCACCCGAAGACGCCAGTCGCACAGACTGGTAAGCTTCCCTGGTTGTGGTTGTAGAATTCCTGGCACCATAAAGGTAAGGAACAGGTTTCTTAAAATCGGTGACAATGTGTAGTGGGGTCGTGAGTCATGAATAGAAGGACACGCCTAACTGCGGGATCGTTATTGATTGAAACAAAAAAACAAAGCCTTTGCAGCTGTCCTGAGTTTGACCCCTGGAACACACAAGCACCGAGCCCCCATCCCCTCAATCGTAAATCCTCCCTATAGCCTCCAACCTCGAAATGTGCACCCTAAGTCCCAAACCCTTACTCGAAGCCCTGCCCATAGGCTCCATAGTGGTTCCTCCTTTGGGGCTCGAATTAGAATCCTATAAGGTAATCCCCAAAAGGAACTACGATGCAGCCTATGGGTAGGCTTGTCATATCAAACAACCGAAGAGTGGTGTCTCCAGCAACCAGAGAACTGGCTGCAAGCCCCCGAACTAACCTGCCCAGTCTCTTTTATGAATGCTCTTTTTAGGGTTTAGGATTTAGGGTCTCTTTTCCCCAATATGGTTCGGGGTTAGCGACGTACTGAGTATGCGTGCATAAGGCCTGTTTGATGTAAATTAAGCGAACAAATGACAGACATGCGGTACAAATCCACAGTCAGGAAACCAACAAACGAATCCTCGTACGTGTGTATGTGCACATATATGAATATGTACAAAAAGTATACATGTTACATAGCACGGAACTCAATCAACGCAACTGCACCACCAAGCCCGTCGACTTTGCTGTAAGAACTAAGCCCAAGAAGCTCAGATCCACTCGAAGACGACGTCGTCGTGGGCACCGCCGTGGTGGCTTGTGTCGTCGGGGCCGCTGTTGTCGTGGTCGTCGTGGACCTGAGAAAGTAGTCTTAAGTAGGCGACAAGTAGGGAAGCTTAGGGGTTAGGGGTTCACCGGAACGCGTTGACACAGCTGTTTAGGTCATATAGGGTCTAGGGAATGAACCTAGCTCCTTACTTCCCGGCATTTCGGCCCCACGACCCCTACTACCACAAGCCAGCTGGAGCCTTAGGGCTATGCTACACCACGACCAAAAAGGACCCCTGATTTTAAGAGGTTCTCCTTATTATGATTACCTCTACATGTTTTGAAATAGGTAGGTCGATTGAAATAAAGATGAACCCCCACTAGCTTTAAACCCTCCATCCGAAGCCCGTGAAGCCCTGAACCCGGAATTAACTCCAAGCCCCAGTAAGACCAAAGCAACAACACTAATACTCAGCCCTTAGACAAACCTTAACCCTGAATAACCTACCTTTTAGGGTTCCCAATTATGATTTCCTTATATAGGTCCTCAAAAAGGTAGGTTCTTCAGGGTTCAAGAAAGCCCTGAGCCCAAAGCGAAGACCCAGCACTAAACTGAGCTGTAATCCGAGTCGCACTGATCCGAGCAAGCCGATCCGATCGGCTGCACGCAGAAGGTCTCCATTCAGGGTGATGGTGCTGATCCTGTGGTATAGCAGGGTTCAGGGCTTTTAGTCCAGGGCCTCGGGCTAAGAACTTGAGGATTTAGAGCCTGGGGGTGCAATTAAGGATGATTCTGAAGTTTGGGGTTTCGTTAAAGTTGCCGGGCACCCTAAACCCTAAACCCTAAACCCCTAAACCCTAAGCCCTAAACCCTAAACCCCTAAACCCCTAAACCCTAAACCCTAAACCCTAAACCCTAAACCCTAACCCCTAAACCCTAACCCCTAAACCCTAAACCCCTAAGCCCTAAACCCCTAAACCGTGGAGCCATTTGAGTTGCTCAGGCTCAGGGGCCCAGAAGATCTTACATATGGGTGGTTGTCAAAATTATGGTCCCTTTTTGGGTACCCTAAATATTAGGTGCCGTATTTTTGTTCTAAGGACCCCAAAAAAGAACCCTAATATTGACAACCACCCATATGCAAGGGCCAGCAGTCCGTTGGGTTGTAGGATCCCTAAACCCTACCTAACCCCATGGAACCTACATGTGTCTATGGACTTTTGTGAGAAAGTCACAACAGGGAGCCCTAAAATAGGTAGTCTGTTACGGAGTCCAGGCGAACTCTAGACGGACTAAAGTTTGTTTATGTGTCTGCGGCTTTTGAAGCGTGCTAACAGGCTTCAACCAAAAGGCCTTACGAATTAGAGTAGGATTTTGGGATAAACTGCAGCATATGCAATATATAATGAATCTTACAGAATAATACTGCTATTTTTTGAGGATCATATATTAATGCAGTATTCACCTTACGAGCACAGACCCCAAACCCTAAACCCCTACTTGGAGGATCATGGGACTTAGTAAGTAAGGTTATAAGTACCGTAACTGGGGTTATAAGTAGTTATAAGTCAAGTTGTCCTGTTTATAACCCTAGTTACTAAGTCTCATGATCCTTAAAGAACCCCTACACCCCTAAACTTGAAACCCTGCACCTAGACTTCTGCAGCCGAGAATCGCAATCCAGCTTCCTGAGTAGTAGTCTTCGATCGCCTGGCAGGGAACGGTTTAGGGGTTTAGGGTTTAGGGGTTTAGGGGTTTAGGGTTTAGGGCTTTAACTTGAAAGCCGACTCCCGAAGCCCTACCTATCGTCCCATTGCAGTTCCTCTGCTTCGTTTAGCCCAGTATAGATTTAGGATCCTATAAGGTATCCTCAATAAGGAGCTTCAGTTGATTTGAGACTTTTTTTTTTGGAAATCCTGCACTCTAAAGACTTAACCATCTGAACCCTAAAACCATCAGCCTCTGAATCCTACAAAGCAGCACACTAGGTGGGGCTTTTAGAGCCTTTGGATAATATTAGTAAATAAGATCCTCTTAAGCCCAATAAGGGAAAATGTAAAATGTCCCAAAGCCCTACCTAGCACAGTGTTCTGGAGCTCCTGGCTTTTGAACAAACCGGCCTTGGATGCCACCCTGGTGCCGGCGGCGTCAATGAGCTCCTGCTGCCGGTCCTCCCAGAAACAGACAACTGAAGCGGCGCTTTAAGAGGCTTCGGGGCGCAAGTTTACGGCTTCGGATATGAACTACAATCGGTTTAGGGTTTAGGGTTTAGGGTTTAGGGTTTAGGGTTTAGGGTTTCGGTCAAGGGCACGTTTAAACGCATTGAGGATTCTTCTACTGGGGTGGGTCACGGACTGGTTGCACTGGGCAAGGTTTTACGAGTTCGCAGTTCCAGATCACCGCCTTAGGGATTGCAGACTCGAGCTGTGAATCGCGAAAAAACTATGCCGCTTCCCAAACAAAGCTTTAAGTGCACAGCCTCTAAACCCAGCGCCCTCGATACATGCTAGCTACACTCCCCGTCTAGCGCACTGTTTGGCCAACCAAATGTCAGGTTCGCAATTCGTGGGCAGTTCAAGGTTACCAAGATGACGGAGATTCTACTCCTGCTAGGTCTAGCACCATGAATCTTCAAGTGGCCTGAACACCCAACCTTAAACTCCCAACGAGTGTCCTTCAGGCACCCTCACCCTCAATTAGACCCTAGAACCGAAACTCAACTTACGACTATAAATGCTCAAGCCTACATCCTAAACCATACAATGCCAAACCCCAAAACCCTAGACTCCAAATGCGTCAGTCGCAGAGCATGTCTCGAAGACTGCTCAATTTCGATTATAGGCTGTGGAAAACCGTAAACCCTAGACCCCTGAGCCCTAACCCTGCACCAAAACAAGGTTTCTCACAGCAAGGATCCTACGATTGACGGCATACACAGGGGACCGCTGTGTCTTGAAACCGCGCGGCCCTAGGTTCTGCGCCTGCCGAGCGTCCTTTCATCCGTCCCATGAAGCCTCTCGGCCCAAGCCCTGAATCGCTTAGGCCCTGAACACTTTGCCCGGTTTAGGGTTTAAGGTTTAGGGTTTAGGGTTTAGGGATCCTTTGGGGCCAAAATTCAAAATCACAAGTAATTAGTAGAAAGCCTAGTGCGCTCCTCCTGGACGGAGTTGGCCGGGCAAACGAGGCAGGAAAACGTTGGACCGGCCATGAACCTAGGGCAGGGTTAAGTGGGCCAAGTGTTGGCGGTTTAGGGTTTAGGGTTGGGAATTGGGGTTTTGAATAAACAAGTTGGAGATAGTCTTAAGGGTCGTGGGCTTAGGAAAGTAGTATATGCAGGTCAGTATCGGGTCACTTAATGTTTTGAGAATGTAATCCGGGCTTACGGTTCAAATCTCTTGGAAAATGCGTATCCCTGCACGTGTTTCTTCGAGTCCTCAATATTAGATGCGGCGGCGGTCGTGACACAGATAAATCCAGGGTCCCTAGGTTAATCAACAATTCGGCGAATCCGAGCTGAGACTGTTGCTGATTGCAGGGCCTATAGTGGCCGTAATAACAGAGGAGGGTTTGGGGGCAAATTTCTGCGGAATGATAAGAAGGATCTCTCGGAATACTTTTGGTAGTTATTTAGGCTTCAATATTAGGCTGGATGAGAAAGGTTTCGACAGGTGGCTGAGGGATCGAGTGAGAGTGGCTGTGGAGCTGCACGGCTTCGGGTGTAGGGAATTAGGATCTGGGTTCTCGGATATAAGGTTTCCGGTTCATGGCTTCGGGTTTAGGGGGCCAGGGGTTCATGTAGTGCTTCAGGTACAATGCAGACAATGCTCGAAATTCGTCTCGGAAGCTGTGCAAAACCTTTCTGGTACGGCCCGGCAGCATGTTGAAGGACCAGCTGCTGTGGATGCTGTCGACCAAGCAGCTGCCATCCACATCGAGAGTTGTAGCCCAATTGCCGTTCGTCTCCTTGCCTTCCAGGTGGGTGGCCAGAGGATCCAGGAAGGCCGCGGCATCACCGGCTTCGCGTGGGAAGAGGAGGTAGTCTAGTGTCACGCGCCACACAGTGCGGCTCGCTTCAGAACCATACTCAGCACCCGGCGTGCCGCTACCAGAGAAGCCAGTCTCGGCACGGAGGCTCTGGCCTTCTTCATAGACCTTGGCCCAGTTGGGCACGAGACCAGTGGAAGGACACTGCGTGGCCTCAAAAACTTTGTAGGTGGTGGCAATGACCTTGTTCCACTCTGCTTCCCAATTCTCTCCTTCGTCGGCGGAGGAGCCATACTTGGTATCGTGAGACTTCATGTAGTTGCGGCACAGCCTGTAGACACCGGGAGCATGGTAGCTGGGGTTCTGGCCATCTCCGTCCCAGCCGCCCCAACAGGCACCCAACTTGACGATGCGGTGGTTTCCCGAGCTGGAGTCCACCGTGGAACTCATGTAGAATTGCTTGCATGTGTCGTAAGCCCACTGGCCAACCTCCAATATTCAACGGTCACTGTCTCTCCTTTAAATGCGCACGCCCCCCCTCTCTGCCCTTCTCACTCTCACGCGTTGTTTTTTGTTCTCTCTCTTTCTCTCTATCTGTTTCTGTCTCTCTGTCTCTCTCTCTCTCTCTCTCTCTCTCTCTCTCTCTGAAAAGATGCTTCCATGTATATATATATATATATATATGTATATGCATATATATATATATGAATGAAAAGTACATCTATGCCTATGTGCCTATATATATATAGATAGATATACTCTATACAAGTATTGTACCTAGTGCTGCTACGATTTTCACTTTAATCTAAAGACTATAGCGATTTTGCTTGTCGTTATTATTACCATCAAACTGACTACTCCTACTACTACTACTACTACTATTATTATTACTACAACTACTACGACAACAACAACTACTACTACTAGTACTACTACTACTACTACTACTACTACTACTACTACTACTACTACTACTACTAACTACTACTACTACTACTACTACTACTACTACTACTACTACTACTACTACTACTACTACTACTACTACTACTACACTACTACTACTACTACTACTACTACTACTACTACTACTACTACTACTACTACTAACTACTACTACTACTACTACTACTACTACTACTACTACTACTACTACTACTACTACTACTACTACTACTACTACTACTACTACTACTACTACTACTACTACTACTACTACTACTACTACTACTACTACAGATTTGTTCTAACCTTATCAATACTTCTTTTACTATTATTGTACTTTTATTGTTGTTATTCTAATTACTACTTTTCTTTTATTACTACGGTTTTCATTTTTCACTACTACTAGTAAAAGTACAACTATGATCATAGTTAGTATGGTTCTAGCATGTAATTATTGTAAAATCATTCTCCTGGTTTGACTGCTGCGAGCCTCGTCCAGCCAACTGGGTGGAGAGCTTTCCTGTTCCATTGCTAGCACCGCAAACAACATGCCAGCCAGGGCGTCGGCGTCACCGTCTGGGGCGGAACCTGATCCGATGACGTAGGTCAAGTCGTCGTCGAACTTCCAATGCGACAGGCATGGGTACTGGCCCCCTCCGCACTGGAAGCCCTCGTCGTCTTGGCAGCTGCCACGTGCAGCAGAGAGCTCACACATGCGGCGCCAGCCCAGGAACATCTCGTGAGTGATGTCCATAACTCGCTGGTAGTCTGCATCTTCCGGCTGCAAGGATGCTAGGATGGCACCCGCCAAGAGAAGCCCGTAACCTTGGCTCTCACTAACCACGCCTCCTGCGGCTCCACCCGAGGAGCGCACCGCCCTGTACTTGGATCCAGCTGCTGGCAAAGCAGTCAGGGCATCCACGAACTCGAAAAGCCGCGCCTTTCCCGAGCCTGCTGTGCCCGTGGTGAACGCCATTCCGGGCACCGGGTTAGGTGCCGGGCTGGGAGTAGGAGACGGGGGAGGGGAGGGCGACGGCTGGGGAGATGGGGATGGGGTGGAGCCCCCGATGACGGTGCAAGTCCACGGAGTCTGATACTCCGGTGCGTCGTTTGGGTCGATGGCGCCCGGTTCACAGCTCTGCCGACAATTTGCCCAGTAGTCGTTCTTCTCCTTAGCTCAGAGCACTTCAACCGGTTCTCCCAAAAATCGACACCCTAAACCTTGAAGCCCTGAACATGTGAGCACCTCTGCTATAACCCTGTTTCCCGGCTGTGGTAATTCCTAATCTACAAAACCTTTTCTGTCCTGTGTAGGAAGGATTTTTTGGGGGCTCCAGTAATTACTGGCTGTAGAATTCCATATGTAGACTAGGGTGAATGTTCAGTAAATCTCTGAGCTTCTGGAGCTAAAGGAGTTCAAGTACCGGGTTACTACGAGCCCAACAACGTGCAGAACATGCAGTGGGACGCATGTCTCGTGTTGAAAACACAACTTTGGAATGTAATCAGTCATCGACCGCCTTGCCCTTAGTACGTATTACCGATCGATGAGGGCCCATGTGCTTTTGCTATACTTAGAGGAAGTAGAGCATATGCTTAAGCCGATAAGGCACCGACTAGCAACTTCCAGTCCGAAAGCTTAACTCCCGAACCTGACGTCTGTTTGAATGCCAGAAGCCCTGAAGCTTTTTGGTGTGTAGCTCCCGGACGAAATGTGAAGCAACAAAGTATAGCTATCACTTCATAGCATAACACTACTATACTCATAAGCCAGCCACACTTGTAGGTACAAAGCACAATCAACAAACAACAATCAACAGACAAGTACATTGTAAGAGACACACGAAAACTCACGGAGTGGGTTCAATATGAAACCTAATACTTAAAACAGTCCTGGTCTCGTAGCACGTCAAGCCTGCATTCACGCAGCAGCCTGTAGCGCGGCAGTCCTCAGACGCTTCAGAACAAACGCCTCCAGGGCTGCAGACAGGCAGCTGTTAGGGCCTGGCTCGGGTTTCTAAGGTTCACGGGCTTACGGTTCAGGGGTTCAGGATCTAAGGGTTTTAGGGCTTCTCACTCCAGAGCTTCGCGTTTTGGTTTCCAGGGAAGACTCCTATAAAAGGGGCCCATAGTGTAAAGGGACGTTGAATCGCCTGGCGATCTGTTTACCTACCGATCTATCTACGCATCTCTAAACCATTTAAAAACCTACCCCTTGCACACCTACCCTAAACCCTAAACCCTAAAGTTTAAACCCTAAACACTAAAGTTTAAACCCTAAACCCTACCCACCCAATCATCCGCCCACCCAGCTAGTCAGCTCCAGCTCATGTTCAGAAAGAAGAAGGTGAGAATAGAAGCAGGAGTGGGATAGGAGTGAGATAACGAAGCACTAACCCTGAAGCCTAAACTCCAAACCCTAAAGTTTAAACCCCAAACCCTAAAGCCTAAACTCCAAACCCTAAACTCTAAACCCTAAACCGCAGGGCCTCCGGTCGAATCGGAGCTTGTCGTGGGCGCGATCGTGGAAGTTACGGGCACCGTGGTCGCAGGTGGCGCTGGAGGGCCTGGCTTCGTAGCTTCTGGAGCCTTAGCCCTCAACTTTACCTTAACCCTGAATAACCTACCTTTTGAGGGTTCCTTATTATGATTTCCTTATATAAGTCCTTCAATTAAAAAAGTAGGTTATTCCGGGTAGGTAAAGCCTAAACGCCACAACCCAAACCCACAGCCCTAAACCCTGAAGCCAAACCCCTAAAGCCTACAGAGCTCAAGCCCTGTTTCAAGTCCAAGGAACCAACCTCCCCAGCACTAGCAGCAGAACCGCCTCAGCCCTGAACCCCTAATATTCAGGTTCCTCAGGTTATGGGCTTTCTGGGGGTTTAAAAGTTCAGCCGCTAGAAATCTCTGTAAGAACTGTCTAGAAAATCGTCTACAGACATGGGAGTCTATGCCAAGCATCAACCCGAAACCCAGCAGACCTGTTATTCCTGAACCCTTCACCTTCACCCAACCACTACACCCAATGTAAACTCTGAATTGTCACTCCTACCCCCCCCCCCCCCTCGCACCCTACAGCCGATCAGCACTAAACCCTCTACATTATTTAACACCTCTCCAACCGACGAAAAACTGAAACCAGGAACCCCCAAACAGCCAACATCCTGAAGCCCACTGAAGCATCCAAGCGGCTGGGCGTGGGGGTGGGAGCAGGGGTCGGGGCGCCCGTGCCCGAGCTTAGCAGACCAACTCTGTCTGCAGCTCGAGAAATGTCCCCGTTCCTCAGCGATTCATCTCCTCTTGTGTGGGGAATGGTGGGGGTTCATTGGAGAGTACGGGAATTTGGGGATTGCTTGTTTGTGGTGGGTCGGGTTTTGGTGGTTTGGGGTTTGTTTTTTGTGCGAGGGTGGGCTGGGGCTTGGAAGGATGTGCCGCTTTAGCTGCTATAGTCGATTTCACTATGTTTCAGGGTTTCAAGTTTAACACCTGGCGGGTCCCACCCCACCGCACACGTAACCTGAGGCTAAAATCTCTGGATATCGAGAAGTGGGTACCCGAAAAATCAGAATACCTAGAGCTTATAGTCTCCACTGTAGTTTTTGTGTGGAGCCCCAACCCCACATCAAAGTTTCCGAACCGGACCTCGTGGGTCGCAATGGAGGTTCCCTATTGATCTTATTGGGTTTTATGGTGTATTATCGTACAGTAGTTACAGTTACAATGAGGACTACAGACGCACATGATCGGAAGCGGGGATTTCGGAACTGACATTTTGAGGGTTCACCTAGACCCAAAAGGGTGGGGAGAATCATGACTCTTTGTGGGTGCCGAGCCACTATTTTTGCCTACTTTGGAGGATTTAGAATCACAGCCTTTTAATACTTAGTTGCTGAGTTCATAAGCCGCCAAAAGTGTACACTTTTAGTTTCATAGTGGGTAATAATATCTCAAAATGTGTAAAGTGTATCCACTCACCTTCTTAGAATCAGTGTTGGGCCACCAATTCTACCTACCTTGGGGGGGGTTGGGGGTGGGGGGGTACCGAGGGCTTAGAGCCGAATCTAGGGAAGTTCCCAAAGCCGGGTCGGGTCTTTTTGGGTTTAGGGTTTAGGGGTTAAGGGGTTTAAGGTTTAGAGTTTTGGGGTTTAGGGTTCTTCTCCGAGGTGCAGCGTGATGGTGCTGATGGCGATCCAGCTGCCCGAGTAGTAGTCTTCGATGGCCTCTTGGTTTAAGGGAAGGGGTTTGGGGGTTCATGCTTTTGGGTAAGGGTAGGAGGTTCAGGGTGTTGGGAAAGAGGTCAAAGCGAATTGGGAAGGCCCTGTACATGCAAATCCGCGGCTGCAGGGATGTGGGACCAAGGGTTTCTGTGTCTCTCTGACGTTCATGTACATCCCCACCGCCCGAGACGCCCAAACCACCAAAAGCCACCGAGCAATCAAGCTAGCACCACGACCGCCAACGACAACAACAAGAACAAAGCAGCAGTTGTAACAGCAGCACCGCGCAGGAGCATCAACAGCACGGCAAGCAGCAGCAGCATCTTAGGATGCGGAGTTTGGGGGGTGTGATTTATAGATAACCCAGAGCGGTCCCGAAGCTTTGAAAGCCATATGCCATCGCAAGCCCTACACACTACACAAAGAACGTTGAAGCCAGAACGGAAATGGCACTGCATAGGATTTCTGATAGTTGCCCATGGCCGTTTTGCCGCAGACGGAGGGTGCCAGAATACCAAAACCCAAGTCGTGATCTTCACACGGGAAACAAACCTTGAGTCCTGAACCTTTAAACAGCTACGCAAGGCAGGTCAGAGTGACTTAAACTATTTACAATTATATAAAGAAAGGCTGCAGTTACAGCGCAGGCATGTCCACACGCCCTGCGATTCCTCAAAGCCGCACATGCGAGCAAGCCCAAACGTGAAAAGGGAGACCCCGAGATGTTGGACCTAGAACCAAAACCGCAAAAACCCGAAACCCTATACAGCCCAAAAACACCGAACCTAAAACCTTAACCCTACATGCCCTAAAATCCTTAACCCTTGAACTCCTGAATCCTTTAAGACCTCCCGAGACCCGAAAAGATCGCTCATCCTGAACCGCCAAACATCCCGAACCACTCCACCTAAAACCTGCCCTAATCACTGCAGAGATCGAAGCTTCCAACCCCAAAAAGCTTTAAGCCCCAAACCCTAAACCTTAAATCTAGAGACGCCGCCAGGGCGTACCATACTGTAAATCTAAACCCTAAACCCTTCAAACCCTAAACCCTAAAGAGACCTTTGCCTTGGAAGCCACTCGCCGGCCAGCAGCATCAATAAGCTCCTGCTGCCTCTCCTGTGGCCGCTCTGGGTCCAGTTTTTGTGTGTGTGTGTGTGATGGTGTTTAGGGTTTAGGGTTTAGCATTTAGGACTGTAGGTGTTTTGAGCGCCCGTGTTCTGATCTGCCGAGACGTGGCAAAAGTCCCTGTGGGGAAGGTGGTGGGGCAAATTTCCTTGAAATGCCTTTCCGAGCATAGGGGTTAGGGGTTTAGGGTTTTTTTAGGTCGTCATGAGTTAATGGATTAACTTAACGACAGTCAGGAGCTGCAAGGTTTTAGTAGGCTCAGGGCTGCCAGTCTTAAAACGGGTCGGGGATTTAGGGTTTCCTTCTTGTGTGGCCCCGTGGCTGTGGTTCTGTGATGGATGCTCGGGTTCGGGCTACGAACGGCTC